>RQTK01000699.1:234496-272592 GCA_003991915.1 Elysia chlorotica | reverse complement strand
TCAGAAATGCGGTCCATCCAAACAAACAAAACGAAAATATTACAGTCTGAAAGTCCGACAAATTTTTACGCAAAATCCCAAAATCAATTTTTTTATTTTATTTTTTTTAAAATAAATAGATAAGAAAAAATGGAAACCTAATTGTCTGCAATACTTACTGGTGTGATGTTTTTTAGAGATAGATACATGCATTGTTTGCAGAGACCGACCATTCCAAAAACTTCAGACCTAAACTGTTTGTTAAGTTAAAGGTGTGAAGGGACATATCTCTTTGCTTTTGTAAAAAAATTACCTTCGAATCGATTTAGATTCCCTAGGTTTTTGAAAGAATTCTATGAGGACACGAATCCACCGGCTGGTAGTTCGAACCCCAGGCCTTCTACTTGCCGACGATCTCACTACCGCGCAACATGAGCAGCTTTGCTTTTTAAGGCGCCAACTTTACGCCAAAAAAAAATAATTTGAGGGCATTTTCTTAAATTTCTGTTTGTTGAAATAATATTTCACGCGAACGGATAAAGTTGAAAGCTGTATTTCGGAATCTAAACTGCACTGCGTTCACCCACTGACTTGAAGAGCCCTCCAAAAGGCGATTAGTTTAAGGTTAGACAAGGATCCCAGGGTGTATATATATACGGCACTCACAGACAATCTACTTAGCCCTCTACGGAGTTGCGTGCAAAAAAACCCAAGCCGCCAATCCGCCCACCTTACACTCAAAGCGTATGTGTACAAATTTGTTTCACTTTTTTGTACAATTTGAAGATTTGGTAGTTCTGAAATAGGTCTAAAAAACGGTGAAATTAGAGTTGGATAAAACAAGAACCAAAGTAGGAGAGGAAATGGAAATAAATTTTTAATGGAAAAGGGGTGTGCCAAAGAGGAAAGGAATGTTAAAATTAGTTGAGGAGGAGCAGGAGGAGGAGAGGCAGAAGAAAATAGATCCGCATAATGTAGAAGAAGAGGGTTCCTTGTAGTGGTGGAGAGGCAGGGGTGACATGAACAGAAGGGGATTAGGACGAAGAAAAAAGGTCTAAAGAGGGTGGTGAAAATAAGATTGTCATATAGGAGGAGGAGAACCACTGAAAGTATTCCATAATAAATCAAGTACTAGCATCTCTAAGAAACATGTTTGACTAGATGAAAAAGCACAAAAAGTATTAAAATCTAGAATTAAACATTTAGACAACAGCCAAGGTACATGCACTTAGTGACACTTGGTCTAGCCGGGGAGGTGTCCTGTTCTTCGTGCTGCTCGAGACAGATAATTACAGAGAAGAGACACTCCCCTAGCCTCTGTCTGCGAGACACTGGTTTGTCGTGATGCCACGAATACTTCCTTAAGCAGCAGTTGACCCCTCAAATCCAATTTTAACCCAATGGCGTTCAAAAACGGAAAGCCAGACCTGTGGGAAGGAGGGGGCAGATGCTCGATCGCTATTTGCGTTTAATTCTCAAAAGGGCTCTCTTCTACAGGTCTAACAGTTCCTGGAGGGGCGAGACAATATTGACTCTGAACGCAGCGCATTACAAGCAAAGTAGCCATGCGCGACTAGGGAATTCCGGGGCAGGTCGCCTTACGTGTTAACTTCGTTACTTCTATACTTCATATTTTGATGAGTATTACACATTTTGTTCCATTTTTTACTGACAAATTAGTATAAAATAAATACGTTTGGTGGTGAATATAGTGCTTTATGGAAAACCCTGGGCGGACAAAAACATTAAACGATTTATTTAACTAAAAGACATAGCTTATAGAGAAAAGAAACATGATCACTATTCTTTTCGACAAGCCAAGTTAAGGCTAAAAAAGCAATAAGAGAATCAAAAAACAAACATCGCGACAAAATCAATTCATTATTTGCCTCAGGTAACACACGCCAAATGTGGACACATATGAACTTGCTCACTCAGTATAAAGGTAACACCAAACGTGTTGAATGTGCAGACCCTGGTCTACCAGATAAACTAAACGATTTCTACGCTCGTTTTGATAAGAACAATACAACAGAACCACAACAACTACCTCCCGATGAGCTGACACCCTTCAAAGTCGATTGTCACTTTCAGTCAATTAGACCGCAACAAGTCAGCTGGACCAGACAAAATAAAGCCAACGCTTTTAAAGTCTTGTTGCTCAGAGCTTGCGCCTGTCTTCATGCTGATTTTTAACTGGTCATTGTCAACATGTAGTGTCCCTACGTGTCTAAAGTGCTCCACTATTGTTCCTGTACCTAAGACGTCATCATCAAAACTGTTAAATGACTATAGACCTGTTGCCCTAACATCGGTGATTATGAAATGTTTTGAAAAGCTAGTGCTAAAATTCCTAAACACTCTTTTGCCAAAAGATTTCGACAACTACCAGTTCGCATATCGGGCAAACAGATCTGTTGACGATGCAATATCAATCAACGTGCACGAAATTTTAAATCATCTTGAAGAAAGAGACAGTTATGCTAGAATACTTTTTATTGATTTTAGTTCTGCATTTAATACTATTATACCACAGAAATTATATGACAAGCTTGTACACCAATTATCATTCCCTATTAACATTTGTAATTGGATTCTTGATTTTCTACTATGCCGTCCTCAGGTTGTAAAAATTGGTAATATCATGTCATCGTCTATTACTCTTAATACTGGTGCTCCACAAGGCTGTCCTTTATCGCCTAAGTTATATTCTCTTTTTACGTCTGACTGTAAAGTCGAGTTTTTAGGTTGTCTTATAATAAAGTTTGCCGATGACACTACTGTCACTGGCCTTATAAAGAATAACAATGAAGTCGAATACCGACAGCAAGTAAGCTCGCTCATAGACTGGTGTCAAAATAACAACCTTCAGCTGAACGTAAGCAAAACTAAAGAAATAATTGTTGATTTTCGACTTACGGGTATAGCCCCACCTCCTCTCTCTATTAATGGTATTCAAGTAGAACGTGTAGATACATTTAAATTTTTGGGTACACACCTCTCCAGTAAATTAACATGGGACGTTAACGTTCAACATATTTTAACTAAAGCAAGACAAAGGTTGTATTTCTTACGAAAATTAAAATCATTCAATGTTCAAGGCCCTACACTTGTCAGCTTTTATAAGGCAATAATCGAGAGCGTTCTATCGCAGTCAATCACTGTTTGGTTTGACCGCGCCCCAATAGCTGAGATTGAAAAAATAAACTCAGTTATATGTAACAGTGAAAGGCTGACAGGTGTAGACCTTCCTACACTTGAAACTATTTACATCTCTCGTATGGAAAGAAAAATAGCTAAAATACGTGATGATAACTCCCACCCTGCTAGCCATTACTTTGATCTTCTGCCCCATGGGAGAAGAATGCGAGCCTTTAAGGGGTGTGGCCGCTTCGTTAAGAGCTTTTACCCACAAGCAGTCAAACATTTTAATGGCTCAAGAGAACTTAAAATTTATAATGTTACTAGGTGTACATTTACATTCTATGCCTTTGTTAATAATTTAGATTAATTTAAAAGCGAACTTAATTAATACATTTATGGTGCATTTTACCATCATTATTACATGTGCTTTACTTAATCGCATTATTGAAACTTTTTATGCAATGCGCAATCAGTTGTCCATATTGATAAGGAATGTATGCTAAGTTCTTAATTTTTTTTTTTTATTTAATTTTTTCCCCTTTAATTAATGTGTAATACTTAGATACAACTATGTTTAAGTAAAACTTTTTGCTAATTGTGTTGCTGCATTAATATTTGTATAACTGTTTATATGTATTGATCTTGCAAAGCCTGTGCTTGACAAAATAATTTTCGATATGTATGTTCTTAATATATATATTGACTGAATAAACATTGAATTGAATTGAATTATCCTTTCATCAAATCGGTTTACATTTATTCGACTTTTCCTTTTTTTCCTGAAGTCTAAATAAGCTGAAAGCTCTCACTTTAAAGCTCTAATGCTATCTCATAAGTATTAAGTCGTCTTTATCGGAGCCTTTTTTTCATTTCATAGGAAACTTGAGTGATTGATCAGTAACTTCTGACAAAATCAATTCGGAACTTTAAAGTAGACACGGCACATCAAAAATGGCGTCCACTTTACCTGATGTCACAGATGTGTCGTCGACGGCATTAAAGGAGGACGCTGCAGGCGACCAAAGCGATAACACAAAGTCAACAACCAGCAGTGACACCCCTGAGCTGATCTGGGAGCAGGAAGACGTTAGTCTGGCCTACGTTAGTGAGAACGACCGTTTGCCCTGTGTGTGCCAGTTTGAGGCAGTTCGACAGGACCAAGATGGACCGCTGGTTCAGCTCAGCCAGAACTTGAAGATGTTCTCCCACCAGCCAGTTCTGATGTACAAGAGGATGACAAAACTGCAGGCTCGCGCCAGGAGCATCCACAAGGATCCAAGTGGAGCCTACTATGAGATGGGCCAGACGCTAATAATACCCTATGATTATGCTGGTAAGCTTTCATTAACCTATCATCAGTTTTACTTCCTTGCAGTAGGCGAACAAGTCGTGTTAAGATACGCGTATGAGAAGTTATAAGCTACCGCGACGATATCTCCAGGAACAAGTTCCCAAATCGTCCCCTGAGTGGAAAAGACTCGAGATCCCATTTCATAAGGGCTGTTGCATGTGTCCTGGCTCAGCTGTTCAGAAGACAGAAAATCCCAACATCATCCCATTATTTGAAGGAGACAATCTCCATTTCCATTGCCAACTTGGACCAGGACAAAGCAAGGCAAACCAGGAAAAGCCTTCCACAACCATCCACTCCTCAGTCAAAATCCAAGACAAGGGAAAAAGATGACAAAAAGCCCATCGTCCTCATCACTTGCAACAGCACAAAAAAAAAAAACAGCAACAAAGATGCAGAAACTGCCCTTGGAAAAAGGACAAAAAGGTGACAACCACTTGCAGCAAATGTGGGGAATTTGTTTGTAGTGAGCACAGGCATCTTGTATGCTCTGACTGCATCAATGCTAGCAATGTCACCAGCAACTAAAAACTCAATTAGAAAATCTGATGATCAACATCTGCATAATCCATGACACCTGTTAATGCTAATTAATATTTGATTGCTACTGTTACTAAATATGTGGTTGTTACTGTTAATAAATCTTTGCCTAAAATCAATTCTATTTTCTTCACTTAAGTCATCATTTTACATGAAATGCTTCTCTGTGTACTGTCTTTTGTTCTTAAAACATACAGAAGCAATTTGGCAAATATTTGCTATAAAAAATGTATGGGTGACCAGTCACCCACGAATTGGGTAGTGCTTTTTTCACTATTTATAAAGTATGGGTGACTGGTCACCCACGAGTGGGGAATGAGAATGTCAATAACGAGTTGGGGTAAGGGTTAAGAATGTATATGCACAGAAGTTGATTGTTTGTGCTAAGCCTATATAATTATATGAAAAGGTCACCAAATTGAAGTAGAGAACAGAGGACTATATAAAAACATAAACTAGTGAGCACCTCTTAAGCATTAAAGGCGCTTCGTCTTATCACTTATCGCCTTTATGTCATGCTTTCTTCAGTGCAGGGAATTAAACAAAGGCTTTATGGGTATTGACGGTAAATAACCCGTATAGTGACGCAGTTAGTAATATTGTTTACACTGACAGTTTCTGTGATTTTACGTCTAATTTCAAACAGGATACAGCCCGGGTGAGTCCCTAGCCTAGTTGTTGTAGTTGAACTGGTTTAACATTTAAGATCAGCACTATAGAGACTATATTGTGGACGGGCCCCAAGACTGACGTCTGGCAATTTTATGTACTGCCAAACACGAGACAGGGTGGGGATACCATGACTCTTGTCTCAGCCGTTCACATGAAACTGACACCGGTCCAACCAGTAGGGAGCGAAATCGCCAGAGCTCGAACCATGGACTTTTGCGTCGGAAGCCGATGTTCTACCACTGAATATACAGCTAACGCCACAGCGCCCCCGTTGCCGAGACTTATGCATGACAACTACACTTGCTGATGCATAAAAACAGAAGGAGGATATCAGGACGTCATGTCTCTGCCAGTCACCTTTTCCTGACACTGTTTCTTTGGTGGAATATGCGAAGCCCCCAGTGAAATTCCTATTTAGGTACGGGTTCCACGCCATAAAGTCTGACAAATTCTCGTGCTGACATACACGAAACAGTGCGTAGAGACGATGGTCCCTGTCTCAGTGGGTCACATAATACTAACCGGTAGGGGAAGATAACCACAAATAAATTTGCCCGATCGTGGGTTTCGAACCGGCTGCCTCCCGTACACACAGGTATGCCATGATAACGGCCTGGCGATCACCAGTCACGTAGCGAAAACGGAGACGACAGGTTACTTTTTTAAACATCTTCACAAATTAATGTCCAATCATAGCTTTGCCCTAAACTTACGGAGCCAATGAGCCATCAGAACCCAATGCGCCTGGGCGTGATTACGCCATCTGTGATCTTCCCCTGGATCGCAAAGCCTGATATGATGTACATGTCTTAAGACAGTTCCTAATCCTACCACTAGTGACGTGGCGTGCTGTGTGCACAACCATACCGTACCTGGGAGCTGATGTACACATTGAGTGCGGAGGTCAGCAGACCGGCCATGCTGTAGAATCCCGTGAAGTAACCGATGCTCATGAACCGCTGCAAGGTCAGAAGAAACCAAAACAAAATAAATAAAACCACACTCACACAGAAATGAAACATAAATATGTATCTGAAAATAATACACAAAAAAGTTGATGTAAACAAGCGAAAGATTTTACCATCGTAACCATTATTCTATCTCTTTCTCACTTTGTCTGTCTGTCTGTCTGTCTGTCTGTCTATCTGTCTGTCTGTCCGTCCGTCCGTCCGTTTGTCTGTCTGTCTGTCTGTCTGTCTGTCTGTCTGTCTGTCTGTCTGTCTGTCTGTCTGTCTGTCTGTCTGTCTGTCTGTCTGTCTGTCTGTCTGTCTGTCTGTTTGCCTGTCTGTCTGTCTGTTTGTCTGTCTGTCTGTCTGTTTGCCTGTCTGTCTATGAGTGCTATTGTTTCGAAAAAATAGTACAGAAAACATCAACGAAGCTGTCGCAACATGAGAGAGATATTGCTCAGGACACTTTCCGGCTTATTCCCCCGGAAAATGGGGAAATCCGATTACATGTAGAATGTATCTCTTCAATAATAACCTATTTTCCACCTAATAACGTTACAGAAGCGCCATTTTTGTTTTATTGCCGTCTGTGGAGTTTTTGTCACGGAAGGTGTGAGGATCAGAGGACGGCGGTGGTTGCGGTGGTTGCAGCGGTTGCGGTGGTTGAAAGCCGGGTCTCGGGGTCGCTGATCTACTTGTGTCTGCTCGGTGGCGGGATGCTAGCACCAGCTCTGACATTTAATCTGACGGGGGCCCCGCGGTTTATTGATAGCCATTTCTGCTGGGCATTTTTACATTTTTTTTTTTTACGTTTCTGTCCGTCGAAATTGATTTCCATACATGAAACGTTTTCATTGCGTTATAGTTGTAGAGATGTGATCATACACTCCTACTGGTAACAACCAGTTTTCACCAGTGCTCTCACGAAAGGTTCTAAAGTTGTAGAGAAACGAATGTTGGGCCGTGTGACGTGGCGCTCAGAGGTTGTTAGCACTAGTGTCAGGCTGGTCTGTACTGGACGTAGGTACTAGGTGTGGGTGATGGGAGGAATATATTAAAGTACATGTACCTACTTCTCTCTCTTTATTTCTCTCCCTCCCCTCCCTCTCTCTCTCTCTGTCTCTCTCTGTCTCTCTCTCTCTCTCTCTCTCTCTCTCTCTCTCTCTCTGTCTCTGTCTCTCTCTCTGTTTCTTTTCTCTCTCTTCTCATCTCCCTCTCTGTTCTTCTCTCCGTCTTTTTCTCTCTTCTCTCTCTTTTCCTCTCTTTCTTCTCTCTTCTCTTTTTCCACGTCTGTATTTCTGTATTTTTTCCTGCCTATGTCTCTCGGATTGTCTGCCCAGTCTCTCATTCTCTCTCTAAAAATGTATATTATATATATATATATATATATAAACGTTTCCAACCCCATCCCCGACTGGTTAATCGTCTTCATTACACTTTAAGCAGCAGATTCACAATTACTGACGTGCTAGCTCTGTGCCTGTGTGGCGCCATACATTATCAGAATCCATAGGGCTTGAGAAGTGATGGATTCTTCGTTTATTTATTTATTCATCCTCTCATTTGTTATTGTATCCATGCCAACAGATGGTAAATAGCGGTGTTTGCTACCCTAGCACGCCCTTTCGTCCGGAAGCTGGTTCGAGCGATTTGTCATTCGTTATCCTTTATAAATACAAACAATGAATAGTCAGGAACAACGGTACTAAGGTATATTACAAAATGTCTTTCATGTTGTCCAGTGAGCTTTCCCCAAGAACATAAACATACTATGAGTTCAACTGGAGTTACAGAACTTATTTAGAAGGCATGAACTCTAGGTTAGGTTTGGGTTCACCCATCAAGCGATAGGGTATAGGGATGTGGTATGGTGCGGTTTATTCTAGACTTTTTAAGGTGATGCTATGCCGTTTTTTGTTTGTTTGTTACACCGTTTTTGTGCTTCTGTGACGACTTCAAACATGGCATCCCCGCACTGTCTCTGTAGGCAGCACGTAAACTTGCCAGACGTTCATCTTGTGACCCGGCCACAATACAGCCTATATAGTGCTGACGTTGGACGCCTAGCATAAAAAACATCAAGTCCTCTCACAGAGGAAAATAACTGTTTGCGAAATAATAAAGTTTCTAATAAACACATTTTGCACCGAAACAATTCAAATAGCGCGTTCACAATACATACTATCCTGCACTCAAGAAAAACTAGAAAATTGAAATAAGATTATTTTACAGAGCTAGTATGCCTTTTTTGCCTGTTATTGTGTTCACTTGTATGTGTCTTTTTTTCTTTATATTGTCTTTCATCTCTGTATGTATGTGTGTGTGAGCGGGCGGAGGGGGGGGGGGGTTCTTCGCCACTAAGCATGACTATAGGTCTACCAGACATCAAGCAAATAATATTCAAAATCTCAAGCTTTGTGTTTTTTTACTACTGAAACAAAACATTTTTTTTCAAAATTTTCCATAAATAAATTTTGCGCGTTCCAGAAGAATTTCCGAAGGCGATACAATAAATCTATGTATAAAGTATTTTGTTAAAATTATTGAGTTTGTCTTTTCAAGCCATTTTTTCTCTTTTCTTTCCCTCTCTTTTCGTGTTGTTGTTTTTTACCACCCAGTGGAGAAATCTATAATTATACCCCGGGAAATAATCATTCCAGCAGAGATTAGTTTGTTCTGAGAGTCGGTCTATCGGAATGTCGTCTCAGACGCGTGGTTCTTGTTTATTCTCTTCCTTTTTGCCTGCCATACTTTATCCGAGAGTCTCAGTATCAGAGGTATAATGTTGACTAGCGAGTAATTGCAGCTAGCATGCGAAGTTAATTTGACATGGGAGGGGGATATTTTGCTTTTGAAGTAGAGAGGTGTGGACGAAATGAGACGGCGATGCGGTAGTTATTCTAACAATTATCTCCCCTTAATTAAGTTAATTCGATTCTCACAGGAAGCTTGGCAGCATTCTAGGCATCTTCTCAAACTGTGTTTTTTGAAGAACAGTCCTGAGAACATGGTGATGCATTGATTGGTTAGTGTCTTAGCGTCTTAGTGTCTTAGTGTCTTAGCGTTCGACGTCACCGATCTGGTTACGTCACAGGGGGGTCTCCATACTTCTGACAATTTGGCTTGCTGCCACATAGAGAGAGAGAGGGAGAAAGAGAGAGAGAGAGAGAGAGAGAGAGAGAAAGAGAGAGAGAGAGAGAAAGAGAGAGAGAGAGAACAAAGAGGAAGATAGAAAGAATGGGGATACCAGGACTTCTCCCTAAACAAGTCATATTGTACTAACACCTAACCAACCAGAGAGTAACACGCGGCACTATCGGCATTAAACTCTAGACTACCTATTAGAAAGCGAGCGCTCTATCACGCAACCGACTTTCCCCCTTGTTCGTGGTTAGAGTAGGTCTATGTGTCCTGGCACACATCCCCTCAGCCAGCAACAAAACTCGTTGTATGATTATGAAAAATGCTATCAACTTTTAAGCCATCCGTATTATAGAAGCATTTCGCCTGAAAACTCGTACAATTATTTTTTTCACTCTCAGGGTAACACAAAGAACTAGAAGGAAAACGCAACACTAGAATGCTGATCTTGTGTCGTCGAGAGTAAAAGTTTTACATTAAGTTGTTAGCGTTATAAATCCTAAGTTACCAGATCCAAACAACTCTGACCTGGTGTGTGTGGCGAGGAATCCAAAACAACAGTTTAGTATTTCTGCACGATTTGACTATCGTGTCACTTTAGAATTTGTTGCTATCAACGTTGGGGACTTAGAAGAGTTGGGTTTCACCAATTTGCATATTCAGTAATCGCATCATCTGCAAGCTCAGGGCGGGTGTCCTCACGTCAGTGAGTAAGGGATCTGGGACCCACTTCCGTCATGGCGCCCGCTCAATCAGACTGCCCAGAGAGTTTTGGGCGATGCAGGATGCGAGGTGGTCCAGCGGAATAACAAGCGGATTTTAGTCCGGAGGTTGCGAGTTCGATCAGGCGACTAGGCAGTCTTGGTCCCAGCTGTTGAAGTCGGTGCCAATGGAATAAAATTAAAGTCCATGTCATCAGTTTAAAATTTGTCTTTGTCTACTTGTCTTATAATGCTAGTCTCAAGCTAGCTCTACATTTGTGGCTGCCCCTATAACCTACTACAGCTACTACTGCTACTAATACTGCTACTACTGCTACTGCTGCTGCTGCTACTACTACTACTACTACTACTACTACTACTACTACTGCTACTGCACTACTACTACTACTACTACTACTACTACTACTACTACTACTACTACTACTACTACTACTACTACTACTACTACTACTACTATCACGCGATGTAGTTTACTTGCTGATGATGGAAGCCGAGAACTAACGTAACAACCCAAACGTTCCTCTTTGGCTTGGTGTTTTTGGACATCAGTATTGGAACTCGTTCTCGAGATATCCCAATTCGCTGACGTCGAATAGGAGAGTTTTTAACGAAAAGACAAACACCGTTTCTTTATTCTCATTTTTTGTTTTCATTGAAGTAAAAAAAAACTGCAATACAATTTCAGTTTTTGAAAATTTAGTGCGAAAATAAGAAACTAGCTTACTCTCAATACACAAAAGTATTTAAGTCACGTGAGAGGTCAAAAAGTCTATGCGGAGCATTGTAGCGCAACTTTGTGGCAAGTCTAAAAAAATGACATTTTTGGTTGGGATGGCTTAGGTTTTTATCGTTCCTTATTCATGATTATGATAATGGAAACTTTAGTTTCATCTTTTTGAATAAATTGATTATAAAAACTTACGCCTTTGTTGTTTCTTTTTATTTTAAGTGCGTTAGGTTTTGTAACCGAATATTTGTTAGAAGTCGGTCGTCTACTTTCGTTTTGTCAGAATATAGAAATAATTATGGGTTGGACATAATCACCAGCAGACTGATATTCGACTTCTCTATAGAAGGAGATACATAAACCCCCACACAGTTAATGCCCCTTGGTAGGGCTTGCAGCACGATCGCCGTCACAGCCGCGCCATCTTGACTCAGGGGGAATCACTCTGTTTGCCGATAATAGCGCTGCTGTTGACTGCGTGGCTCGATAGCGCCGCTTTCCTAAGCCTTTGCGATCCCAGCATTCTCGTTTTTGTTTTCTCATTACAGCCAAGATGATTATTGCGTCTTTTCTTCACCAATGAGCACGCTGATTTGAGGTTGTTTCAGTACCTAAAGCATGGCTGAGTGGAAATAGTGTACGTTTGGCGATCATGAAGTACCTAAAGCATGGCTGACTAGAAATAGTGTACGTTTGGCGATCATGAAGTAACGCGGGTTTGAATCCAGTGGTATAGAAGGACGGAGTACCTCAGTCGATAGAGTTCGAGATTGCAAACGACTACTACTACTACTACTACTACTACTACTACTACTACTACTACTACTACTACTACTACTACTACTACTACTACTACTACTACTACTACTACTACTACTACTACTACTACTACTACTACTACTACTACTACTACTAGTACTACTACAACTACTACTACTACTACTACTACTACTACTACTACTACTACTACTACTACTACTATAATACAGAGAAGCAGGCCAACAACTATAGAGGCTTAAACAGACGGAGCTAGTGAAAGCCGATGGCAGAGTGGTTAAGCACACTGGTCTTCGCCTTGGCAAGGCGATGGGTGCCGAGTAGAAGGTGCGGGTTCGATCCCCGTCCATGTCATTTGTCTAAAAATGTGTCTTTGTCTACTTATCTTATCTGTTGGTCTAAGCTAGACCTAGGTTTGTGGCTGTCCCTTTCTAACCTACTACTACTACTACTACTACTACTACTACTACTACTACTACTACTACTACTACTACTACTACTACTACTACTACTACTACTACTACTACTACTACTACTACTACTACTACTACTACTACTACTACTACTACTACTACTACTACTACTACTATACTACTACTACTACTACTTCAATTGTATTACAATTATTGTTGTTGTTATATGTAGTGATATGAAGTAAAACTTAACTTATGGTCCGATTGGCTTTCAAAACTACTAAAATAAAACCATACTATTCTAGAGAACAAAGTCATCCTGTGGAGACTATGCAGACGAAACCAATGTTTCTAAAGAGAGGTTGGACCGACATATATCATACTATAAGTGCAAAATGAAATATACAGAACCACCATGTAGGGTTGTATAAGTTGACCCTTTTTAGCAGACAAAAATGTCGCCTGAAAGGGTTCTAACAGGCCATCAGTCTTAAACACATCACCGCTTTTTTTAGACTTAGAAACATAATTATCTTAGCTGTACAAAGACCCTCACTGTGACCAATTAAATAAAGACCTTACTAGTTGAGTCCGTGTGAGCATAATCAGGGCCTATAGATTTCCTGAGACATTTCACAAAAATAGCTCACAGTGCTATAGATGCAGCGAGCTAGCGTGACGCTTCCTCCCTTTATTTTTTTTGTTGTCTTGAAATGTAGGTGGCTCACCAATTTCAGAGTTTTTACTGAGTTTCAAAGAACGGAGCTGCCGCCTTAATATCCATCACGCACAAGCCTCCCCGTGAAACCTCTACCATTTCTTTGGTATAGTGTGAAACGCGGAGACAGAAGGCCTGTAATTTTTGCTCTCTGTGTGGCAGCACGTACAAATGTAATACGTTAGTCTCGGGAGCCCTTCTCGGTATGGTCTCGGTGCTCACGTTGGAGGAAACCAATCAAAAACTTGCAATGTGGCCAGCTGATTAAATACACCTATATGAAACCAACAAACCGACTTGCAGTGTGACCAACTAACCGACTTGCAGTGTGACCAACTAACCGACCTGCAGTGTGACCAACTAACTGACTTGCACTGTGACCAACTAACCGACTTGCACTGTGACCAACTAACTGACTTGCAGTGTGACCAACTAACAAACTTGCATCGTGATCTACTACTCATCTTGCACTGTGACCAACTAACCAACTTGCACTGTGACCAACTAACCGACTTGTAGTGTGACCAACTAACCGACTTGCAGTGTGACCAACTAGCCGACTTGCAGTGTGACCTACTCATCTTGCACTGTGACCAACTAACCAACTTGCACTGTGACCAACTAACCGACTTGCAGTGTGACCAACTAACCAACTTGCAGTGTGACCAACTAACCGACTTGCAGTGTGACCAACTAACCAACTTGCAGTGTGACCAACTAACCAACTTGCAGTGTGACCAACTAACCGACTTGCAGTGTGACCAACTAACCAACTTGCACTGTGACCAACTAACCGACTTGCAGTGTGACCAACTAACCGACTTGCAGTGTGACTAACCACTTGCAGTGTGACTAACCAACCAAAGCAAGACCTCACCTGTGTGAAGATGAGCACCAGCAAGCAGAAGAGGAAGTCCGACACGGCCAGCGCGATGAGGCCGATGTGGGCGGAGACCTCCATCTTGGTGAGGGTGCGGTGCAGCTTCTCCGTGGTGAGGACGACCAGCGACAGCAGGTTCCCGACCAGGCCCAGGGCGCACACGATCGGCACCGTGACGTCCATGATGGCCCACTTCACCTGTTCGGCCAGACGCTCCTCGGCGCTCAGCGTCCGGTTGGCCTCGCTGGGCGTCTCGTTGAAGCAGGGAGGCAACGGCGGCGGGGATTGAGACGGGGTGTCCGGGGGTTGAGTGGCATACGGGAACACCAGGGGCGTGGTGGGCAGGGCGCTGACCAACCCGATCATGGTGATGTTACGGACCTGCATCTCGGCGGTAAGGGGATCGGGGCGGATCTGTGGATAATAATGGACAGGCAGAGTTGTAGATATGGAAGAAGGAGAGAACTAGAAAATGGATCGAAAAAAGATGTTAGCAATGGAGGGAAACTGAGAAGAAATGGAAGAAAGAAAAGATTATTACTGGAGGGAAGAAATTTTTAGATGCAGAGAAAAGATACGGTTAGAAATCGGACAGAATATGACCTCCAGAAATTGCAGGAAACTGCGAGTTGAAATGGAGGCAAGGAAAGGTTACAAATGGAGGGAAGATTAGAACTGGAGCAACAATTTATTGAACTTTAGAATAATAAATTGCAGCTCTATTTGTCTTCGTGACACTCGCTGTGTATGAACTTCTATTACATAGAGAAAGTTCTCCAGTGTGTGATTTATTGAAATGCCCCGCGGCTGCTCACTGCCTAAGTCCGCCGCATTAATCGACCCATGCTCCAAGTATGGGAATAGACGAATGTAGTCATTCAAACCTGCCAATCGTCTCCTAAGTTCTCTCACTTGTTCAGTTGGTCAGCATCCATCGTCAGCACTATAAAGGCTATTGTGGAAGGGTCCCAATACTAACGTCTAAATTTTTTATGTGCTGCTACACACGAGACAGTGCGGGGATACCAGGAGTCCTTTATCAGCCGTTCACATCATACTGACACCAACGAAATCGGACAAATACATTTTTAACCATCGTGGGATTTGAACCGCGGACCTCGGGATTTGAAGACAAACGCTCTACCACTTGAGTCAGTTGCGCCCCCCCCCTTTTTTTTTCTAAGTTGTCTCACAATGAAATAATAGGAAAACCTTAACATCGCAAAGTTGAAAATAAACTCGAACGTCTGTTCCTCTCTGTTGACTATGCAATGCCAGATGCGGAGTTTCTCTTATAAAAAATTAAATCTGTTTTCTTAAAAACTCGAGGATTTCGACTATATCTGCTGAGACAGAATCCTCAAGTAGATTGCAACGTGTGTTTGGATTAGTTTTATTAGATTTAAATTGGAAACTTCGTCGAGTACTTTCAGACACGGGGTGAGGCGATGAAGTGTTGACAATTTCTCGGGTGATAAATTATTCAGCAAGCAACACCTGATTGCCTGTAACTCAACCGCTTCTCGGATCTTGCCATATACGTAATTTTTTTGTAAGATTGCCTGTAACTCAACCGCTTCTCGGATCTTGCCATATACGTAATTTTTTTGTAAGGGGAGGGGGGTGTTGGAGCGGGGAGATTATTGTTCCAGTTATTCACTTTACTAGGGGATAAGCCATTTTACTCTTTTTTTTTATACTTTTGATTCAATTGTTGAGTAAAATATGCACTTAAATGTTTGGCAGTTTACACTAACCTATCAATCTTTATTTTGTCATTGTTTTAGAACTGGCATCGTGAAAGGTTTATCTGGGTATTACTTTTTTACCTTCACTTAGTGAAATTCGTTGCATGACGCGAGCATTATTTGCTAGTAGTCAATGCATCAAGTTCTAGAAATGTGATAGACAGTAGTAAGTACAAAGAGGACATTGATTCAGACGCCATGGTCGCACATTTAAATCTATTTCCTTCTTGTTTATACTAACTTATAAGTAGTTGAAGCAGATTGATAAAAAAAATCAGTCAAACCAGCATTAATCATTAATGTCATAACTTCAAGAAGCTGTAGTAGAGGTTGTAATAGTAGAATCAGCAGCAGTAGTTTAATGACGGTGGCAGTTAAAGACATCTGTAACAAAAGCATTGGGATAAATGTATAAGATATTGTCAACATCTTCTTTCTCTTTTGCTTTCAGATAATATCTTTGTTTAATCTTTTTGCCCGTCTTGCTTTTTCTGACTAACTAAATGTTTTTTTTTTTACATAGAACGGAGATAATTATTATATACATGCGACCGCGCTTTATACGGAATATATAGATTATCCTATAATTATATGGTTGCCGTATCTCCGTTATCAGCTTGTGAAAAACAGCTTGCAATTCGTTGGAAATATATAAATATTTAAAAGGGAAAAAATTACATATAGTTGCTTAAGTGACGGGAAAACTTGTTGGGCAGGAAGGCAGAACAATGTTTTTTTAACATTGTTATAGAGAGTAGTACATCCCTGGGCGAAGAGGTTGGGCTGAAAATTGGTTTCATAGCAGTATCATAGTTGCGATGAACCATTATGCTCGCTCACAGGGAACAAACATTATTTGATTAATTATTCAAATCTATCTGCTTTTCATCTGAACCGTCTGTGTAGAAAGAGATGTGTGGTACGGGGCGTTAAAGATGAAAATACACGATAGAAAAGAATAGTGAAACGCATGTCATTGCACCCAGCTTTGTTCTAAATGAGTCCATTTAGTGGAGCTAAGGAAATTCTGATAAGCAGATAATCATTATCGTGATGGGGGCAATGGCTTTATGACCTGCGGGTGGGTTGGAAAATGGGTGGTTTAATTGTCGAAAAGGAGAGTGCATCTTAATGGAGAGAAATGCCCATCGAGATCGATCCTGATTTATGGATATGGCCATTAGCGTGGACCTCGCACGGTGGCCGGGACCTTCGGAGTGTGATTGTCTCCCTGATCGTGCATAGCGAGCTGAGTCCACGCCGGCGTGAGGCGCTCATCTCTGCATGCATCAGTGAGTTACTCAGTGAGTTACTCGCCGGGATCCGATGCGGCTCGGCATGGCGCAGCCACCGGAAAACTCTAATAATCTTACAGTCCCTCCTCCCCCCCCACCCCACACACACACACATTGTGTGTGATGGAACGACAAAGATAGAAAGTGTTGTCAACATAGATTGCCACACCAAAACAAATGTAAAATCAATGACCATTACCATTCCCGCTTAACTGGGAGGGAAGTGATACAGGCATGAATTCTCTGTAGAGGGAGAGAGAGAATTCATGCCTGGGGGATCCTATACGGCGACAGGCGGCGTTGACAGAAGACAAAAGATCAGGGTGAAGTCAAGACATGACTAGGCTGGTCCTCTTATGTATGAGGTTACCTAATTTGAAGGTTCTAAAGTGGAAAGGGAGGATAGGTTGAGACAGATATAAAGATATATGTGTGTATTCTTGTAAAGTCACAAGATATAATTTTATATGTATATATATCTTGAGACCTTATAATTTTTTCTTTTATATATTTCTGCCTCTCTTGTTTTGTCTGGATTGCACATGCTTGGACCTTGGCTCGGCCTACAAGAGGGCGGTCATTTACTGTGATTTTATACCAGTGTCCTTCAAAGCCTCTGTTGGATGATTCGTTCTTTTTAGTAACGTGAGCTGTCCATTTCCTACTCTCGAGCCGAAACCAAACATGAGCGAGAGGAACACTTCGCATGAATGCAATCTTCACGTCTCTGATTCGGCTGGGCGGGGGGTGAAAAGTTGGACAATCGAATAGTCTACATTTACCGTTTTCATTTTATTGGATATAAATGACTTATTTTTTCTATTCATTTTCTTTAAACACCTCATTTAAAAGTCAAAGAGACTACAATATTATATTGATTACATTAATGGTAACAATCTAATGTTTTCGCTTTTGACAAATAAAAGAGGAATACATTACATATTGGCTTACCTTTTTCATAAGACATTGTGAAATAATGAAAGGTGCTGAATATTTTTTTCGTGGCAAAAATCCAAGTTTTACCGCTAAGTGATATGATTGAAGAGAGGATGACACGGATAAAGGTTACTCGATCGTAGGTTTGGCTGAGTACAGCACGTAGTCTTCGTATTTTGTAAACAATACGGCCTCATAACTTATAGCATTTTTGAAGTGTTGTTTAAGAACTGATTCGTTCTTCTCGTGCTTTCGAAATCCGGGCAATTGGCAGGAAAATGATGAAGGGCTCTTCCATGAGTATTCACGGGGAAGATTTTGCGCAGCTTCTTCGTTTTCAACTTAAATGAAAGAAAAATATTTGTCTAAAGATTCACTTAATTTCAATAGAGAAATAGAGTAAGCAGGCATCACACGAGCGTCACGTATCAAGAAACAAAGGCACTGTGAGCTCTTTTTGTGAAACACTATCTGGTAGCACCAACAAAAAGATTTTATTTTGCGAAATACCTATCATTATTCTTGTCTTTATTTAAGCAATTATGATCAATTGCATTTATATGCTTTCTTAAAAAAATATATGACTCCTTTTAGTCAACGACTTTTCTTTATTAACCTTCGACAAACCACCTTCCGAAAGGTTTTCTGTTTTGTCTTATATTAAAGTATCTCTTAGAGCGGTAAACTATATAAGTCATTAAGAGTTTTAGCTTCGACAAAAATTATATGTCTTACCTTAAAGAAAGGAATCCAATCCAGTGCACCAGTTTTTGAATATTGAGAGAGCAAATGATTGATTATGCAGGGATACCAGTTTGAAAGTCCTGACTTTCACACCATGCTCGTTATCATTATACTGTGCTGATACGCGAAGGGGCTAAACCTCCAAACCAACAAAACGTCGTCGTAACGATGTCTTAATCATAGATTTACAATAATCCTAAGCTTAGCTCCGACCTGACTCTGTATCTCAGACCTGATCTTCAACGCGTCACATAATTTTATATAACATCAGATTTCTTTATAAGTGATCTCAGGTGTTCATTGGTTTACAACCAGATAGCTAGCTGAATTTCTAAAATTCCAAGTTTTATTCATCAGAGGTTAAAAAAAATGAGATCGAAATGAGTAAGAACATCGTCTTAATTAAATTGCTTAGAATTAGATCAACACATAGAAACATACCTTTTTTTTTAGTGAACACACTCTAAAAAACTGTTTTGTCTTCGTGGTGGAACAACTTGCTATTGCATTGCAAATATAGCTATTTTAGACGTTTCTCAATACATATTTTCTTTATATCCTTTTCTTGTGAATAAAGAATCTGATGTTTTCGAACTTTAAGGTTTGTTTGGATGCAGGAAACTAATCTGGTTAACACATTAAATGAGAATGTGTTACGATGTCTCTAACGAGGACATGGAATTTCCGGGCTTTGGTGAGGAAAAGAGTAACGAAGAAGATGGTCCATGAAAAATACAACTACCGTATGTAGCCCAAACTCTAGTAAAGTCAACTTCCTTTGTGCATGATTACTCATCTTGGTATAATGAGATGGAATATGATGTTGCAACATACCTTACGTGAGAGGGGAAAGGGGAGAGTAAGAAAGAGATAGAAACTTAGAGAGAGAAGAGAGAAGAAAGAGAGTGAGTGAGAAAGTGGGTGGGGAAGGGGAAGGGAGGGAGAAACAGAGGAGGATGGAAAAGCGGTAGATAATATAGAGAAAAAGATAATAAGCCGTCAAACAGAAAGCAAATAACAGAAAGGTGGACCGGGGGGAACAGACTTGATTTATATCGGAGACTAGACATACTAACAAACAGCGATAGAAACACACAAAGACTGACCAGACAGAGAGACAGACAGGCAGATAGAGGCAGAGACAGGGCACGGGTTTGTAAAATAAGACTGCATTTTTTTAAATAGCCAAAAATCCTGATTTTAAAGATAGAGACAACATTAAAAAAGCGAGTTGAATAATAATACCACTGTGTTATTTTCCCCTGAAAACGGAAACTGTCTGATAAAAAACGGCGAAAGGAGTCAATCTGCAGCAACTGGAGCAGAAAAGGATCGCTCAAATCTCCACGACTGTAGATTCAGAAAGGGTTTTTGGCACAAAGGCAATTATTATAGTCTTATTTATAATCAAGTTTAAACTGTATGCTTCACTAGCTCAGAGCCAAATAAGCTGTTAAATTCTTATGTTGCCGCTTTGTGGTCATTCCATTGAGGTTTAAGACTTGTCTGACATTTAATGATTGATGTACCCGTCTATTTGTCTTGGTTAATTACAGCATTGAACTTAAAGTTCAAAATGTTATTACCATCCATGTTATTTAAAATATAATTTACGCATTTAGAATCGAAGTTAAGAGCAGATTTCTTTTCTATGTATATTACATTGAATCCCATCAGCCTTGAACTTTGAAATTGCTTTTGTTAACTTTCTTCCTATAGCAGGATACCTCTCTCTCTCACTCCATCTCTCTCTCTCTCTCTCTCTCTCTCTCTCTCTCTCTCTCTCTCTCTCTAAAATGTATTCGTTGTTATTTTGATAGATATAAAACTCCGACATATGAAGTTATGGTAAGCTTTCATTTCTCAGCCCGACTAAACTGTAACTAAAAATGCACTGGTTGCCCTTGTCAGTCTGAGCAATCTTCGTCGGGAAATTCATTAGATACGACTGTTCCTCTCTGACCTCGAGGCAAAGAGTCGCTAAGTCTTCCCTTTACAAGCCATTGATTTAAAGGAGAAAAAAACCTTTTCAATTTTAACTTTGATTCTTTCCCTCGCTCTGTAGTGCAAGTGTCTCTATGTAACTTTAAGTGATTTTAACAGGCTGCGCACATTCTTGAATCAACTGGTTCTGCACTTTTTTTTAATCTTTTTTTTTTTTGTCCTTGAACCCGAAGTGCAAAGTAATGGCAGTCTTAGACCCGACTTCTCCATCGATTGTTTAAGTTCTCTGTTTGCAGATGGAAACATTTTTCAATGATTAAAAAATTATTTAAAGCCGCCTGTCTTGAGAGGGGGAAAGAGAGAGAGGGAGAGAGAGAGAGATAGAAAACAAGAAAAAGAGAAACATAGGAAGCGAAATAGGAGACGAAGAGACAAAAAATGGGGAAGATTAAAAAAGTCTATGTGCTAGATTTGATGAATGTTGTCGGTTGTTTGAGTACATATTTGAAATCGACGGAGAAATGAACTGAAGGCCATACTTTTTTTTTCTCTAAGAAGCAGCTCAGTGTACTAAGGTTGGCAAAAGTTATTTTAAGTGCAAAACCCTGAGTTGAAAACTTTGATAGATTCCTCATGATTAATTCACCAATGCAAATTAAATTACTTTACTCTCTTTCCAGTGTAGAGATATAATTAAATTTTAATACACTTTCTTAGATTTACGAGAGACGTAAAACTATTTTAATCAATGTTAGCATATTTTTAATCAAAATACATTTCAAGGACTAACTTGTGAAATAATATATCATCGAATTAAGAAAAAACAAAAGCGAAATCTGCATTGAAACGAAATTCGTTTTAATTGTCATTGCGTTATTTTTATAGTAATAGGTGACGAATAATTGCAAAGTTTGAGAAATGTTAAACAAAGAATATTTGGTAATCTACATCAGGGAGTGGCGATCTTTTTGTTCTCACTTATTATGTATCATCTTTGATAAAACAGCAGCTGCTTATATTGTTAGGAAATAGAGACTGTGAAAGGGATGTGAAAAAAGAAGGAGCTATGCTTTGACTATCAACTCTGTGGTTATAAAAACCTGACGTTTAATTCTTGAGATTGTTAAATCATTAATTTCTTTATGGTGTTCCTTTTTACTTAAAGCTATGCTAGTGGGTGAGGAAAAGTAAGAAAAAAGGAAGGGTTTGTGGTATTTAAAGGGGAAAAACTATCACGTACATGGATTACTCTTACATAATTGACCGTGCATGGATGAGATAATCCAATTACCGCAGCCCAGTCTTTTTACTTGAAACCAAGATTTAGAAACTCTTCTTAAAACTAAAAGCAAAAAAAAAAAGGAGTTCTAGACTAGAGTAATAGTTGACTTATCGAGATGATCTCAAACCGCGCGGCTAGAGGTTCGGCTCTTAAGCGAAAAGACGAATGCAAAGGCATTTACAGAAAAAGAGCAGAGGACAGAAAGTTTAGAGACAGTGTTGCCTCGGCTACAATTTTAAGCATGATTGGGGCAGACTAATAGATTCCAAGTGGATTATTTTGTTCAATTGCCTTACATTTTTTTAAGTTTGTATTTGTGTAACAGTTCCTTACTTCTTCTGGCCAATGTTCACCCGATAAACGTAACTCGATTAGTTTGTTGCCATGCTCTGGAGGCGCGACGGCTAAACTTTTGAGTACTTTAATTTGAAATCTAGATGTAGTTTTAGATACTGGACTCCCTGCTGAAAAAGCATCATCATCATCATCATCATCATCATCATCATCATCATCATCATCATCATCGTGCTGGCATCTTCATACAGTCTGTTACATCAGCTCATCATCATCATCATCATCATCATCATCATCATCATCATCATCATCATCATCATCATCATCATCATCATCATCATCATCATCATCATCATCATCATCATCATCATCATCATCATCATGTTGTCTTGTCGGAAGTGTCTGGCGAAGCCTCCCGTACAATCTGCTTGAAGAGTCTTTGCTTATAGGATATGTCTTTCTAAACTGCCATGTCGTTCTAGGTGCCTAAAGTATTGCAGTTGTTTTCTTTCTTTGATGGTATTCAAAAGCCAAATTGGTTTGACCTCAAGTTCATTTAGTATGTAGTCATTTCGGCTGCGTGATATCCATGGAACTCTAAGCATTTTTCTGTAGCATTTTAATTCAAAAGAACACAGTTTCTTTTCATCTGCTTTTGTAATTGTCCACCCTTCACATCCATATGTGGCAATGGGGAATATGCAAGATCTTATAGATTTTCAGTTTTGTCTCTTTGTTGTTTCCCTTCCAGAGTTTTTCAAGTCTTTTCATTTGTGCCAGGGCTGTTGATATTCTTTTATTTATTTCCGCTGAGCATTTGCCGTCTCCGTCAATCCTAGAACCTAGGTATTCAAAGTGGTCTACATGCTCCACCTTTTCTCCGTTTACTATCACATCTGCAACAGAGCTGCACCTGTCGATGTTAACAATTTTAGTTTTCTTAACATTCAGCAGCAGTCCTTTCTTTCGCTGTGCTCTTTAACTGTTTGGACCAGCTTGTCAAGTCCCCCAGGGTTGTAGAGAGCAATGCAGTGTCATCAGCGTACCTCAGGTCCCTTAGTTTAAGTCCTTGGATGCAAGGCTCATTAAAAAGATTATTTCTTTGATCGTGTTCAACATTTCTCATTATTTCCTCGGTATAAAAACTGAAGATGTGGCGAGAGAATGCAGCCTTGTCTTACGCATTTGCGAATAGGGAACGAATTTGATGTTCACACTCTAGTCCTACTGCAGCCTACTGTCCGACACACAACCCTTTTTTCAATCTTATGATATCAGGGTAAATATTCATCACTTTTAGTGTTTATCACAGCTCCTCGTGCTTCACACAGTCAAATACCTTTGAATATTCGAAGCAGATGTGCAGGAGGTTACCACAAGTCTGTTTAAATTTTTCAATTAGGTGTCTAAGGTTGAAAATGTTTTTTTTTCAAAACGATGAATAAATAATAAAATAGATACGCAATTATTTTTTTTTACATTTTGATTATTTGTCTATATTACTCCCATTAATATCTCAAACTACGTTAATTATATACTGTCTTTAGGAACCTATGGATGAGATTTAATATTTTTTTAATGTCTGAGCTTCGCAGAGTATATATCTTTTCTGCTGCTTTTTGTAGGAATAACCAAGTAGACATAGTGAGCCGAAAGTAAAATCTCCGCGTAACCTTACAACTTACTGGTCTTAATCGCAGGCTAAGGACAAGTTGTAAGCTACTAAGCTAACAGCTACTTGTAGAGCCTACTATATTTGCTAGAGTTTAAAATAACATTACCTATCGAAGGAAGAAAATTGTTTTGTTTTCCTCATTCTATATATTAAAATATGCAAAATACAAATAAAAAGCTCCCATAATAGTTAAAGAACACTGTGGAGAATGTTGTGGTTCTAATGTGGTACAATTGATTATGCCAATAACTAAAGCGTAATTATTATTCGATCAAGTTCTTGAGTGAATGTGTTTGCATCTATGATTGGATTTGAAGTGATGATTAAATAGAAAACCACACTAAACTAAAATTTATGTTCAATCTGTGAAAACACTGAAATGCACGCCCAACGCCGATGAATATATTTTTTTTTTTCATGTGACTCATATCCCTTTTCCCTTTCCCTCAATCTCTCTCTCTCTCTCTATCTCTCTCTTTCTCTCTTTCTCTCTCTCTCTCTCTCTCTCTCTCTCTCTCTTTTCCTCTCTCTCTCTCTCTCTCTCTCTCTCTCTCTATCTATCTATCTCTATCTCTATCTATCTATCTATCTATCTGTTTTTCCTTTTTTCTTGCAAACTACACCCAAGTTTTTTTTCCTATGAACGCGCCAAAAACCGTACTAGACTCATCTCTCCGTTTAGGAAATATTTAATCAGCAGAAATTGACAAGTCGCCTAAGCTTGCTGCGAATTAAAGGCGTGTAAAGCATAGGCATAGTCCGAACATAAGTTTTGCAATTTTGTTAAACCAACACATCTACAACTCTTACACCTGAGTTTGAGCTGAGCTGAACGCTTGAAGTATATGACCGCACACAAATAACCAGAGGGGAAACCCACCAAAATACCGTGAGGCGTGTAATTTACTTTGACCGGGAATTTCCCATTATCTTTATGCCCCTGCTGTCATTGTGTATTACCATGGTGATCCTCACATGTCCGGTGTCATTCAATCCACCAGGGCTACTTCAATGACATTATTTTTGGGTTAGTCTGTGTCTGTGTGAGTGCTTGCTAGTATAGTATAAAGTGGCAGTAGAATCACTTCATAATTTTGCTGAAATTGCATTCGCCATTACAATATTATTGCACGTCCTTATATGCCTTATAGTGGAATTGTTAAACTATACTGTTTATAAAATATTATTTAAAAAAAATGCGTTGTGTTGTTTTTTAACTTCTAGTTTTAATGCTTAATAATTTTAAAGATTTTAATCTACGTGGGAAAAGAAAGATCGCGCCTAAAGGATAAGGTTTCCAAGAACAATGTTGTTCTGTTTTGCGGGGTGTCCGCCACTGTAAATAATCATTGAGTCATAAAGCAATGGCCCTACATCGTTAGAGGGAACACAAATCATCCAGTTTGTTCTGTCGTGCCACTCCAGGAGATATTGAATGTGATAAAAAGCCCTGGTAGATTGAATGACACCCTACGCAACGCAATACTTTACAATTCGTTTTTGTTCCCCATGCAGCATTAGTGCAAAACCATCCATAAAAAATGTTAATGTTTTTTCATTTTTCACTTCTTTAAAACATATGTGTTTATGTCGTCTGAAATTGAATCAAATGTATCTGTACGAACAAGGTAAATTTCTCTTTCGGGATGATAAAGGCGTATCTCGTTTTATCTTACTTTATTAAGGTTTGTAGGTAGTTATATTCATACACCCATCCCACCATAAAAGATGATTCTACCAAGTGTTGGCTCTGAAACGTGTCTTAATATTGAAGTATTCTGGTAACAGAAATTCACGCCTATAAGTTAATATCGGTGTAATAATATGATGTAGTTGAACATATAGAAGTCATATAAAAATCATGGTTTAACTCTCTGAACACTTTTACATCCCAAACCTCAAGTCTTAACTACAGCGTCGCGGTAACTTTCAACTTGTCGCAAGCCTTCTGAATATTTTTTCTTATATCAACTTTTGCTTACAACACCTAGTTGTGACTTTGTGAGCGTCCAAAGTTTATCCTAAGAGCAAACAAAACATTAACAAAATTGGCAGATTACCACTTCTAGCCGGGTTACGACAAACGTTTGTCTAAATTGAGATTTATGGTTTACACCGATATAGATATCGGTAAGAACGCTACATTTTTATGAACCAGGGGTGTATTTAATCCTTCACGGCCCTACCGTAACATCTCTTTCGTTTACTCTACTCACAATCATGATGATGAAATAAAGATATGTAGTGAATAATTATATACTTTGTTTAAACTTTGATCTTCTTTAAAATCTACACTGATATCCATTTAATACACACCCATACTGTGTATTTCTTTATTGCAACAATATACATTGCTGTTTACATTGTATTTTGTAGGCCCTCTTAGTTGTTATTTTGTTTCAATACAAATATTTATGAAGAAAACACTTTTTCACAAACGACCACCAATCTAAACCAGTCAAGTGGTATACATTTTGCGCATTGTACACGTTTCGCTCTATGATTATTTAAACTATATTTTTGTCTTCATTATTTCGACGCAAATTTTCTTGTTGTCAGGGGATTTGTTAAAAACAGTGAAGTTCCTCTCTTCTAGATTGACTTAAATAAAAATAAAATCGAAAAGTTACGTATTTATCAAGTCAAATATCAAGTACGCTTTTGGAATAAAATAGATCGTGTCTCCGATTAGGTGTTCCTCCCTAGATTCATATATTACATGTATACGGATTTTCTTTCTTCCGCCACAGCTTTGGGACACATAGCCTGGAACTTGATCTTAGCATTAGCGTCTACAACAATGTGAGTCAGTCTATTCTTTGGGAATATAAAAGAGCATGAGGAGGAGTGGGTGGGTGAATAACAAAGAACATGTACAGGTAATTCCTCCGCCAGATTGTGTACCTTCATCAGCGTGACGCTGTGGAGTTGCCATTATTTTTTCCTTAGCAATTAAATGTCGGGGCGAGAGACACCTAGACGCCAACTTTGTCATAAAATGGCATGAATATGTCTTTCGGCAGAGTTCCCTGAGACTAGATGTAGAATCTAGCAGTGTAGCCTCCCTGCCATGGCTGAACCGACATCATTCATAGGTCCCGGCACCGGTTCCTTATCTTCGCCATGCAGAGTCAGATCGTCCTGGCGATGGCATTACTTCATCCTAATTTATCGTAAACTAAATACCACGTACCTAGACACCGCCAAGGAAATCCAGGATAACTGACATAGATTTGGTAGTTGCCTTATGTTTAGAAATCTGTTTCGCTTTAACAGCATGACATGGGAAGACAGTAGAGAAATACGTTCTTATCTTTTTTCTGTTTTCTCCTCCAACCTAAGTTGAATGGTAAATACGTGTTTCCCCTAAAAAGCCTTCTTAAAATATACCTGCAACCACTGCACAACAATTAGTGTTTAATTTTCGCTTGATTGCCTTAAAAATGACAAAAAAGAAGTACAAGAAAAACAGCAAATTTTCACTGTATTGAATCCATGAAGCCTTTATATTGTTGAAGACCTGCAGCTTTTTTTAAATTATGCGAATCGTAGACCCAATTTAAAAAACAACAACTGGAGCCCTGCTCTTTTTCCAGACTCTCCCATTATTATGACATCACCCATCTTTAAAGTACATGTACTGTTCACTTTTTTAAATCTTTTTTAACCAGGAAAGTTAAAAATTTCTCCATACACATTTTTTTCCGTGGACCATCTCCATTCCTTCCTTTTGCTCTCTCGCATAATTTTCCTTCAAGAACTATTCCACGCTTAATCTTATTAAATTAAAGAGAAGAGCATTCTAGCAATGAGTAGTCACGAAGCATTAATCTCTTATCCTATCCCATAATTTGAAACATCTTTATCATATTTCCCGCCTAGTTCCTATATATCTCATTTCCCCTGTATTGTGGGGATTCCCTCTGTTTCCCCACCCCTCACCCCGCCTACATTTAGTATTGTTAGTGATAATTCTGTCTGTAAACTCACCATATGTTCCGAGCTCTTCCTGTTGCGTGGTAGCAGATGCGCTTGGTAATCTCTTTTTCTCTATCTCCCCCCCCCCTCTCTCTCTCTATCTCACTCTCTCTATTTCTTTCTCTCTCTCTGTACCTGATGCATGCACACGTACACTCACTCGGAAGTAGGGGCGGAAGAGAAAATGCGGGGCGAGGCGGGAGTGTACGTGTGCATGCATCAGACCACTGGTACACCTAGATGTCACGCAGACGGTGTTTATCTAGGCATCAAATCAGGCATTAATCAGCCTTAGTTCTGTGCTTTCGTTTCTAGCTTTATTTTTTTTTCTTTACCATTCAAGTGTCGGCAATGGGGCAGATGAGAAAAAAATAAACAGAGGAAAAAAAGGAAAAAGACAAGTACATGTAAAGGGTGAAAAAATAAAAGAAGGTGAAAAGAAAGAAAGCAACGTAATGGATTATCTTTTATCCAATATAATTTTTTTTTTGCGAGTGGTAGCGGAAAAGGGGAAGATGAAGATAATCGCAAGAAACACGTTTTTTTTTGCTGTCTGCTCTCAATTTTAACTTAACGGAGACAAGATATAAAGAGAAAAATATGTCTGTGAAAAGAAAAGAAAAAAAAAAAGAAAAGATAGACAAGTGGCAGATTTATTGTTGAATCTGCCTGTAATTATAATTATGACTAAGCCTATAGCGTTGTATAGGGACCAGCAGGCAAGCCTGAAACAAACACCAGTGATCCTCTAACTGTTTTGTCAGCTTTTATTGTTGCATCACTCGATTTTCTCCTTCTATGCAATTCTTTTCATCCCTTCTTTTTTCGCAACCGCATCGTTATAGCGTTGGTAATAAGATAAGTCAGCCTTTGCAGTTCAGGTTTTTGTGTGTGTGTATTAGTGTGTGTGTGTGTGGGGGGGAGGGGGGTGAATGGGTGGAAGTATTATTTACGCGAGGGGGGTGTTTTATTTGTCTTCTTTTGGGCTACATTCAATAATTATTATTAATATTTATTTAAAACCGAATGATTTTTTCATCTAATCTTTTGTTAGTCTCTATCATTCCTTTAAGTTATGTTTTCATACTACTTGGGTGATAAATAGAAGGATCAACAAATGTATAACTTTAATCTGAATGTCCAACTGCAAATTAACTACCAAACACTTCTTTGGATTTTTCAGTCGGCAAACAAACAGCGACGTTGAATTTCACTACCATCAGTATATTGTCCAACGAAAGGAGAAAGCGCAACGAGCCTCATTTGCTTCATCCAAGCATTGTCAGCGTCAACGACTTAGTACAGTTTGTGCTAGAGGTGAGAAGCCTTTTAGTGTTGTCGGTTTCTTCATGTCCACCCTCACAAACTAGACATTTTTCGTACAGGTCCCGAGACTAAAGTCTGACGATTTCACTCGCTGCTACACAGAGACAGAGCGGCGGGTTCAGGACCCATGATGTTCTTTAGAGATATGACCCGCAGTACAATATACATTTTTAGATACTTTTTTTTTCTTCTTTTTTTTCTTTAAAAATCATTTTAAGTTATTACACTTGTTTCACGAAAATGCAAACTCGATCAGATTCCTCTCTTTCTTCAATGTTCAACTATTTCACCCTATCCATCATCAGACCGTTTAGAAGCAAGAAATGGTAGGGAAAATAATATGATTGTGACAACTTCCATTATGCTCTTTTCCAACTCCAATATTTTCAGGACAAGTCCCAAAATCTGTTACATCTCAATGTAGACTACGGAAATGGGCTACAAGAAAGCGTATCCTGTCAAACAAACCGGTGAGGCATACTGACATTAAATACATATTCTTAGACATTAAAGAAAAGCTTTCAAACTTAACATCGAATTTTGATACTAGTTTTTCAAAAACTTTTTTGTAGAAGTTGTACTGAATAATGTTTAGAGTTTGGGGTAAAATAGTTTATGGCCATTATCTATCCTATTGAACAGAAGAGTTATTTGGATCTTGTCGTGCAAGACAGTCTAAAAAACTAATGTACTGTAATTATCTGCGATGTCCGCCATTGGGCCTAGTGGCATCTGATGACATTAATTTTCTGAACTTGTTTTGTATTAGACTTTTGGATGTAGATAGTCATTCAAGGAGTCTGTAGATTCTGCTATTGTATTTACTGATATATTGCTCTGTAAGTGATCGGTACCTTTTGTCAGTGATCTTGAAAGCTAGATGTGACTACAGTTGATGCTTTGAATATGATTTACTTTCATCTTTTTCCTTGAGTGTTCCAAGAGCATATAACTTAAGTATATGTATTTATTTGTGTCCTTGTGTTTTAAGGATTTTGAAGGATTTTGTTTTCAGGAAATCCTGATTAGGTAGTCTTCTGTTCAGCATCTTTAACAGTCTTCCATACCTTAGACCACCCTGTTTTAGTAGTACCATGGTTTCATATAACGCGTATTTATTTGCGCTGTAAGCCTTTTCAATTCCCAAATTCACCCCCAATATTGCCTCGAACGTTTTCTAGATCATTCCAGCGATAAGCGTATATTTTTACTTCTAAATCGTCTTTTAAGTGATAAAATGATTTGAACTTTCTTTCGTTAGCCTTTTGCTTTTTTAGTTCATTTGTTCTGATTTGGTAATTGTTTAAAATACAATGTCAAGGGTGATAAATAAATGAGCACTTGAAATCTTCACACCTCGATTAACTAGTCAGGAAGTCAGCATTTACGAGAATACTGAGTCTTATGCATACTATTTAGATTACGTTTTGCTGCTAAGCAAAGTTATGTGCGGGTTTTTTCCCTATTTTCCATCCCTCTAAAGTGCATATTGCCAAACTGGTACAATTCTGCACGCAACAGTAAACTCAAGCCTAAGCCATTGTCTGCTCCTCTGGTTTTGTCTGCCTGTGTTTTACTTTTCCTGATTGCTCGCCAAGCTGCTTGAAAATCCTGTCTATTCCTGTCTACTGTCTTTTTGAATGTCTGTCTGTCTGTAAATGTTTCTGTGGTCGGTTCGTCTGTGTGTCTGTCTGTGTGTGTCTCTGTCGTTTCTCTCTGTCTCTGTCTGTCTGCCTGTCTGTCTGTCTGTCTTTGTGTGTGTGTGTGTATATGTGTGTCTCTCTCTGTCTGTCTCTCTCTCAATGGGGTTTGGTTTAAGTCAACAATTTGAAATGGCCGCGTCTTTTTCCACCGTATATCGACGGTGGCAAAAAAACAACAAAAAAACTGGCGTTCTTTTCCACCGTTTATAGAAGGTGAAAAAACCGGCGCTCTTTTCCACCGCTCATGAAAGGTTGAAAACCGGCGTGTGTACGGTGTTGCATACTAATCGTTTTCGTTCAAATATGCTCTGACGATAAAAAAAAAAAAAAAGAAAGAAAGAAAAGAATATGTTAATAAAAATTATAGATCTAGCTTAAGCCACAACAATTTTCAACATGGATTTTGTTCTTTTCTCTTTATTCTCTACAGTTAACATTATGACGCATGGGCGGGTAAAATTGGGGATAAAGGAAACTTTAGTTCTCCAACACCCTAAACCCGCGCAATTTTTGGCGTTATTTGAACCATGAGTCCCCTACATGTTAACCTAACGACCAACCCAAAATATTAAAGACACATAGACAAATCACCAAAATCAGTATCAACAGATGTACCGAAGAGCCAACCTTTTCGCCTATCTTTTGCATCGATGTTCGACATCGTTTCAATTTACAAACCAACCAAGAAACATAGCACAACTACCTTCATATTGTTGCATCAATCTTAATAATTGTGAGCCCTACGTGGACACAAAAAGAAAGGATACTCAGAAAGGTAGAGTGGGATTTGGGGAAGTGAGAGAAAGAGAGTTGGTATAACGTCCGACATCAGTACTACATAGACTATTTTGTGGACGGGCTCAAGACTTATGTCTGACAATTTTAGCCACGAGACAGTCGCTCACATTCAACTGACACGGACCCAACTGCCAGGGCTCGGCCACGGACCTCCTGTGTCGATGTTCTACCCCAGGGATACCGCCCCGAGAGAGAGTTAGAAAGAGAGAGAGAGAGAGAGAGAGAGAGAGAGAGAGAGAGACAGAGAGAGAGAGAGAGAGAGAGAGAGGGAGATGGGGGGAGAGGTTTAAAATCAAAGCTTTCATTGATTTAAAAGGTTATTAATGAGTCGACATCTATATTTAGATGTGAAGGAGTAAACGACTGAACTCTGATTATTAACTAAGACTTGACCATTATGACCGTTTAGAAATGAAACACCTTGTTACAACTACAGATCTGAGTGTGCGCTTAAACGGTGGAAAAGAACAACGGGTTTTTTACACCGTTGGTGGAAAGGGACAGTGCCTTTTGAAATTGCAGCAAACAGCTGTATACTTTTAACTGAAGATGACTATACCAATACTCAAAATAGTGTATAGGTGTTTTAATGAAAGAGCGAGAATCATTATTCGCAGGATTTATTACAAGTGGTTTCTACTGTATTTGTCAGTGCAATAGGCCACTGGCGATTTCCCCCGGGCTTTCATGGTCCTAACTCGACATCAGTGACTAGACCGAAATCTCATTTTTCTCGCTTTTCTTTGTCTTAAGTTCGTCTAGGCTGGGAGACTCGCACATGATTCCTGTTTTAGCTTTTCTTCAATTAGATTGGAAGCCAGATCCAGACCCTTTGCGAGTACATATGATAGGTTGGCCTTAAGGGCTCTCTCAGCTTTAGACTTTCGCCAGTCAGTCTCACCCATCCATCCAAACCATACTTTTCTCTATCCATCCCGCCATCCTTCACTCCATCCTTCACTCCATCCTTCACCTCATCTTTCCATCCATCCTTCAGATCCTTCACTCTCTATAGGTCTCAAGCTTAACGTGGCAACCGCTCCACATATGTTTGGAGAGATTTGTGTGTTCTTACCCTTCGAGAGCACTAGTCAACCTTCTCTTTGGGCCTTTACCCTTTGCCTCCCTCGCATACTCATCATTTCTCAGTGGTGCGACTTCCTCTCCGTGGGATTCAACTTTGACTTTTTCAGATGCGGATGGCATCGCATCTCCAGTGTATTTCTTTTGTTTATTTGCTCTCCGTGTGTGAGATCTTTTACCCCTCTTCGAACCCCATCATCATTTTAGTCTCAGCCTTACCGAGTGCGTAACATAGTATATGTGTATTTGCGAACACAATAACGCATTCGTTTTTTTTCTGTCGACAACTTGCAGTTTTTACTTTGACAAAATTTGCAACATCTGACGCTTTTGATACTTACAGTGTCAGAATTTTTTTTTTGGCTTTTCTGTGTCGTATCCTATCTCTGAGCATGAAACTTTACCATCATTTTGTTTTGCTTTATTTCTTATCTTAGTCATAGTTATGATCGTCTCAAACGGCGTACGCAATTTTGGATCCCCGGCTCAGAGCCATGCAATTTCATCATGACTCATCCAGCTAATTGATATCATCATCCTTTTGATCCTATAAACATCATCATTTTCAGCAAACATAGTCTCTTTTTTATCCATCTCACCAGTCTTCATGCATGCAACAGTTACTAATCCCGAAGATCCCCACGTCGAAGTTGAAAATGGCAAATGCCAACCTCCTGTTGCCCTTTTCCTCCAACCCATCTCCCCTGATGAAGCGTCTCACTGTTGCTCCTCTCGCCCCCAGCTGCTCCTGGAGCCGGCAGTTCGCTGTCCCAGGTGTGTACTCCCTGGCCATATCCTTATACGGCAGGCGGCCGGGCCGGCAGGGGAGGCCTCTGCTCTCCGTGCTCGCGGTGGAGGAACCAATCAAAGGTCTTCAGATCCTCGGTCCATCAGACGTTGCTATCGGCTGGTAAGTAATCTTAGAGACAGAATTAACTTAATCCGCGGTGCCCAAAGTAAAATTCAAGAATTCCCGAGAGAATGTTCAACGACGTGAACTTAGCTTCTTTTCAATAGTCCACGAACTCTTATCAGTCGGGAAGAATCAGTGTATTCTGAGATTGAATTACTGTCTAGCTGTAACTGCAGCTTTGAATTAAATTATTGTTTTTCTGATTAAGAGAAAGTGATAGATTCTAAACCTAGCTATAACAAAGGATTGATAGAGGCGTTTGGTCTCTTGATTCTTTGCGATTCGGTTAGAAATTACCGAGCCGCTCCTTAGCATGTAAAAGTAGTTTGAAGATATTGTTAGGACGTCACAGGCTGAGTGTTGCAATTGATTTCTGCCCAAGAGGATGCGAGCTTGGCCTGGAAATCTGATTATCTTGATGGAAGCCGGTGAGAGCCAATACCATTATCTGCTTTGTCTTTCTCGTCATAGTTTTCCGCTCCTTCTTGTGCTTTGTATTTTTCTCTTTCGGGTTTTGCCCCATAATTAGATTTGTATCGCTAGGCACTCCAAGTGAAATTTCGCTCTAGCTTGATATGGCAATACTTTAAAAGCATTGTCTACAATAGATGCACTTTATTGTTTGGAAGCACACACAAAATTTAAAAAAAATCGACAATAACTTAGTTTTATTATATTTTATGAATATTTGGAAAAGGTTTAGAAAAACAGTCTAGCAACAGTTTACAATAAATTTGTTTTCATCAGTCTTTTCCTCCAATTCACTGTATTATGTTTCTCCCTGCCCGTCTATAATATATCATATTTTTATATAGTGCTAAATTTGGACGATAAGCAATCACTTCTATTTTTGCCTGCCTGCGTTGCTGTATGTATGTCTGTAGCACTTTACCTATCTATGTCTTGTTTATTCATAAAATGTTTAACGTTATATTTTCATATTTTGTCTGTCCATTTCCATTCTCGTCCTCACCCTTCCCGCCTAGCTGTTTGCCAGAAGATATCTATCACTCACTCTGTTTCTCTTCCTAGCGGTCCCTTGTCATTTTCCTGCGGTCAATAGTGCTCTCGTGGGACAGCGCCTCCTCTTAGCCGCTTCAGTCTCATTCCGAAACTAGATTAGTCACTTACTCAGCCGTCACCTTCGATTTGCTTTGTTCAGCATCACAGAATTCAGCTTTTTTCTTGACAGTTACTACATAAGAGTGAGAAATGTTCTTTTTTATGTATTGTATTTAAAACTTCTGAAACAACTCTGAGAAAAAAAATGCAGCAACCATGCTCTGTATTTTTTAAGACGTGACTTAACAGGAGACCTGAAAAAATAATTATGAAAAGATTTAAAATCTTAATCATAAAGTTAATTTCTAAACGTTCAAATAAAGTAGATCCTATCGTTTCACAAGAGATTCAAATCCATAAAGACGGGGCCAAAGATAATATAAAAACTAAAACTGAAAACATAAGGGAGTGGAGAAAAAATGTATACTTTTTTTTAATCCATCGTTTTTGTGTTGTTGTTTTTTTTCTTTTTTTTACCATAACACGGTCCTTGTATAGCGGCACTTTTTGTTGCGAAAGAATATAAAATATTCATATAAAGGAACACATCTTATAACTGTTACACGCGATTTAATCTAGAATATCTCACGTTCTTTTTTAAACACTGTCTCTATATTTTGCTTTCATTGTGACACATCTTTTCGGCATAAAATGGTTCGAATTGTATGGGAAATAGCTGAAATGGCTCGAAAACCAATATGTTCGCAGTTGATACTTGGAGCCATGATCTACTGTGGTCTTAAGATATCTAGATACAATAATTTCAATTTTGTTGTCTTTCACATTCTGATAGAATCGGAAAATGTTCAAGGTTTTCTTTTTGAATTGGTGAGGCTTTCAGTCTACAAAGATCATCAATCCAAGCCTAAATAAATTTTTCACCATCTTGAATATCTTTGAGTAAGTTAGAGAGAGAGAGAGAGAGAGAGAGAGAGAGAGAGAGAGAGAGAGAGAAAGAGTGGGAGAGAACAAGAAATTTATAATTTTTTTTATTGCGGATGTGAAATATACCACTTTTTAAGAGAGAGCCCAATGTTTAATACAGTGTTAAACATTTCCAAATTAGTTATTATCAGTCAGGATCTATGTCCTGTCTCTAAGCAGAACTATCTTGATGAGTGAGTACCCTTACAAACTCATTAAAGTCATATGGAAAATTCTCATTAAAAATATAAATGTTGAGGTCATCGATAATACTGTGATCTTCTCTACTTCAACTTTTCATTTGAATGTGGAAAGGAAATGTATTTCTTAACACTAGCATCCAGCAATGATGATACAACGCGATACATCCTACAAACCAATTATAGGCAAAATCGGATCTGGTGTTTATAGAATGGGTTCAGATATTCACGAGCTTCTTGTAGTCAACGTGCTCTATCCTATATTACATGAAGGTAAATCCCAAATATTTTGAAATCAACTTCCGAATCCTATAAATAAAAGAGGCGGTTACAGGTCATACATTTTAATGAAAGGACAATCATCCGTCTAAAACAGAAGGCAGCAATAAGTAATCCTGACAGACTAAGAACAGGTTACTAAGGTTCAAACACCTAACACTACGAACAGATTAAGAAGTACAGGTTTCTAAGGTATACATAGGTAACAACACCTAACACTAATGGCATCCCGCTAGACGATTGATCCGGCTCAGACGGTGTTTTCAGTTCAAACAGGTTTTGATGGGCAGCTGTCCAGGCCCCAGTGATGCTGCAAGTCCCTTCATTACCTGTTCATCTTCTTATCCGTCCAACCCTGTCTCTAATTTATCTTCATCTTTCACTAACCTTTTGGTTTTCTCTCTGTGTCTGTCTGTTTTCTTGCCTGTCTGTCTGCGTCTCTCTGTCTCTTTGTCTTTGTCTTTGTTTCTTGGCCTCTCTCTCTCTTCTCTCTTCTTTTCCTTCTGTCTGCCTGTCTGTTTGCTTGTCTATCTGTCTGCGTCTCTCTGTTTCTCTCTCTCTCTCTCTCTCTCTCTCTCTCTCTCTTTCTCTGTCTATCTCCACCTGCCGCTGTCTTTCTCCCTCTTTCCACCCTCCACTCACTCCCCCGTACCCTCTCTCTCTAGTTTTTTTTTCCATGTCAATACCCTCCTATGTGCTGTTGCATTTTCAGCATCATAACTTTCTCCAAGTTTCTCAAATTAGTTATACAGTAAAAATCCACACAAAATGTCTCGGAGCTTCTTGTTTCCTTAAAATAACATTTTTTTTGTCCTAATAACTTGCAGCTTATCTCTCAACCTAGTTTAATACATTATGGCGAGACTCTTGACGAAACAAAAGTAAAAATATTATGAAAAATTTAAACCAGAAAAAACATGATTTCGCATGCTATATAATTCATTAAGGCTTAGTAATTTAATTAAATTTTTCCAAGTTTCCTGTTGCAGGGCTTTGGCAGTTTTGAGTAAAGCTAAAAACATTTTAATTACAATAAAAATCAGACAACACAGATCGTATGATAAATTTATAATGCAGTCCATGTGTGCAGTTTTCGCCGGGAAAATAATCCTTGTTTACCAAAGTTTTTCTCAAAATATGAATTACTAGAGCTCTGTTTATTCCCGTATAACGCGATCCAGAATTGCACTTCTCTTGTTGAAACTTAAATATGTTCTTTGGTCTTGTCTCTATTGTTTGGATGGGTTTTTTTTTCTCGAATATTTTGAATAATAGTTAATTTTACGTTCACTTATTTTTCACATAATTATATCTGCTGAGGTTTTGTTTTAATTCATATCTTTTATATAAAACACACACAGTATGTTGAATCCTCTCGTAATACCCATATCGTTAAATATCTCCTATAATGGTCTATAACTGTGTTTCTTGGACCAGAAAACACATTAAGAATGAGTATGTTAATCAGAACTTTTCATTGACAGATCAACGTTTTTCAGGTGTCTAAGACATTACAGTGTACAGACTACAGTCGTTCATTTTAATGAGGGCAACCAGGCTCTAGCAATTTTAGTATTTCTAGTCTCCTTCATAAAAACCTCACTGCTTGTTTCATCAACTTTATTTGAATTAATTCAACACTCACCGTGTCAGGTGGAAGGGTGAACGGAGAGGCGGTGGAGTGCGAAATGGCTTAAGTAGTAGGATGGTAGGATTCTATTCGGAAGGTTACAGGTTCGATCCCATGTCCAAGATTTGGGAATTTTATTAGTATGTCGGAATTTATCCCCTACTGATGTGATCGGTGTCAGTATAACCTGTTGAAACATTGAAGTCCTGGTATCGCCGCCCTGTCTCTCTCTCTCTCTCTCTCTCTCTCTCTCTCTCTCTCCTTCTCCCCT
>RQTK01000699.1:215194-222207 GCA_003991915.1 Elysia chlorotica | reverse complement strand
AGAGAGAGAGAGAGAGACAGACAGACAGACAGACAGACAGACAGACAGACAGACAGACAGACAGACAGACAGACAGAGACAAGACAGACAGACAGGAGATACAAACAGACAGGGAGACTGACTGATAGGCAGGCGGACAGAGAACGGAGAAAGGAGAAGGGAAAGGAAGGTAGAGAGGGAAATATTGGAAAGCTGAGAGAAAGAAAGTGTGAGAGAGATAAAGAAAGGGAGAGAGAGGTAAAAAGAAAGAGAGCTAGAGAGATAGGAATACGTTACACCGGAACAATGTAACAGTTTAGATAACAGAAAAAGAGCGCTGTAATCTTTTATTCTTCCATAACTCCATTGTTTCTCTATATATGTAATTAATATTTATCCACTCATTTAGGATAAATCAGATTGTAGTAGTTATTTTACCTCCCTTCCTCGAGGATTGTGTGCGTATAATTTGCGTACGACGGCGAAAGCTGCACTGATATGTCACCGATCATCCAGATAAAGGGGGCACTCTTTTCCAACGAAGGTGGGTTTATAAAAGCCTCAAAACGGACTTGGAGCCAGGCCTAGTGGTCGTGAAGGCGGACTACTACAGAGGAACTGACATCCAGTTCACCTGGGACTTTGGCGATCGCTCAGCCCCTGTTGTTACCAACTCTTCAACCAACCAAGCCCTTCTTTTTACAACACCTTCATTAGACGAGGCCCTTGCATATGCAAATTCTTCCGTAGACAGAAAAGCGCTTTTTATGCATAAATACGAACGGTAAGCTGTATGATTAGTGCATTGTTGTTTTTTTTATCATCGTTATTAATAATCAGGACAATAAGATAATGATATACATTTATATATTTATCTTAACTAAAAAAAGAAACGTATCAATCGGATACGTTACATGATGCACATAATAAATAATTATTTTAAAAGTTTTTAAAAAGCCTTAATATTCTAGTACTGGTTTAAAAAAGACAGCGACTTATTTAACACCTTGTGGTAATATATTTTTTTATTTTTTTTTATCATCAGGGTCGGCGAGTACACAATCACAGTAACAGCTGCGAACCATGTGAGCCACAGTGAGCGCAGCAAAACTGTTTTTATGATGCATCACTTGGGCTGTGAGCCACCCACTTTGAAAATCATCGCTCACAAAATAAAGACAAAGCCCCTAATGGATGAGGTAGGTAGATTTTAAATATGGAATGATCAAATACGCTCTGATCTCCACATTAAAGTAATATAAGATTGAATAAAACAAGCCTTTACTATACCATAGGAAAATTTGCCGTGGTTGTACATAAAAACATTTGGTTGTAGTTAACAATAACAATACATAAGTGGAAGTAAACAAAAATTGAACATGTTATGTACACATGTAACAAAGATGCAATTAACATACTTAAAAGAACATTTCTATGTTGAAGAAAAGAAAGGGTGTTTTATATTGCCAAAAGTCAGATCTAAAATAATAGTACTGAACCATAGTAAATCTACCAAGGTTCTAATACATGTTGCCAAGAAAAAAATGTTTCGGTTATACAGAGAGTAGAAATCGCAAACAATCGCATTCAGAGCCATGTTGGTTAATATGTACAGAATAGTGGACACAAACAACAGCTCACAGTACGAATGCATTGGATAACAGAAGTTAGGAGGTTTCGCTCGTTTCGATTAGACTTATAAGTCCTCACTCGTTGACATCAATGCTAGTCAGAAAATTGCATTGGTATTGAATCTTTGAATTTTCTCGTGGAAAAATTGAACTGCAGTGAGACGACAACGCCAATTTTAACTAAATATTTAGGACTGCAATTTTTCTTTGCTTTTGTTTAACGAGTGAAAAAAATCATTTTACTCACTCACACACACACACACACACACACACACACACATACAATCATACAGTGTACTGAAACCAATGTTACTACTAGACGATGTTACGGCAAAACAAATGAAAAAGTTCCTTGTCAAAATTTGAGAAGAAATTTTTTTTTCTTACGATCACAATCAAACACAATTTGCTTTAACTCTCACTATGCTGTTTACTGCTTTGACAAAAGAAATGTATTCAAATAAGATATTTTAAGGCAAAGAACGAGATTTCTTCTTTTCTCAGATTAGTTTTAAAAAGAGTTTGTAAAACTAATACAATCTCATAATTTGTATGGTTACACCCAACTCATATGCCACTTCCACCAAAGCTTCGACAACCATAACGGAATGTGTTAGCATGCTAAGTAGTGTTAGTTTGCATCTGCCAACGTAATCTAGACATATCATGGCACATGTCACAAAACTTTGAACTTCATTTTAGGTTCAATTCTCTTATCCTCTGTCCTTTTCTTTACATTTAATTAACGCAACTTTATTTGAACATTATTTGCTTTCAAACTTACAGCTGGAAGCTTCAGATTCCGAGCCGATTCGCTTGGAGTCTGAGTTAGATATCAACTGTAAGACATCCTACGGGATCCAATACAAATGGGAAATATGGCGCACGAATGAGACAGATCCTTCCCACAAGTCTTTGAACATCAATGACCTACCCAAGTCAAACTTCAAATTTCCGGCTCTGCTACTACCTCCTGGTACATTACAAGCGGGCCAATATCTCGTCCGATTATTAGTAAGTGAAACTGAACGTAAATTTTATTCTTCTTTTAAATAGTCCACCATATCTGTATCATAACAAGTAATAGTTGTTTTGTTTTGTTTGTTTTTGTTTTTGTTGTTTTTTTTTTGTTGTTTATTTTTTGTTTTCGTTTTTGTTTTGTTTTTCGTAAAGACCTATAATTTTTCAATGTCCAATTCTCAAACATTTTGCAGTGTCTTTGATCTCTACCGCTTATTACTGCTGTTCATCTCTCTCCATCCTTCTCTCTATATATTTCTGTCTCTTTCTCTCTGCTTCCTTTCTCCCTTTATCTATCTCTCCACTTACCTATATCCTCCCCCAAACACTTTAATTTGCATTTTTTTTTTAATCTTCCTTCAGGTTGAGATGAGTGGCACCGAAATCTCCGTGCACTCCAGTGCCTCATTGAGCCTCATTGTGAGGCCGGGACCGCCCAGGCTGGTGAGTCACATCCACGGGGGTATCCTGCGTCATGTGGACCGGTCTGGCCTGACCTGGCTCGATGGTAGCCGCTCCGGGGTTTCCCACAGCGCGTCTTCTCCTGTCAGGTGAGTAGGCCTGCTAGAACAGTCTAGTGAACGATGTGCATTGAATGCCATTTAGTTAACTCACAATTCATATTATCATTAGTAGGCTCCAAATCGAATATCAGTCCGTGCACACTTCTAAGTACAAATAAGGATTCTTCTAATCCTGTATATATCCACTAAAGTGAAAATGTTTGCATTGGCAACCGACCAGATTTTAATATATCGCTCATAAACACAAACAATTTTGATGAAAAAGAAATTAGCTGTCTAAATGGTATTGAGCCACGGTGTAAATTTTTCTCATGCACCGAGATTATCCACTAGAAAATTTCCAGTTTCTTTTTCCACCCGCAGTTTTGGTAAATCCTTCATAGGTCAACCTCTCTCCTAGTTCAAAGTCGTATGGGTTCTTATGGAAGATCCTATAGGGCGGCGGGACCCCAGACCGGGATCCGGAACCTAGCCAAAGACATTACATGTACATGTATTACCTACTCACACTATATCAGTTGGGAAAAAAGGCGGCCTGAACGTGTATCGAATAAACTCATCATCATCATCCGGGTGCCGTCTCCTTGCGAAGGTCGACTGCAATGGCCCTCCATTGACATATGTCCTGCGCAAGTCGTTGGCACTGCACCAGCGAGTAGCACGTCCATTCTGCGATGTTGTCATTCCATTTCGTTCTGGGGCGTCACCGGCCTCTGCTGCCCTCCACTTCGCCGTTATAGAGATCTCTTATCACACTTTCATGACGCATGAATAAACTACATTCTGATAAAAAGTCGCGCTCTTTATTAGTTGTCTCGATCTTTGTAAAAAAAACATAAAATATATAACTATTTTGTATCGTTCCAGCTACATGTGGTCGTGTGCACCCCTTGGGTCTCCGGGGGATGCCTGCTTTAACCAAAACAGTTCACAACCCGAGATGCACCGCCCCATGCTCATCCTTCCGATCAGCTGGCTGCGAATAAGCGAAGGCGTCAAGGACTTTGTTTTCAATCTCACTGTGTCCAGTAGGCCTTTGTTTCCAGATACTGGCTCAGATGTTGGGAAGAACTCTGGCGCTAGCCCTGACCAAGAGATCGGCGGGGATGCAGCTGTTTCCAGCCAGGTGCTTAGCACCAAATCTCTCGGGGGTAACGTCACAGAGTGAGTACTCAGTTTATGAGTAGATCTATACATTGTATAATCAAAAGTACAGTTTTCATGGCATTGGTTTTTTTCTTTGTTCATTTGTTTAAATTTTCTTTTGTTTTAGGTTTTTTGTTGCTGTTATTACCTTTAATTCTTTGATATAGGAGACCAAGATTTATTTTTGGATTTACTACAATAGAGGGAAAAAAAGCAAAAGGATTATGATTCCATGGACAAAATGCTTGTTTGTTAATGATACTAAATGAAAATTAAAAACTATTTCTTAGATTTCATTGTTTCCGTGATTGCTTCCACTCCACATAAATCTCCGTGGAGTCTAACGCGTCTGCGTACTACTTTTTTCTTTGAATCTCGCCAGTGTTTTCCTGGAATGTGTCCAGTGCTTTGAAGACATGGTGAATCCGAACTCTAAGATCTCCCTGCGGGCTATCACCCCTTGGTGGCCTGTACACGAACCGCTCAGTTTCTCCTGGGAGATTTCTTACTTGTCGGGAGAAGATAAGGACACGAGGCTGGTGGGGGACATCCACAAAGCTTGCGTCAAAGCTGATGGCTCTTCCTATCCTTATTCTCTGTTCCACGGAGATGACGAGGCTCGTGGTGCTGCAGAAGAGATAACACTAGAGAACGACAAGAAGAACAATGTTGGTGGTAATGTTGACGAAGGTAAGTCGCTACAAGTAGAGAAATACATGTTTAATTTTGCGTCATGGTTTACTTAGGAACATACATACAGCATGGTCGTTTTAATTTCATTCTCAAGTTTACTTATCACAAACATCAGAGTGCTCTACTCACAATTTTTACTTCCCATTGCTAAACATTGCCGCCAAAACGTTGCTCCTAAAGTATTTTTCTTCACTTAGTGGCTTCAATTTTAAATTTCTAAGGTCAGTGCATAATTGTTGTCTCTCTTTTTGAGTTTCATACTTAATGTTGCAATTGCCCTTTTCTTTTATAAGAATATCAGTTTATAATTCATTCATACGTACTCAGCTGAAATCAAGCAATAATAGTGCCAGTAAATTGTGCCTGTTTGGTGTGATTCTTTCAATCGTACCAAACATTATTATTACACTTTGATATTGCAGATAAGATCACATACTCGAAGAGCTTGCCCCCTGAGACAAAAGTAAAAGACCCAAATGAGAAAAACACCGGTAGGCAACCCATAGGATATTCAATAAAATAGGGATCAATTAATTTGTTTAGTTAGAGCGATCAATTTTTAGAGTGATAAAGTGTAACGCCCCCCCCCCTTTTTTTCCAATAAAAACAAAACAAAAAACAAAAAAAGAAAACAAAGACAACAGCAATCGATAAGGATAAATTTTACATAAATATGTCTGCAAATCTTTGTTTATTTCAAGCTATACATATCTTTATTTTAATTGTATAGGTATTAGATGTTAAAATAGAGAGACATCTTATATAATTATTTATCTGTAATAAAAAATGGTATGGAAGTTTTAAAAAATTAATTTGAAATAGATGGTACATACCTACAGGATAATGTTGGGTTTATATCGTGGTTGTTTTTTGTTTTTTGTTTTCGCAGAGACCCGTACGCTTGGAGGAGGAGATTCTAGAAAAGGATCTTTAATACCTAACGGTAGGTTTCAGTTTACCTTGTCCACAGTAAATGTAGAACAGTCATTATTTTAAAATACAACATAATTTTCATAAACTAAGAGCAAATACTTCTATCTTTCCCTTTTCTTTGCATGAAAATACATATCTTCCAAAAAGTGGTCAAAGGGGATATTTTTCCAAAAAGTGGTCAAAGGGGATATTTTAAAATATAGGAATGATGAATCAATTAAGCCCTGTCGCCAGTAAATGTTGCAGAAAACAATACATGGACGCATTTTCCATTCGTTGGTTCTTGTGGTGTTTTGTTATTGTTCTTATTTTGCTTTGTTTAATTGGTCATGGTGTTGCAGTCTTTTAATTCAAATAAACTTTTTTTCAGCAATCTTGCCTTGTCCGTGCCTTGACGAGAGTATTTGGCCAAAATAATAAAAGACAATAATTTTGTTTTATTTGTTTTTCTGTGTGTAAAATCTTTCAGACCGATTTCGTAGTCCAAACATGATGGAACCAGTGGAAGAGTCGGCCGGTTCCAACTCCAGAAGCCATCCTAGAGAATCATTGTGGAGAGAAAGAATGCTTGCATTCGGTTTTCCTAGACCAGGCAGTCGTAAGTTCATATAATGGGCCGTAAGTACAACGTTGCGGTAGCTTACAACTTGTCATAAACCTTCTTACTCCCATTAGTCTTAAAGGTCCCCGAGTTCAAATTCTGGCTGTTGCGTTCCCTACTGGTTGGGTCGGTCAGCGGCTGGACAGTAGTCATGGTATACCCGTCTCGTGTGTGGCAGCACATAAAATTGGCAGACGTCCGTCTTGGGTGCTGCCGTTGGACGTTAAACCAACCCCAACAACCCATTGGTCTTAGGCTGAGTTGTAAGATACCACAATGTTGTACTTACGACACGATGACATGTGCTTTACTACACGCTCACAGGTTTATCATGATATATTAATATAAGAGATATTAGTACAAAGATGGTTCATATAACATGTTGGTTTATATCGTGGTTGTTTTTTGTTTTTTGTTTTCGCAGAGACCCGTACGCTTGGAGGAGGAGATTCTAGAAAAGGATCTTTAATACCTAACGGTAGGTTT
>RQTK01000699.1:187694-210194 GCA_003991915.1 Elysia chlorotica | reverse complement strand
TAACTGTAAATATCACTTTTTTTTGTCTCTGGTTGGATGTGACCTTGGTAAAACATGTGCATTTGATTAACATGATGTCCGTCTTATGACAGCATAAAAAAATAAGTATAACATATAACTGTGTCGTAAATTAGAGATTGCTTAAACGTTTAAAGGTCTATCCAAGAGCACAAAATAACCAACGGGGTGGAGACCTCATTTGTGGTCTGAGAAAGCGAATGCAAAAAACCTTTCTAGTTTTAACATCTGCTGGGTCTCAATAATAATCACAGATTTCTATTAATAGCACTCCGTGATAATAATCGATACGACGACGGGACCCCAGAGCCACATACCCGACACTTGGTTGGTCTGAGACCACACAAACAGTAGAAAAATCGGGCCACCAGAGCAGGGATTGAACCCGAAACCTTTCAATTAAAGTTCCGAATGTAATCTTTCCACCACCCCTACCCCCTATATCCATGGAAACCTAAGATTGGGATGTTTATTTAGGTGCCGCTGTTCCGGATGAGGGATCCCCGGGAACCTCGGGAACCGCAGGACCCGCCCTCAGGGAGGCTGAGTCACGTGAGTGTGGGGAGGGTCACGCTGGGGACCCCGACTGTCTGAGGCCTTGGGAGCCGGTCACTCCACTGACCCCTCACCTGGTGGAGAGGGAGCGACTGGTCATCCAGCTGTACCCCGAGCAGACACTGACGGCGCTTGACCAGCCGTCCCTGGTGATCAAGCCTGGTGAACTGGACCAGGGCAGAACCTACTTCGTGCAAGTCACGGCAAAGTCGCAAGGTAATTATCGGCCAACACCGCTCTGCATGAATATTCATAACAAAGTGTTCAACTTGACAAGACGGCCCACCCTCGGGGAAGGGAAGAGTGAATTGCGGAGAAAGAAAAAGAGAGAGAGAGAGAGAGAGAGAGAGAGAGAGAGAGAGAGAGAGAGAGGTGGGTGAGACAGACCGATCAATAGACTGACAGACAGACAGACAGACAGACAGAGAGAAAGACATATAGAGAGAGACAGAAAGACAAAGATAGAGATATGATAAAAAAACAGACTGAGATACAGAGATATAGAAATGAAAGAGAGAGAGAGAGAGAGAGAGAGAGAGAGAGAGAGAGAGAGAGAGAGAGAGAGAGAGACACAGGAAAAAGGATGCAGGGATAGAGAAAAAAGTGAGAGAGAAAGAGAGAGAGAGAGGGGGGGGGGTATCTGAAGCTTAATACTCCCCGAAGCATTCTTGATGCGCTTTCAAGCAACAGCTAATTTGACAGGATCAACTAATTTGGATACAAAAGTATAATTTTGCTCATTAAAATCCAGCCACAAAACTCCAGCTTATATGTGCTTATAACGGGGCAATACACAGCTGCCATAGTTGTTATTAGTATTCGTATAGTGTCTCCACAACATATAACTCTAGTCAATACAGTCAGCACGCCAGATTCACAACGTTCCATTTACATTGTATTATAGGATATGTTTGAGATTGGAGTCCATAACAGTTTTGATTCGTTACAAAACACTTGTAGTGAAACTTAAAGAAAAACTGCTTTGTAATAAAACAAAAGAGCTTCATCGTACATTGTACAGATATTATTATTTCTTCACTCAACAATACTAAATATGTTGCACGTATTCAACTCTTGCCTAATCAATCATGATACGCGCTCTCTCCCTCTCTCTCTCTCTCTCTCTCTCTCTCTCTCTCTCTCTCTCTCTCTCTCTCTCTCTCTCTCTCTCTCTCTCTCTCTCTTCTCTCTCTCTCTCTCTCCCTCTCTCTCTCTCTCTTTCTTTCTCTTTGTCTCTCTCTCTCTCTCTCTCTCTCTTTCTCTCTCTCTCTCACACACACATACACACTTTTGACCCTATCAGAATTTATCACAGCCTTGTCGCAACAAACCCATTGCCAGAACGGCGTTTATTTTACAGCCTGGCAAAACTATTATCAGTTTGCATTGCACACACACCACACAAGACACCATAGGAAAACAGCTTTTTCCCTGTCTCCTAGAAAGGTCAGACGGAATAAACCAGGAATAATAGCACTGTGGCGCCAACAACTACATACACACATGTACATAGAAATTAGGAAAGAAATAAAGGACTTATTTATGTCTTTTTCCTTCTCTCGTTCTTTCTCTCTCTCTGTCTGTGTGTCTCTGTCTGTCTGTCTGTCTGTCTGTCTGTCTGTCTGTCTCTCTCTCTCTCTCTCTCTCTCTCTCTCTCTCTCTTTCTCTCTCTCTCTCTCTCTCTCTCTCTCTTTCTCTGTCTTTCTGTCTCTCTATCACTCTCTCTTTCTCTGTTTTTCTATCTCTGTCTGTCTCTTACCTCTTCTCTCTCTAACCCCCTCTAATCTATCTCTCTATCTGTTACTCTCTTATCTCTTCATTCTTTCCCTCTGTATACACTGGCGTCACTCTCTCTCTCAATTATGTACATTTTCTCTATTTTTTCACCTATCCCCATAAAAAAAGAGAACATAAGAGGAGAAAATGTTATTGAAGGATCATAAACTAAGCCCAAAGAGGAAATAAATGGGAACCTGTCGAGAAATGGAAAATGACGTAAAGAAAAGCAAAGAAGATAATAAAAGAAGGAAGGGAGAAGAAAATCAAGAAATTCAATGAAACTAAAATTGTGTATCTTGCATTTTCTGTATTGTTTCTTTGTGTATAAGAAAAATTGATTCCGTTTTAATTGAAGGATTAAGCCTATAATTATGGAAACGCATTTTGCACTTTTATAACAGCTTTAATGGCAATGTCCTGGATAGAAAACAGCTTATCGCAAGGAAATGGCCCGATGATAAAGAAACAATAATTTAACGATGTAGTGTAAAGGTACATGAATTATTACTGGCTGTGCATCAGATTTTTACTTTTTTGCAAGCATCATGACAACACCGGCATGTAAAAAGAATTTATATCGTAAAGTCGAATGGATGATATTCGACTAATGTTCTATTTTCTATCAGATTTATTTGATCATTGGAATTTTCATATAATTGTTTAAACAACACCATTTATTTGCAATGATTTCTAAATTTTTTCTCTGTGTAACTTTAAAATGGTCGTTACTGCGTTCGGGCAGTTCTAACATTATTGTGGTCAGTGTGTAAAGAGTGTTAAATAGTGGATACATTCCTGGGGCTCAGATTGCTTTAATGACCAATGACCAGGAGGTCACACTGAGTACAGGTTGTGTACTGCACTGGCCATCGATCACACAGGCTCGTCGGTCTTACACAGACATCTGACTCGACTGAGACAGGACAGGGGCGAGTTTTAAATAAACAGTCAGTTTATGGGGTGTGTGAATCTATGACGCCCATACACACCATCTGTTTTATTCCGTTCCATGACGCTCTAGATCTGATTATATTGTAACGTTGCATGTTTATGCGTTGGTAGAAAGATTTGTATTGGTTTAATTTTCGTTTCCTCGTTTTACACCGATACATGGGTTGTGTTTTGGTTAACCTTTTCTGAATCCTTAATAGTGATCGAAGAATTAAAGGATGGGTCAGGGTGACAGAGGGCAAAGAGCCAATAAGTTCAGTAGGATGGCACACTGTGAGACTGATAGAGAAGAGGTTAGAAGAGGTAGAAGTTATTCAAAGAATTGAGATGTAGTCAACATCGTAGAAAAAAATATATGGTGGTACAATGTTCTTCTCTTCTTTAAAATCCCCTGGTTCTGCATCCTAGACTAAGCCTCGGATTTTGTTTGTTGTTGTTGTTGTTTTTTTAACTTTGTCTAAAACAGGATTGCGACAGGCCAAAACTGTAAATAGGTTTGTCATGGCAAAGGCGAGGGGAGGGAGGGAGAGGGGAGGGGGTTGAATTTTCAAACCATCTTCCTGCTGGGCGTGTGTCATTAACTCCTTAGTTTCCCGACAAGACAGCCAGCAGGCCCGCTCCAGGGTTATCAGGGGCATGCTCATTTCCCTCTCCTTTTTTATTTGTACGTTTTGAGCATCAGCGTTCACCAGTAATATTGTTTAATGCCAAGGGCAATAATTTTTTTTGTTTTTAGTTTTGTGTGTGTGTATGTGCGTGTTTTGTTGTTGTTGCTGTTGTTTTTGCTTTGGGGGTGGGGATTATTTCTTTTTTGTTTGTATCTTTTAGAAGCGTCTCTGAGTATATCTAAGTTTAATTTCTCTTTTCTTTAGAAGGTCTTGGTTGCGTTGAACACTGATGGTTTTATTTTGTTATTTAATCTTTGACTTATATCTCTCTTTCTATATATACCCACCCAGTTCTATTATTTCCATCTCCTATGCCTCTTTCTCTCTCTCTCTCCTTCTCCCACTCCACCAATACGCCACCGTCACTCCACACAATCATATCACCCCTTTTCAGAATACGTAAACACATTGTGTTTGAATTTACCTATCTCTAATTTTTCATGAGGGGAAACCCCCACGATGAAAGCAATTCTGTTAAGCAGAGACACCTAGCCGTATTTTAACACCACTGCATTCCAGCATTTGCATCACCAGCTCCCAATTTTTAAGATTATTTTTTTTTTTGTGCTTGAGCCTGTCTCCTCCATATTGACTTCCGCCTGCTCCGAGGGTTTTATGACACTTCCAGTGACAGGTTAAATTCGCTTGGAGTCACCGTGTTGACGCCGACTCGCCGAGACAGCCAAGTGTGTAATGTTTCCACAGAGATAGAGAGAGAGAGAGAGAGAGAGAGAGAGAGAGAGAGAGATAAGCTATGTTTCTATGGCTTGTTTGCAACTTGCAGTTAAAATTTGTGTAGAATAGAAAAAAATATGGGGATGCCAAACTTTTCCGAATGCCTTTAAAATAATTAATAATCCATGTAATAGAGGTAACCATATTTTTGTATCTCTAGTGTACTTTCCACGAGGATTGCCCAGGGTAAAAGTGGCATTTCTCGTGCCTTATGTCTGGCAAAAAATCAAACTGTTCTCGATATCTTCAGCATATTTTTACCAGAGAGTTTGATTTTGACTAGATCTATAGTTTCTGATTTTACTCCTCATTCTATTGATCATCGCTAAGCATAACGTCTGTGAATGTGTGAGGTGGCTCATTAGGCTGATTGTGAGGCGTTGACCACATTCAACTTTGAACAGTGCCTGCCACGGGTCACTAGGACAGTCTTTAACTCTACATCCTATGGTACGTGCTTTATTGGGCAACGCGATATAAGCAGATGTCTCTGTTGGAATCATGCATGTAAATTGTATGTGTACTTTCAACTTTTTCCACAGTCTATGCGCCTAGCAAAAATAATATGATTTGTTGTTATTATTTCAGTCACCGTAACAATGATGGTTTGGATTATTTTACATGCGTCTAAATCTGAATTGAGACTAACGCCCCTCTTGATGAAATTGTTCACCAATTGAACCAATAGTACTAAATATTACAAGCCCTCTGGGAATTCTCAATAATGATCCCTCACATAGGCAGCGGGGGAAAAACTTTTGCTCGTTCATGGTAGAACCGTAGAACCATCACCTCTCGATGATCTCATTTTAATGATTATTAAAAATGAATGATCGCTGACTGACGTCTGAGAAATCTAGATCTATCCTTTCCACATAGTATCAAATATTCAAATATTCATAGCAATGCACAAATAATGTATGTGTTTGCTAACATAGTATGTAAAAGTATATAGAATGCATTGATTTTTATTTCAAATTATTTTTTATAGATCAATATGATAGATCAAATTTCATTCAGAAAACGACGGATTGGTAACAGCAGCCACATTTGAATGAAACTTTATTAGATTTTGTTTAAAAACACCACTCCTGTATTTCGTGAAAGAATTACACGAAAATATTAACATAAATACGAAGGAATGTGTACAGATTCTTTTTAGAAAACGGAACATTTTGTAAACAGCTCGAATTAAAGTTATCTCTTCCTAGAAGGGGGTGCAACTGTAATCAAATGATATTCTCAAACCTTATCTGTACCTTCTCTCTCCTTTTCTCCATAGGGGTTGGCGATTGCAAAAATTAATGCAAGCCAATTGCAAGTTTAGTTTTGATACCTATAAGCAGTAATAACTTTTGTAATCAATGTATTTCATCTATTTGTACAAAACATATAATCACAACATAACCTATATAGTGCCGATGTTGTACGTAAACCAACTAAACAACAACATGTTTTGGGCGACTTTGCGTAGATGTTCAAGATCCCTTTTTTCATACAATCAGGTGACCAATGGGTGATTTGTAGTCTTTTTAAAGCTGGTTTAACCTTATGTACGTTCTATCTCTTTGGGTTTTCGAACATAATTAATAATGAAATTGTAGCTAACATAATGGTAATGGAATTAAACGTCATGATGAAAAGCATGGCAGGTTCACCTTGCTATATGACAAACTACGTGTCTACACTTAGAAAACGGATAATTTTACCTGAGCATTTTACCGGTTTCATGGATGGTCTAGGCAGAAGCTTAATGTCAAAGATTCCCTGGGCAGACAAGCTTCTTTTCTGTGCCAATCGTGTCTGATAACCAGACGGAATACTTTTAATATGATTGATACTCCTGGTTTATGGAGACACCCTTTTCCTTGCTAAGGGGTGGAGTTGTGTTGATGAAAATCAGCTAGCCCTTCCAGTGCTTTGGGTTTATTTCGGGCTGCTCATACAAAATTAAAACATGTTTGCCATTAAGGAAATTTAAAGAATTGCTCATGTCTCTCTCTCTCTCTCTCTCTCTCTCTCTCTCTCTCTCTCTCTCTCTTTTCTCCTTCTCTCTTCTTCTTCTCTTCTCTCTCTCTCTTTCTCTCTCTCTCTCTCTCTCTCTCTCTCTCTCTCTCTCTCTCTCTCTCTCTCCTTTCTATCCTTCAAATGTGAATCATATACTTGTTTAAAGATTAAAAAGCAAGTTTAATTAGCTATTGCCTACGTGCACAAGTATTCGCGATAGCAAATTACAATAAACACACCTAAAGAGCTTTATCTGGACCTCCTCTACAACTGTCAACTATATCTCAATAAGCGTTTATCCTAGTAAGCAAACCAAACTCATACACATTTTTGTGAAATCGATGATAATAATTAATTGGAGAATGGCCTGTCTTGCGTCTATAAACAAGGAAAATCGGATCAAACCAGGGGCTTATCATGTAACGTCACTAAAACAGCTTGTATTAGATTAGGGGTTCTATTAAAATCTTATGTTCATAGCGCTCTCTAGCTTCACAGTCCTGACACAACTACAAAGAAAATAATTGAGAGGAAATATATTGAGAAGAAAACCCGAAAGGTTGCCTTCTGCGCATCTGGTCTTAACGCAACAGGCAATCGTGTGTTTTCACTTTGCTATATATATATATATATCTATTGTTTACGTGGACATTTTTGGCAATTCGCTGCGACCATTAAAAAAACTTTTTGTGAAAAGAAAGTAAATAAAGTAATAAATAGAATGGTGCATCATTATAGCCATCCCTCTCTCTCGAAAAAATTTTTGTGAAAAGAAAGTAAATGGCTGGTACATAAGCCCGTGTGTCCCCTTTCTGTATTCATGTAGCAGTACATGAAATAGTCAGACATTAATCTTTGGACCCGTTCAGAATATAGCCTATATTGTCCTGACTTCGATGTGGCATCACGTGAAATTGCCGGACATTCTTCTTGGGTTCGTCCGCGTTAATAGCCTTGTTGCTGACGTCTGCCTTTAATCAACCAACCAACCAACCTCATCAAATCGATCAAAAGTAAACCCCACTTGTCAGAGCAAATGAAGCAAAAGCTCGAAGAATCTCGCTGTCCCGTTGTCAAAAGCCCCGAACTTTTTGGGTTTGCTTGCCTGAGATGTGCTATTAATAGCCAGATCTCCGAGGTTAATGCAATTGATTTCTTGCCCGTGGCCAATGTGGAGACAAAGGCTCTGAGTTCGCAAGGTCCCAGGATCAGTGTCCTGAGCTGTCCCCACACTTTGGCTTATGTGCTGTGTATTGGAGAAACAGGAAGTAATGAGGGTGGTTTGCATGCGTACTTCTTTGCTTCCTATGTTGTTGTTTTGTTTTGTTTTTGTTGAGAAAGGGCTTTTGTGGGTTGTTTTTCCCTTATCATTTGATTTAGGATGAAGCGGTGGCAGTGAAGGAATGCTATATAAAAAGACTGGTGGAGAGAGAGAGAGAGAGAGAGAGAGAGAGAGAGAGAGAGATTGAAGATTAAGTCTGATGTGAGGACGTTCTCAGTAAAAATGCTGCATTACATTTCATAAGAATTGTCCACAAAGCTGTTTTTAGTATCTCTGGGAAGAAAAAAAACATATCTTTTTCAAAAACCTATCGAAATGGTCAACGGACACCATTAGGGAGATTGAGTATGATAGGATATTTACCCAATATCTTTGTCTTCGGTTCCAAAGTTGAAAATGAGCCATGTTTTTTTGTTGTTGTTTTTTTTTTTGTTTTTTTTTTGTTTTGTTTTGTTATTGTTTTTGCTTTTCTTTTCTTTTCGTTCCTTTTTTTAGGGGGGGGGGTAAAATCAAAGAACATTACCCATTAATGAAACATTTCGAATTACTAGCACTTTGAGAAAGACCAGAAATTTTTTAAGGAAATAATTATTGTCGTCTTTTGTTGTTGTTGTTTTTTTTTTTTACTTTTTAGAAAGAAACGAACAGAAAAATCATGAGTCAGATAGCCGATGAAAAGTGGAGAGACGTTGGTATGACATTGACTGACGTCTAACAACTTTAAGTTTTGCCCTTCTGAGATAAAGCGAGGTTCCAGAAATTCTGTCTCAGCCGTCCATGTATTGGGACGTCTTGTTCTCTTGTTTTGTAAGAATCATGCGACCGACGAAATGTTGAGCAGAAATAGTGCACACTTGTGTGCTAGAATAAACCTGATCTAAGCAAAATTTGTCGTTTATCCATAACCAAAAAACAGCACATGCTTACATTTAAGCCCATGCCTGAGTATTATTTCTGTTTTAATCTAAACCCCCGCAGTCTTGTTCTAAATTTTGAATCTTAGCTACAATCAACAAAATTAATAATGTGCCAAGTCTCCTTGACAAACAAGATCCAATTCCAAGGCCTATCTGTCTGCAATGGTGTACATGTACCTGACATATTTCGTCATGCTATTATACGCCAAGATTGTACACTTTGAAAACAGCTCTGGCTGTCCAATAACGCCCATCCATTGTCGTCTATGGTCTGGCTCCTTGCTAAAGTTAATGGACTCGCGGTTTCTATTAGGCATTGGCATGCAAATGTACGTGGCAGACCGACAACAATGCGCAATGGGAACACAAAGGACTTTCACACACCTCGACGTGACAATACCTGTGATTGAGGGTCTCTCAGTCGAGATCCTAGATCTAACCCCCGAACTCGCCAAAAAACAGAACACCTCCGCAAGTAAAACCCTTGACACGAAACGGGGCATTGCCGAAAAAAAGCTAACCACTTGCATTGTTCAGTGTACACGCCCAGTAGATTCAGAGGGATAGAGAGCAAGTGAATTTATAAGGATACGAAAATGGAAAGGAATATACGACGGATATGTAAATTTTAGATATACTTGTGGTCTGTGTTAAATTCTAAGGTCCTCATGACTTTGAATATTATTTTCTGTGTTTGGAAATAACGGGATATATTCGTCAAGCAGTGATTGTTGCAAACAATAAAAGATTTAAAGCAGACAAAAAAACACAAAAAAATAGTATATTTATTTTTTTTTAATTTAAATTAACAATGAGTTATAATATGCGTTGTTGTTGTTGTTGTTGTTGTTGTTGTTGTTGTTGTTGTTGTTGTTGTTTTTCTTCTTCTTCTTCCGAATGGCCTGCCTTGCGTCTATAAACAAGGAAAATCGGATCTAACCAGGGGCTTATCATGTAACGTCACTAAAACAGCTTGTATTAGATTAGTGGTTCTATTAAAATCTTATGTTCATAGCCCTCTCTAGATTCACAGTCATGACACAATTACAGAGAAAATATTTGAGAGGAAACATATTGAGAAAGAAAACCCAAAAGGTTGTCTTCTGCGCATCTGGTCTTAACGCAACAGGCAGTCGTGTGTTTTCACTTTGCTATTTATATATATATATATATTGTTTACGTGGACATTTTTGGCAATTCGCTGCGACCATTAAAAAAAATTTTTGTGAAAAGAAAGTAAATGGCTGGTACATAAGCCCGTGTGTCCCCTTTCTGTATTCATGTGGCATTACATGAAATAGTCAGACATTAATCGTTGGACCCGTTCAGAATATAGCCTATATTGTCCTGACTTCGATGTGGCATCACGTGAAATTGCCGGACATTCTTCTTGGGTTCGTCCGCGTTAATAGCCTTGTTGCTGACGTCTGCCTTTAATCAACCAACCAACCAACCTCATCAAATCGATCAAAAGTAAACCCCCACTTGTCAGAGCAAATGAAGCAAAAGCTAGACAAAAAAACACAAAAAAATAGTATATTTATTTTTTTTTAATTTAAATTAACAATGAGTTATAATATGCGTTGTTGTTGTTGTTGTTGTTGTTGTTGTTGTTGTTGTTGTTGTTGTTGTCTTCTTCTTCTTCTTCTTCTTCTTCTTCTTCTTCTTCTTCTTCTTCTTCTTCTTCTTCTTCTTCTTCTTCTTCTTCTTCTTCTTCTTCTTCTTCTTCTTCCTTCATTTTCTTTTTAATCTGTAAAAGTTTTTATGGATCCTTCTAACGTGTCCCAAGAGGTTTTATTATATGGACTGTTCAAACTAGTCTTACTGGTTTTGTTTGTTTTGGGTTGTTATCTTTTCGAGTAGGCGTTTATGATTTTATTCAATAAGAATAGAAAAAAGCTATAAAGGGGTAAAAACTAAGGGAGACAAGCGGGGCGGATGAGGGTAGTGAGGGAGGTACATTGAGAGAGAGCCGAGTTTACAGAATTCAGAGACAATGTTATTAGTTAGCGGAGGGACGGGGGTGATAAAGCCCCTTGTTCTCTCTCTCTCTCTCTCTCTCTCTCTCTCTCTCTCTCTCTCTCTCTCTCTCTCTCTCTCTCTCTCTCTCTCTCTCTCTCTCTATCTATCTATCTATATATCTATCTATCTATATATCTATCTATCTAGCTATCTATATAGCTATCTATCTATCTGTCTATCTCATCTCTCTCTTTCTCTCTCTTTCCCAGGTCTCCTAAGAACGTATGCTTTTTTAGTTCAGACAGCATTTTTAGTATTGCATGCTCGTTATGTAAGTGAGTAACTTAAATTAATCTTTCCACTACGACGTGAACTTGAAAATGCTATTTTTTTTTTCCTCAAAACTGTATGAAAATACAAAATTGGCTTTTATAAAAGACAGTGACATTGTTTACGCTACTATGCAGGCATAGGCCGGTTTGAGAAATGTTCACGAAATCAGCTATTTGGCGGAGACTGTTAGTCTTGTAAAATCTTGAAATTACTTGAAGTCTGGTTAGGCATAGAATATGTGATCCAGAGTCTGAAATGTTCTCGAATGTTCTCGAACGAGGTAGAAGGCCCAAAGATTTCAAGATCCGTGTCTTGTGTATATAAGAGCGAAGCGCGATATATTGGTATTTATGTTTTTGTAGAGATAGGAATGTTACTACTGCGTGTTTATCCTTATTATGCGCGAGTTGTAACATCTTGCCGCAATGAACGCTGTTATTGTGCTGTTGTTTAGATCCATTGTGGTCCTAGAAAGATTGACAAGTATTGTTTTTTTTTATGTAGACATTTGATTTCTATTCCTAACCCTCAGAGAGGATGTTTATTAATAATGTTAAATTGTTACGTTTCTACAAAGTATTTCTAGTATTTATTATTTCCTTAAAGTTGAGAAGATAGTGTACCCGAGTCCATTCATCAAATTGGCCTGTAACAGTGTCCCACTTTCTCGAATCAACGCCAAAACCACAATTCCTACCTGTAACTCCCCCATCTCTCTCTCTCTCTCTCTCTCTCTCTCTCTCTCTCTCTCTCTCTCTCTCTCTCTCTCTTTCTCTCTTTCTTTATTCCACCCTCTATCTTTTTCTCCTTATCTCCATGTTGTTTTTCCCCTTTCCTTAATTACCTTACTTACCAAGCTCATTCACCATACCAGATGGCACCATTGGAAAGGCTATGGCCTATTTCAAGATCAACCAGAGTCCACGGAAAGGCCGGTGCACTATTCGACCCAGGGAAGGCTGGGCCATGGAGACCAACTTCAAAGTTTTCTGCAAAGGATGGCAGGACGAGGTGAGCAATTTTTCATTTTGTGTTCAGTAGAAAAGTATCGAAGTTGATGTTTGAAATTCTACAGCGAGATGCTCAGCAGTTATAACGTAACGCATTCTTTTTACGGGTCCTGGTTCAATTCCCCAACCAGGCCGCATTGATGATTGACTATGTTCCGAATATCCCACTCTCGAGTTCCATCGCCGTGTAGGAAATCCTTGAGAACTTAGGAGATGGAAAATAGAAGAGAATTTCGTTAATCTTTACCGGTTGAACTTCCCGGAGCGAGGAGTCGAGGTGGCTCAGCTTTTCAGTGGTCCCTGGCTAATTCCCCGATCCATCCCCCTTGTTCCCTACTGGTTGGATAGATGTCAATAAAACGTGTCAATAAAATGTGACCAACCAGTTTTTGAATAATGATCACGCTCTGTTGTCGAAACCAACATGCAGTGTTACAGTTTAATGTTGTTGTTGTTGTTGTTGTTGTTGTTGTTGTTGTTGTTGTTGTTGTTGTTGTTGTTGTTGTTGTTGTTGTTATTATTATTATTGTTATTATTATTATTATTATTGTTATTATTATTTTTGTTGTTATTATTATTATTATTATTATTATTATTATTATTATTATATTATTATTATTTATTATTATTATTATTGTTATTATTATTATTGTTGTTGTTGTTGTTGTTGTTTCATATTTTTAACTATTTTAGACGCCTCTGCCCCCAACAGCCAACTCCACGGTGTCCACGCACCGCCTTTGAAATCGATTTACGCTTAAGAAAACGACTTGAAACCTATCGATTTTAACTTGACTCTGGCGACCAAACACAAAAAAGTTAGAGAGGACCAAATGCATGGCCGCATGGGTATGGGAGTCACATAAACTCTGGGTGGAAGCACAACAAACCCAAGGGGCCGAGGGACAATGTTGTGGTAAGCTCTCGACTCGTCTTAAGAAGCATAAGTCTTACGACAGGTTGTAAGCTACTACGACGTTGTACTTACGACCTCAGATCATATTCACAGATTTGCTAACCCAGCCTATCCTCAAAATGCACTATTATTGCCGGCAAAGAGTGCGCCATAATCCAATCAAATTCACTTTCTTTAGAAGTAAGGTTGGCAGGTCCACATCCTCAAGTTCCTCGGACAAACTCGCCCGTCGAGTCCAGTTTGCTTGGGCGGCTTCTATCCATCTGTTCTAGACCTGGGATGGGGAGAGCATCAGCCTGATTGATTCTGGCACGCAGCGCGGTCTTTGCCTTGATAACGACACGAGCTAGCTTGTTTTTCCCGATGTCGCGGGCCCTGTTCGGTGTTCACCATGCTTTGGCGCTTTGTCCCCAACAGGCACTAGACAGGCACATTACATTATCGAGGCTTTTTTTTATTTTAAAAGGTTGGAAAATGGGCGCAGCTGGGGGATTTGGGGGGGGGGGGGGTGCATTTTGTATGCCGGAGCAAAAGTGCAAAAGTTGTTTTCTTGTATTTTTAAGATGATAACATTAACTGGCAAGGGTGCTTTGCTCTGCACTTCTGCACAATTGATCAGTATTTGACAAGCCAGAAACCAAATCTGCAGTTTATTTTATATGAATTTTTTTTTCATGTTAATGACGAATATTATCAGATTTCTGGATATTCTGGTTGGGTTATGTGATAGCGTGATCATAAAGTGTAAACTGTATCCGTGTATACATTACATTTCATTAAATACTATAATTATGTATGAAAAGTCCATCCCTTCCGGCATCTGGCTCTAATCAATATTAGTTGTCCTGTGGTATAATATATTATACTCGCCTTCAAACGTTTAAACTAATACACGTAATCCAATTATGGGAGTATGCGAAATAGACGCTATTTAGCCGAGTAGTTTCAGGACATTTAGTAACACCATACCGGTTACGCATTATTGTTCAATAGACTATATACATTTACATCAAACTAACAGACAATCATTGTTATTTCCATTGTCCTCTTCCTCCGAGAGACATCCACACCTGTAACAATCCAAACTGTTCTCGTGTGTTCATTGTAAATCAACAATAGTTGTCCCCATAAATGTAAATATTGGCTCTAGTTGTGTTCTTCTCTGTGTTTGTCTATATGTCTATTCTATCTACCTACATACCTATCTATCTATCTATCTATCTATCTATCTATCTATCTATCTATCTATCTATCTATCTATCTATCTGTCTGTCTGTCTGTCTGTCTGTCTGTCTGTCTGTCTGTCTGTCTGTCTGTCTATATCTGTTCATCTATTTATATAAATACACAAACATAAAATATAAATATAAATATATAAAATATTGTTATATATTTTTAACCTCCCCTTATCTCTCGTCGCCTCTCTTTTTATTTTCGTATCTATGTCAGTCTTCCTGTCATCTCTCGTCGCCTCTCTTTTTATTTTCGTATCTATGTCGGTCTGGATCTAAATTCATGTCGCTCTTCCTCACTGACTCTTTCTCTCCCTCTCTCGTAGTCATCGACACGAAGCCAAAAGTACTTTCTAATCATATCAGACACATTTTGTTTCAAAGAAAAACAACCACCAACAACAACAAAACAAACCAAGGAATGCATGTCGTTACAAACAAACCAAGGAACGCATATCGTTACAAACAAACCAAGGAACGCGTGTCGTTACAATTGTACACTAAATGTTGCCAAGAAGTTGCTCATATTTTGTACCCCCAGTCAAAAATAAAGCAAAAAAAAAACAACCATTGAGTCCTAAAGCTAGCTTCAAAGTCAGTTAATATAATGCTCTGGTTTTGCTAACCTTTTCAATTCCCTGAATATCGCCACATAAATAATTATTCATCATTTTCAAGGTCTTCCTTTCTTAAATCTCTTCACCTCATGCTTGCACACATGACCATTTTTAGGTTCTAAGAAAACTACCCTTCGTTGATCCCTATTCAGAAATCAGAGCTAGATCTGGAAACGAGTTCCTTTCAATTTCATCAACAGTAAGCCAAAGAATGGGCCCGATTGATCCCTTAGCTATTTTATAAGAGATCTGAAATTGCAACCTTTGTTACCTTTGAGAAGTTTAGGCTTCTCTAGCTCTGCATTCCGACCTTCCTCCAAAAAGCAGGCCACACTGATTTGATTTTATCTATACCCCCGTTTCATTCTTCTCGGATGTACCCCCTCCCCCTCTCTCTCTCTCTATCTCTCGCTCTCTCTCTCTCTCCCTGTTTGTCTCTGTCTCTGTATCTGTATCTTTCTTTCACTCTCTGTCCTATCTATAAGCCACTCTGTCTGTCTCTCTCTCTCTGTCGGTCTGTCTGTCAGTCTGTCTCTCTCTCTCTCTCTCTCTCTCTCTCTCTCTCTCTCTCTTTCTCTATCTTGCTCATTCAACCTGTCTCTGTCCGTTCTTGTCTGTTTTTCTACTAATTATTTTTAAATGAAGCAAGAGGGCCCAAACACTAGAGAATTTTTTGAGCGTTATGAAATTTTCTGGCTCATTTAAACTTGAGAGCGAAATAATTTGAAAATACATAAAACACCTCTTCATCTTTGACAATGAATATTTACATGGCCTTTAATATTCTTGTCAAATACTATTTTATGCGTTTCATCACTTCTGCTTTGTGGAGACATACATGGCAAAGCGTGGATCGAAGAAAAAAATGTTTTAAATAGTTCATTTAAAGGTGAATTGATTTCATAATTATGAAGGACCAATTAAATCGACTCTATAAAAACCGGTGTAGTGAAAATTGGCTTTAAAAGTAGTTTCATTCCTGGTTTCGCAACAAAACTCTGAGATGAACACACTTCCGCTTTTATTACGCTTTTATTTAAATGGCGACGTTGCCATGGTAGAACTCCTCTCTCTGAAATCAAGCTGGATTTAGTTTAGACTTAGATTCTGGAAATGTCATGGAACAGGCAAATGTTAATTTTAAGCTTTGAAGGAAGCCGTGTGGAGCCTCACTACTATACTGTGCAAGAATGTGTATTGATTTCATTAAAATATGTTCAATCCTGTTTCAAAGGGAGAATACAGCACCGATGCCACCGTTTGAAATTTAAAAAAGACACTTTCTTGTCCGGAAAATGGCGACTCAGCTTTTTTCACTTTACCTATACGTGCATCTCCGAGAAACATTCTCTTTACTATTGCACGCATCTTCGAGAAACATTCACTTTAATAATACACGCATCTTTGAGAAACATTCACTTTACTAATACACGCATCTTCGAGAAACATTCACTTTACTATTACATGCATCTTCCAGAAAAATTCAATTTACTAATACACGCATCTTCAAGAAATATTCTTTTTAACGAATGCGCTGGACACAACCTTAAGCAATCTGGCCAAACACACAATGAATAAAAACTTGCCGTCGAGCGATGTGCGCTTATCATGTTGGGCGTTTTACTGGTATCCTCACACAGAACAAAGCACCAAGAAAAATATTGCGAGATTCGACAGTATCTTTGAATTTTTTTTATTTTTTTTTTCGTGACCAGCAAGGTTAAAAATCCTCCTAGGACAATTTTATACTGGGGATCGTTCGCTAGCGTAGCTGATCTTAGCTAAGTTTTATAGCGGGTCATGTTCAGTGTTAATGGCAGGCCGGCCTCCATAAAGTACCGGCCCATCGAGTGGGCTGGATGTTTGTCCGTTCTTGTCTGTTTTTCCACCAATGAACACCACGCAATTATTTTTAAATGAAGCAAGAGGGCCCAAACACTAGAGAATTTTTTTTGCGCTATCAAATTTTCTGGCTCATTTAAACTTGAGAGCGAAATAATTTGAAAATGCATAAAACACTTCTTCATCTTTGACAATGAATATTTACATGGCCTTTAATATTCTTGTCAAATACTATTTTATGTGTTTCATCACTTCTGCTTTGTGGAGACATGCATGGCAAAGCGTGGATCGAAGAAAAAAATGTTTTAAATTGTTCATTTAAAGGTGAATTGATTTCATATTTATGAAGGACCAATTAAATCGACTCTATAAAAACCGGTGTAGTGAAAATTGGCTTTAAAACTAGTTTCATTCCTGGTTTCGCAACAAAACTCTGAGATGAACACACTTCCGCTTTTATTACGCTTTTATTTAAATGGCGACGTTGCCATGGTAGAATTCCTCTCTCTGAAATCAAGCTGGATTTAGTTTAGACTTAGATTCTGGAAATGTCATAGAACAGGCAAATGTTAATTTTAAGTTTTGAAGGAAGCCGTGTGGAGCCTTACTACTGAACAAGAATGTGTATTGATTTCATTAAAAGATGTTCAATCTTGTTTCAATGCACCGATACCACTGTTGCATTTGAAAAGACACTTTCTAGTCCGAATTTTGGCGACTATGTTTATTCACTTTACTCTCCGAGAAACATTCACTTTACTATTGCACGCATCTTCGAGAAACATTCACTTTACTATTGCACGCATCTTCGAGAAACATTCACCTGACTAATACACGCATCTTCACACGCATCTTCGAGAAACATTCACTTTACTATTGCACGCATCTTCGAGAAACATTCACTTTAATAATGCACGCATCTTCGAGAAACATTCACTTTAATAATACACGCATCTTCGAGAAATATTCTTTTTAACGAATGCCGTGGACACAACCTTAAGCAATCTGGCCAAACACACAATGAATAAAAACTTGCCGTCGAGCGATGTGCGCTTATCATGTTAGGCGTTTTGCTGGTATCCTTACACAGAACAAAGCACCAAGAAGAATATTGCGAGATTCAACAGTGTCTTTGAATTTTTTTTTCCATTATTGAATTTTTTTTTTTTCGTGACCAGCAAGGTTAAAAATCTTCCTAGGACAATTTTATACGGGGGGTCGTTCGCTAGCGTAGCTGATCTTGGCTAAGTTTTATAGCGGGTCATGTTCAGTGTTAATGGCCATATGGCAGGCCGGCCTCCATAAAGTACCGGCCCATCGAGTGGGCTGGATGTGTAGCTGTCTTTTTTAGTAGGCCACGTCAACATGACAGAGTAGCCCGACCAAGATAGGAACACTAGGCAGCCGCTGACCACTGACTGAGCATGTCAGATAAAAATCGAAACTCTCTCGTTTTTTGGTCCGGATAATCGTAGAGCTCACAACACACCCACCTTGTAACCCCTGTTTGGACTTTACTGTCTGTTCGATCTTATGAACAAAATCGAGTGAGAGTATGTCAAATGCGTGTATGGTTATTTAACTAGATGGAGATTACCTGTATATGATCATAAAATTATGAAGATTTTGGAATATCTATTATAAACATATGCTTCTTCATGAGTTTTCCAAGAAGCCCATAGATCAATATAACCATAGACTTTTTGTGGCTAACATTTTGCATTGGTTTTAATATCACGTTTTATAACGTAGAAAATACTACTAAACTTTTTACCAATACCTGGCTCCTAGCAAGAAGTTATGAGTAATTGTTTATGTTTTATGTAAATGGACAAGCTTTGATCCCCTGATTTATTAGCTCATTGATGAATAGGTATAGTATGCGGAGCATGTAGGAGATCATGATTCAATCCCAGAAGGGGCAATAATCTTTGAGCATTTTAATTTTCAAGTCTGTTTTCCTTATTTTGCGTCTATAATTTGCACAAAAAATTAATGTAATTTACAACGGAACGTGGGTTATAATCGAAATGAACCATTATTAAATATACCGTTGTCAAATAGGAAATAAAAATAAATTTACAAAGGAATACTATAGACTCTGGTGCCTGAAAAAGGAATCGGTGGAGCGGTGTGCTCATAATCATGATATTCCTGTTCAATCCCTATGTGGTTGACTGGCACCCCATCTGACCAGTTGTGTGTATGTGTGTGTGAGGGGAGGGGGAGATGGAGATAAGGCCAGTCTATAATAGAGTTTGTGCTTCACAGAAGCGGCAGATAAATAAGGGTGTAGATGACTAAGCACGAGAGCTCTGATACAAAGTAATATAAAAGCACAAATCCGTGAAATAAAGGACTTTTTTGCACGTAAAGGAGAAAATATTAGGTACCCTGTATCGATTTATAAGCATCCACGTTCAGGCAGGCAGATAGAGTGAAGTTAGATGGGTTAGAGTTATAAATAGATGACCTGTCAGATTAGGGGATATAAACATACATATAGATCGACAAAGACTGGCACAAATTGGTAAAGATGACTTCCTAGGTATTTAGCGATGGCCATCAGCGAATGGAACACATCGCGGGGTAGATTGATAACCCGATTTATCAATTTTAAGCTTGGAAGAGAGAGGTAGAACAAATGGAAATATGGACTACATAACCACAAAGATAGCAAGAATGACAGATATAATGTTGCAAAAACTGTATCAGTATATTTGTCATTCCTGCTATCTTTTTGAATCATATGTTATTGGTACAACATTAAGATGCCTCAATGAATTTTCTTATGAGACCCTTCACTTGCATATCGACGTTATATAATTTTAGCATATGACAACAAAATCAAAACAATGGTTATTTGTATGTATGATTTAATATGCTTCATTTATTTTTATGTTTAATTCAAAAACGAACTTTATATTGGTAAAGTATTGGTTAATGATTATATACCAATCAATCATCACGGAAATGTTTAATCAGCTTGGTTGTATTTTTTGGGTAAAATTAAAAAAAAATTACACGAAATGAAATACACTCAATGTTTGAAAAAGTTGTCGTATCAAAATTTATCTTTGTCTTAAGATAAGTCATGTATGGTGCATTTAATTCGAATCCAATTAATCATGTTAAGAACACGACTTATGTGAAATTTAATACGCTCGATGCATTAAAAAATTCCAACTTTGAACTTTTTCTCAAGATAATTTTGTATGATGCAATAATCCATACCTAATCAAACATGTTAAAAAAAAAAAAAACTTTAAAAATTCAGTACGCTCGATCAAAAATGCATTTTTTCCCCAAGACAAATCGTGTACTGAACAATAACTTCATACCCAATCAATCGTGTTAACTTAAAAGTACACGTATCGATCAGCTGCTGATTTTGAAATCCCCTCGGCCTGTATCCCCAGCACGAACCCCTGCGGTACGCCGTGGGCTACAGCCTTGACAACGCCACGGAGGCTCCGAGGGGCTCCTTGTACCAGGGCCTGCGCCACAGCGTCACTTTCCAGCTTCTGGGAGGCCTCCCTGAGAACGGCTACAAAGGTAAGAAGAAATCGATACGCATACAGTGTGGTACAGGCATGGGCCGTACTGTGCTGACTGCGGCTGTTTATTGGAATAATCGTATCATACTGGGGCAGACAATAAAGAGAGAGAGAGAGAGAGAGAGAGAGAGAGAGAGAGAGAGAGAGAGAGAGGAGAGAAAGGGAGAGAGGGGAGAAAAACAGAAAGGGAGAGGAAAGGGTGGGGTAGGAAAAAGCAAAGTAAACGTAGATAACACGCTAGGCATATCGAGGGCTTTTTTATGACCTTTTGGTTCGAGTTTTCGTGAGAAGTATCCTATACGCGTTTTTTTTCCTCACACGATTGAAGATTTGGGTATTGATTTTGTGAAAGGTTGAAGCAGCGAGTTTGCGGGTATCAGTAGCTGTGTGATTGTTTAACGTAAGAATTAACTATTTTTTTAAAGGTAGCTCCAGAAAAAAGTTGTGCGGAGGAAATTTGATTAAATTTTTTCTCTCGAGGATTAATTACTGTGCAATCGTGTGTGTGTGTGTGTGTGGGGGGGGGTAACAGATCAATTACTTTTTTTCTTTGCTATTCTAGTTACTTCGATTAGTTCAGGGAGTAACTTACTTGGAAATCACAGTTTCTTAACGTTCACGAAACCTGTGTCAGTTGGGTTTTTTTACGGAAGTTTCAATGAATTTCCAGGTCAATAATATTTCCACTTCTTCCACACTCCTTCGAAATTAAACATTATTTTCAAACACGCTTGAATGCCATCGCAGTATAAACCGTGACTTTTCCTTCGCAGCCGAAAATATCTATAGGCGTTAATAATGTTCTGTTGAAGAATAAAAAAGCATATCATTATCTTAATTTATTTTTTTGCTTTCGTCCAGATTTCCGTTCACTAGCAACTCTGCTTATAAGGCATCAGAGTGCCAATACACCGGACTTAATGAGTGTCATTGTGGGGAGATCTTGCGGGGAACCCCGTTCATTCTTGAATCAATAATGCGACGTAGCGTAACGCATCGTCAGACAAATGAACGCTCAGATTGCTATCCTGGTATTGTGTAGTGGCAATGATTGGTCCCATAAAGCGATTTTTTCTTCTAGTTTTTCTTTTCTGCTATTATCGTATTTCAATTGAGAAGAAACTAATAAATAGCCCTACAGTATAGTGTAGTGGTATTATCTTTAAAAAAAAAACTATTTTCGGTGGTAATCAATGTTTACATTCATAGGATCAATTAAATTTAGAGTTTTGAAAGAGTAAAAAAAAATGCATGTGAGCCTTTTACTATATCTGCATTGAGTTGTTGATAACAAAGTGTTACAGTGAACCTTTAAAATAACATTTTACAGTACGCCACTCATATTTCTTTTATCTCAAAACAAAATAAAATCTGCTTGTTTTCTCTTTCCATTCACCTACCGAAATTCCGCTATCTTCGTAATTTTACGAAAAATAATTTTCCAATTATCCCAATTTACCACTGAAAATACTATAATGTGTAATAAACAGTTTCAAAAAAAATAGGATAATGGGTCGACTCTATGGATCTGAGGGAATCCAGGCAATCCAAGGATCCTCTGGAACCGGTTCTTGTTATTAGTCATCACAGCCCTCGCATGCCGTTCAGTCATTCACTTAGTCGTGAACAGGAGCATCGGATTCCATGATGGTGGTCCCGTCTCCATGTCTGTCTGTGTGTCTATCTCGTCTCTTTTTCTGTCTTTGCCTGTTTGTCTCTCATTGTCTTCCTGTCTGTCTGTCACTTTGTTAGTCAGTTTGTCTCTCTGGGTCTGTTTGTTTGTTTGTCTGTCAGTTTGTCTCTCTGTATCTCTCTCTGGTCCCTTCGCTCAATCTATCTATCTATCTATCTATCCATCTATCTACCAAGATACTATCTATCTACCTATCTATCTGTCTATCTATCTATCTATCTATCTATCTATCTATCTATCTATCTATCTATCTATCTATCTATCCTTAGTTCTGTGTAAGTTTACCATTCGTCAATATTCCCTTCTATTCAGCCTTTCCCCCCGCTCTATTCTTTTTCTGCGTCTGTCTCTGTTTGTGTGCCTGTTTGCCTCTCTGTCTTTCTCTCTCTCTCTCTCTCTCTCTCTCTCTCTCTCTCTCTGTCTCTC
>RQTK01000699.1:157706-176947 GCA_003991915.1 Elysia chlorotica | reverse complement strand
GGAGGGGGTGAGAGAGAGAGAGAGAGAGAGAGAGAGAGAGACAGACAGACAGAGAGAGAGACAGACAGAGAGACAGAGAGACGTCTAGAACACGGTTGTTATAGAGGGACGCAGACAGACAGGGGAGGGGCTGGGGGAAGCACGCCCGTCCGTCTTGGCGCCTACATGGCATAGGCTACCTCCGAAATGATTGCTTGGGCTAGGTTGGTGGTGGCCGAGTGGGCGAGAGGGCGAGTGATGGTGCAGAGAGGGCAGACTGAGCGCTGCAAGCAGTGGGCGCAGGCCGCAGGCATTCAGGGGCGAGTGTGCCCGAGAGGCAGACCGGTCCAACACACCGCGAATCGCGAATCGGTACGGTACGTCACAGCGCCGACTGGCTGAGGTCTACAAGTACAATCATGTACAACTACTTTGTCATTGCCGTGTTTTTCTACTGAGAGGAGCGGGCTGCCTTATTCGAAGATAAAGATGTAGATGATAACTTTGCAAGTATGTTCCTACATTATTGGCCTGTGTAGCGTTCAATATTTCAGGCTTAGAACTAGATTTAGATAGACATGTAGTTGTATTTTGTGTGTGTGTGGAAATTCTCGCTAGATCTATACTTTTTGTTTTTGGCCTCACAGCGTCGCGGGTCTTGGTTTGGCCTGTCTAGCCAGACTTTTATTTCGCGTTGCTGCCAGTTAAGCTCAGGTGGGGGCGTAGTTCGCGCCGCCCGCTCGCTCTCTGCCTCTCGTCCTATCCCATTTGCCTGGCTGGCTGCGGCCGGCTAGATCTAGACGATCTAGAGAAGAACACTCAGTCAGACTCGGCTAGGCTTCTGGCAAGTTCTGGCCTTTAGTGAAGTTCGCTTGGTTCAGTTTGGGGTTGAGGAAGGCCAAATCTACAGTCTTCAGTGAGCGAAGTATGTTTCTTGCAATAAAATGAAATTCAAAGGCATTTGAGTGGCAGTGAATGTCAGTCACGATCAGTGCATGTACTAAAACCGCGATGCTTCGACTATGGCGACTTCTGGAAAATTTTGTGTTACAGGCCTAAAACCCTGTTGATAAGTTTCTATAATTATAGAATAATTATAATTATTGTGAATAATCTAGAGCAAATCTAGATTTAGATCAATTATAGATCTACTTCAAAGTAGTGTGTGTGCATTCCGCTTCATCGGTTAACCGTAAGTTATTAGGCTACTAAGTAATAATTAATAGACGCACTTGCAAAACTAGAATCAAGATCTAGACTAGATTAGATCTTAGTTTTACATTTTTTTTCTTTACAATTGATGTGACGAAACTTTTGATCTGGTTTCTGAGAAAAAAATCCATACGCCCCTCCCCCTCTCTCTGCGGTGCTATGGCGCTTAACCTCCATAATATTTTATAAAACGGTGATGCTGTTTGTTTTAAATACTCTTACAACTTCTAAGTATCTGTAATACGTGTACATTGATATGTGTCCGAATCTTCAACGTCGCTACCGGCATAGGAATACATTCATATTATTTTTACTATTAAAGCCGTAGAATAATGATTTAAGACGCTTAGACTTTTTTTAAGTGGACATATATAATACTTTCGAGAAGTAACGGCAACATACATCAAAAACTTTTGCTTGGCAATCGGGACCCTGGGACCAACTTAAATTTTTTTTATATCCCGGGGAGGGGGGCATAATTATTCAATACATTTTTGTTATAAGCACCCCCTCACCTTTTTTTTCGCTTTAGCCACAGGTCTAGGGTGGATAACATTTTGGTTTACTCATATGAGTCATGAATAAGAAATCGTACGACTTGTAAGCTGCCGTTGTACTTACGAGTCGTTTAACGTCCAACGTCAGCACTATGGTTATAGAGTGGACGGGCCCTAAGACTGGCTCCTAACAAATTTATCATATATGCACACGAGACAAGGCGGGGATAACATGCGACTTGTTTCAGCCGGTCACATTATAAATACATGTACTGACACCGAACCAACCAATTAAACTTAAAGGGGGCGAAAACCGGACAAATAAATCTGCCGATCGTGTGATTGGATCCGCGGACCTCCTTATCTGGAGACCAGGCTCTATCACTTTAAAAGCCAGGTCGCCCCCTGTACTTACGACACATTGCATATATAATACCAATATTTTCTGTTGATTTGTTTTATAACTTAGTCTAACTCTTATTCTGTTGGTTTGTACATAATTTATTCTTCTTTTTTTTGGCCGTCAGTATTTCTTCACGTGGACGTGCAGGACAGACTCGGCGCGAGGACCGTTATCTGCCACATCCCCATCATAGTGAAGCCCAGACCAGCACTCTCTGCAGCCACTTTAGGAGGACTAGAGACTTGGGCCCACCCCAAAACCAAACATGTTGGCGGTGCAAGTCAGCGACTGTAAGTGGATCAGTTTGTTAAGCAATCTTAGTTTAATAGTGCAATCTCAGTTTTGTTGTTTTTGCCTTCTTGGTTTTTACGTGTTATAGAAAAACTATCTGTTCCCATCATTACACTGTTAGTGTTTTTTACCAACATCTGTCAGTAACTTTTATTGCTATTGTCCAGTTTGTTGGCTCTGTCACCTGTCACTCTTCTGTGTCTTACATCCGTCTGTCTGACTCTCTCTCTCTCTCTCTCTCTCTCTCTCTCTCTCTCTCTCTCTCTCTCTCTCTCTCTCTCTCTCTCTTTTATTATCCTCTATCTATCTATCTATCTATCTATCTATCTATCTATCTATCTATCTATCTATCTATCTATCTATCTAATCTATCTTTCACTACCTCTATCTCTTTCTCTCTCTCTCCCTCTCTCTCTATCTATCTCTTTGGCTCTCGCTCGCTCTCTTTCTCTCTCAAAATTTTTCTTTATCCATTTACTAGTCCATATATCTATCTACCCCCCTCTCTCTCTCCATCTCTCTGTATTGTTCTCTCGCTTTTAATGGTTATTCATGACCCTAATCTAACTGCGCTATAGGAGTTTGTCCCTACCTTTTGAACTCAGCTATTTTAAAGATCAACAGATATGTCATTCTCTCCCCTGTTGTATTATCTTTTTTCTGTAGTTTTTCTTTCTCTCTCTCTTCTCTCTCTTCACCGTACTTTATCTCTCTATCTATCTGTCTATCTCTCCCTTTGCATCTGACCATTATGGATGTTTATCGTCGCCTCTCTTTTCCTTCAAACAAGTCACTCTTTGTTTTTCCATATTATTTTGAGCCAGCAAAATAGTAAGCATCACTTCTAATTCTGTGACTGTCCTTTAGAACATTATTCTGTCTTTCTAGTTCTATTTATTTGCCACCCTACGTCCCGTTCTATTTAACTGAATACATCTCTCTCTTTATCACTCTTTTTCTCTTTCTATTCAAATATAGTTTATTTCTTCAAAAACCTTCAGTCACCCTTAAAGATTTAGAACGTTCCTACCTCCAAAAACGTGGAATTTTTTTCTAGACAGTGAAACAAAAATTTAGAATATGCTAAGTATATGTGTATATCGTCATGTAAATGCGAGCCCATTTTTCACAGGACAGTTTGAGTTCGACTTAATATTTACTTGGCTGAAGAGAGTTTAGAGAGAAAATAATGTGTTTGAACCCTCTGGACCAGTAAGTAACCATGAGTCTCCGCGTGGAGAAAAGCTTATAAGAGAGAGCAGATCATTTCCATTTTGGTGGAGACAAGTCAAAGTGTCTAAAGCCTATCAGTGGGCAGCCCATTTCCTGTTGCAGCCCTTCAAGCTGTCTTCTCCAAGCTCAATTTTCCTTATTTGCCTTGCGGCCCAAGATTGGGGCTTTTTTTCTTTTCGGGAGAGCACACAATTTTACGGCTCTGTCGACCACTTGACATTTTAGACCCATGGTTAACTCCCCTTTCAGGGGCTGGGGTGAGTATGGGGCGGAAGTGGAGGGAGAGAGAGAGAGGGAGGAAGAAGAAGCAGGAAATTTTGAGCATCAAGGATTTAGTTGACAATACCAATTTTTTTGTTCATCGTTATAATTATTTTACAGTGAGTTAAAATTTTTAAAACATGAAAATTATCTTCTTAGCTGAAATTGAACTCCTAAGGGGAAATTATGCTCTGATTCTAGCTACGGGCGATTTTTGTTTACTTTTAAATGATTATTTGGTATTTAAAGCTTAAAATGTTATATGATTTTATTTCTAATCTAGATACCAGTTCAATTTATGGAATTGGGTTGTGAATGTACGGGACCGATTAGTAAATATGACCAAGATCTCTTTCCTTTATTTCTGATTTTTTTTTAAATTCACCCCTTTTCCGCCCTGGCTCTCTAATATAACCGTTCGGCATATATTAAGGTTTCGTTGGCAGAAAATCTTAATTAAGCGAAAGCAAAAAACGAATAAGAAGCGCTTAAAAAAATTCCAGTTCTAACTTCAAATTATTCAGACCTGTCTGTGGAAATAGACTTACGTTGCGACACAAATACGTTGAGAGTCTCAATTTGACTTTAAACATTTCCTATTTACATAGGCCAGACAAAAAGGTCACACAAGGATTATTTTCAAAGATAAGACTTGGAAAAAGTGACACATTCCTCGTGTCCTCTGCCAGTTGGCTGGACTTAAAATAAAACTTAGTGTTTGCCTGAGACTGGCCTGAGTGCTAATCGCACGCCCGCGTTTTCAAATAAAGAGCGTTGATGCGAAGAGACGGACTACGGGGGTCCGTGTAATTTTATACCTTTTCTAAAGTTCGCTTTAAGGCTTAAGGTGGGTGCAAAAATATAATCTGCTTTTACGTCCGTCCACCCCCGTTCTTTTTATAATGGATGGTTTTACTAGCGTTTAAAAAAGTAAAAGATGTGGTTCTACTACTTTTTAGTTAACAAAGACATATCGACATCTATCCTTCCATGTTTATTTTTAAAGTCTCAATATAGCCCTATTATTTTTTTTTTTGAAGTCTAAAGTCGCCCTGTAGACTTTCGTCTTTTTTAATCTGTGTAGATCATAATAATTATATTCTTCATTCAGTTGTGGTGTAGATGAGCGATTCCATATTCACAGCACTCTCTGGGCTGCAGCACGTAAAATTCTCAAGACTCGTCCACAATGTAGCCTATAATGCATACTCCCACATTTAGTTCAAACTGATAACCCTTCTATCATGTTGAAACGGACAGTACCGAAACCCAGAGGTTTGTTCAGACCCTACAGCCCCCCTGGTGACCTGATTCAAGATGTGCACGCTGCCTGCTGGTACCTTCGCGCCAATGTTTGCCAAGGGCGTGGCTTGCACTGGTGATCCGCCTTGTGCAGTGGATGGGGCTGTGTGAGTTTGTGTGTGTATGGGGGGGGGATCTCTAAAGTCAGACCTGGCTCAAGCGATAGAGCGTTGGTCTCCAGATCAGGAGGCCCGCGGTTCGAACTCCGAGATAGGCCCACGTTATTTGCCGATTTCGTCCCCTTATTGGTTGGGTTGGTTGCTGCATTATGTGAACGGCTGAGAGAGGAGTCTAGGTCTCCCCGCTCTGTCTCGTGGTAGCACATAAACTTGTCAGACGTCAGTGTAGGGACTCGCCCACAAAAAAGCCTAAATAGTGCTGATGTTGGAGGTGAAGCCAACACGACTCAACCCATCTCTCTGCTCAGGCTTTGCGATCCACGCGACGAAGGCGGCTGACGTAATCAGACCTCTGGGACATGAGCTGCTCTGATCGCCTGTAGTTTGCTGTTTAAGCTGTGATTGGACGTCGGTGTGCATTTCCGAATCTATCGTCTGCGTTTTGCAAGGGGTCCCGTTCTCGCAGGGCATCTTATGTCTGGTATTATTTTAACTGCATGTGCGTAAACTCCGCCTACGTTGTCTCTTTCCTGGTCCCGTTCTTCACACTGTGTGTGTTCTCCGTTGTTGTTGTTTTTAAATCACTTTTATGAACACAGAGAAATGAAAAAACGTGTGACAGACGTGCTTGTGTTGCTCTGTTAGTATTCATTTGGAGTAAAAAGTAGGCAGACACAATATACTTTAAATTAAGATGCATTTAATAACATACCACCATATGTATGCTATTTTTTGTTGTAACTTGTAATCAAGTGACGGTACTGGAGTGTGCTCGTGAATATATCGACACGTAACATGATATTCAAGTGCTACCTGTAAAGTGCAGACATTTTGAAACTATCTAAAATGTTTAAGTTTTACGACCACGGGGAAAAAGGGTGTCACATTTAAAGTTTCCTAGACTTCTGAAGGGACCAAGTCAATATTTGTATATATTTGAGACCAACTTTACAGAGCAACAGTGCTAGATCTCTCGATCTAGATCTAGATGTACATGTACTCTGAAATTGGACCGAAGTGCAGCCTGTAGGCTATGTTTAGCATTCCCTCTCAAACCGCAGAGGACAAAAGAAGACTAAAAAAGGAAGCGTTGGTTTAACATTGAGTGTGTGTGTGGTGTTTTTTTTTCTTTTTCTTCTTTTTTTTTCTTTTTCTTTTTTTTTTGGGGGGGGGGGGGGGCGGGGGGCGTGGCTTCTTGTGATGATTAGGATGTACTCCATTTTTCACCGCTTTTAAGTTTTATTTTTTTTCTCATTTACTCAACGAATCCTCTTAGTCATATGGAATACCGCTTATTCTGCCTATTTACTTAAATTCTTACGTCATTGGAGTCTTCTTTACTTGGGCACGGGTGACTCATATTAAATAACACCTCTCTTTAAAAGTACACAGAAACTCTCCTATAGGACTTAAGAAAAGTGCACAGTGGAGTTTGAAGTTCTGCATACCTTTAGATAAAGACATTTAGATCTAGGAGGGACATGTACAGTCATGTTCTCCACCCCATTAGCGACTAGGACTACCATATGAACTAATAAATGCTCTTATCTTTGCCACATCACGATCTACTCATTGGAATTGACTATTTTGAGGCAAATGAAAGTAATTTCTTCGTTGATACAATGGCTAATACTATGAATTTACCATCTGGTGTACTTTTGTTGCTGTAACATTATATAACATTCAATGAATGTCTCTCACCTGGCGATATTTCCCACCGCCAAAGGCTGAAATTTGAGGTGTTTTTTTTTTAATCCATGATCTGAGTTCACAAGAATATTTTTTTGCTCTCCTTCTCTCCCAATCTCTTTATAACATTTCTAGTGTTACAGAAAGACTTGTCTCGCTTCCTACTTGTCTTATTTATTTTAATGTCATTTTTTCTTTCCTGATTTATATAGAGAGAATGTGCGCAAAGAAAATAAGTCTTGGATGTAATAGGCATGTGTTATTAAAAAGGGGGTAGGGGTGGGTGGGGGGTAGTGAAGACACACCCTAGTATGACTGACATATCCCCCTTGAAGTCTACATGGACTTAGCCTGATTTCTTTAGGAGTTCGAACATCAGCTACAACCATGGTTGATAAAAGACGAGAGAGAAAGGGTAGCAGCATAATGAAAGCGGTATAACTAGCTTTCAATTATAAGTATTTTAATATTTGTATTTACATGTAATTGTTAGCTTCATACATTCCAAAATCTATAATGATGATTATTTCAATGTAAATAGCTTCTCTCTATAAATTTCTCTCTCTAACTATCATCTATTCACCTATCTATCCATTTGCCTATCTCTCTCTCTCTCTCTCTCTCTCTCTCTCTCTCTCTCTCTCTCTCTCTCTCTCTCTCTCTCTCTCTGTCTCTCTCCCCTTGTTCATACTAAGATCATAAAACATGCAGCTGTGATAGAACTGAATGGAAAAGAGACAGAAAACGTCAGTGTTGTTTGATCAAAAACGGACAAAAACTTGCATGTGTACACTCTTATAGTTCTCTTTCTTTCCTAGTAATAAATGAAAACATGAAGTTTCCTTCGTAATATTGTATTTATCAACAGCATTCAATATACTTTCAAAGAGTATTTGCCCACCACCTTGAGTCTTCTATTACATAAGCATTATCTGCCTCCGTCGAACGAATGGGACTAAGGGTGGGAAATCCGTCTCTATGGATGCCACTTTGAAAGCTGTGTGAACTTAACACTTCGAATTAGGCAGTAAAATTCAATGAGATCGTTTATATTCGAAACCCCATGCTCTGTAGCCTGCTTGTTCCTGAAACTGACAATTGTGTTATTCATAGCAACCGTCGCTAACGAACTTTCTCCTCGAAGAAATCTTGCGACTGAAATATTTTTGTCATTTAAAACAGTTAGTTGTGCATGTATGTTGACATGCGAGTGTACAGAGTATTTTAACCATGTTATGTCATACAGAAAAGAAAATTTAAGTTGGCTAAGATTGGTACCTGCTCAGATATTGTATTTGTAACAGTAGGCATGCTTTTACGTTCCATAGATGTAGAAAGTAATATGAAAAATTTTCGAGCACCCCATATTTGTTTTATTTATGGCTTATTTATATCCGCTATGCCTCGAAACCAAGTTTATAATTTGTTTGTTTCATGTTAGCCATTATTCTTTTCTGTAAAGATTAAGCAACCATCCATAGCTGCTGAGCCAATGATTCCTTTTTATAATGCGCTCAAAATTGCTTCTCTTTTTTCTTTTATCAACGTATTTATGGCCTCGTGATAAACAAGCCCATAGCCTTAAAGAATTGAAAATGCATTCGAATGAGGTCATAGCCGCCTAGGCATGTTTTTCAAAGGCCGTCAATTTAAATTGTACAGATTTTTAGCGAATTAGAGGCTTAAGGTCTTTAGAACTGGAAGCAGGTAGCCACAGCGATTTTTGTAATGGCTTTTTAAATTTATTTTTTGTCGCCGTGGGGTCTTTGTGATTCTGCATTCCCTTGCTGAGCCTCTACACAATGCAAGAATGTAATTAATGGAAGATTTTAGAAATAAGTCTTTTTAAATGGTGTATACGGTTTTACCCCACGTTTCAAGACATTACTTTACTGATTAACATGTTTATCCACAATATAATGATGTTCTTTAGTTTCTTTATTGCTAAATTTAATTTTTTGTAACAGTGCTATGAAAACTTAACATCGACATAATAATCGCATACTTACTAAGTAAGTTATTACAAAACTGATGACAGTCAAAAACTGTGTACGTTATTGTCAATGGTGTGAAAACCTAACAATCTTTAGCCACCCACTCCTCTTGGTATTTTAACACAAAAGCAACTGTTGAAAGCCTGTTTAAAATAATAATTATGCATTCTACATTGTCAGCAGGGCTTACTTTTTAATCTAAATGGCAAAAAATTACTTTGGATGGATTACTGTGATAGATTATTTCCATTGATGAACCATTCTTCGCCAACAACATGGATGTCCTAAAACCCCGCCTACTCTTAGCCTGAGGCAGGTATACGATATTAAACATAAACAATGTTTAAGGTAGTTATAGAAGAAAATATCATGCAAGGAGACGAGAGAGTTCACGGAAAAAGTGGAACAAGAGGTGTTGAGAAAGTAGTTGAAAGGAGAGGGTGTAGGAAGGTAAACGGCAAAATTTTAATAGGAGAAAGAGTGAAGCCTCTTTCGTTTACATTTATTTCTTTAAAATATACTTTCAAGAGAAACTCTGCTGTAGAGGAGTCGTTTGATATTCGATCTCAAGAAGTTTTTTTTTAAAAAAAAAAAGTGGGGGGGGGGGGGGGGAAAAGGATTTTTTTTTGGGGGGGGGGGGGGGGGGTCTAGGAAACGATGATCCCGCAAGCCCGTGCTCTTGTCGACACTTTAGGCGGGTGTCTATAGCCCTCTTATAAGCGTTTCAATCAAATTCAACCACTACTTATATAGACAGTAACGGAGATGTGGATGGTTTCTCCCATAGTGTTTTTTTTTCTTTTGGCTTTGCTTTGACGGTTTTAACGTTTCGTATAAGTTTGAAGCCCTTGATAGACCTTAATATAGCCTTGCAAAGGTACATTAAATGTTAATTGAATTAGACCAATCAGTGGCTACTATTTGAGGAATTGGTTGCAATTTTAGGATGTTTTTTTTTCATTTTGCAGGATATGTCTTTGTGCATTGCATTTTTTTGGGCTCCAAGTAACATTTCAAGATGTAGAGCTAGAAGAAATTCATATGTTAAGAGAATAGCTTTAAAATACAAGGCACTAACCATGCTTAAGTTAAAGTGGGTCAATTTTTACAAATGATCTCTTTATCACTAGTAATTAATAAGATAAAACGAGTTTGTTGTTTTTATCACGAAGCTTTACAAGCTGCATACAGTGCCCGGATGCACATTACAACACAACACCGCAAGCAGAAGGAAAGGCTAAGATTGAGAATTAAAAAAAAAATCTCGTTATTGTCCCTGGAGAACAATAGTCTTTTGTGGTCCGTGTAAACGCCATGGAATAGGCAGGTTTGGGAAAAGTGATTCTTGGGCTAGTCTTTCAGTCTTTCTCTCAGCGGGAAAAGCTTGCACTGGCGTCTGCCTGTGGGAGGTAGGGGATTAGAATAGGCGCAACACGGCACAGGGAAAACAACTTTGACAGTTGACGGTCTGTCACTTTCTTCCTGCACTCCTTTTTCTCCTCCCTGGTAATTCAATAGAGTAAGGGGCCAAGAGAATGACACCAACGGAGCCGCAACCAACATTCTACGTCTAGGTTCTAATTTCCCCGTTATAATATGTAATCAATCTCCATATTCCTCAGCGTAATATGAAAAAATGTCAACAATGCAGGAACAAAGGGCATACTGATGATATTGTCTTGTATGAAAGAGGGAAAGGAGGTAAAAGAGAATGTGCATGGTTTTGTTCCCTCAACGTAGGAAAAGAGAGGAACAGTAAAATCGCCATTGTGTGATTTTGAAGAGACACAGGCAGATAGACGATCAAACCGACATACAGACAGAGAAACGGGAGGGGAGAGAGAGAGAGACAGACAGAGAGGAAAAATGCGGGTGACGCGTAACCCTATTCAATTTAATGTTTACTGCTCTTTTAAAAGTATGCTTGTATATATGTATAGAATCAATCAATTTTGGCAGAACGTAGTATTAATTTGTCCCCTTCCTCTTTTTTGTTTCGCTTTGTCGTTTAAACTGCATGTTTTGTCTTTGTTTTGAGTTGGGTTTTTTTTTTAGAAATTCTTTTTGTAGGTCGATGGTAGTCTGTAAGAGCGATTTATTTAGTCTTCAGTAACAGTTTTGGAAACATTGAGGGTAAGGAAGGGTAAGAAAGATAGGGGAACTATTTGAGCGTCAGCTCTGTCGACTTAGACCTTCTCAAGCCACGGCTCACAGGAAGAGGCTACGTGTTATTAACGACTGCTTGGACTAGAGGGGACTTAGGAATCCTGGGGATAGCCTATTTTATTGATCTGCTAAGTACTGATATCAGACAGGGATGCATATGGAAGATTGAGCTTTTTGCTTTTATTTTACGGTACGATCTTGTCCGGTGCGATTCATAAATTTCGAACGGCTAGAGAACAATTCTTGCTAAAGTAAAACTACTAGTTAGCTGTCAAACCTAAATGAAAGAATAATTCCCTTGAGTGCTAAAAGAAATATCGGAATTTAGATCCAAATCTTCTTCGAACATCCAAAGCGCGTTAAATTTAAATTTTCTTTTGCATACAGAGGCCTTTTTTTTCCTGCTTTTTAAAAGCCACGCTTAATAATAAAAAAAAACATGAAATGCCATGGTGTTGCGTTCACAGATGAAAAAGTTGTCTCCCTTTAATGTGTAAGCGTTGCCTCCTCTTGTTAGTTTCAGTTTTGTCACGATCAGTCAACATGAGTTCTATTTACCGACTTGAAACTTTTAAAACTAACACTACATTGTCAAGTAGCTCTTTCTTTTACTTGCGACTCTGTCGACGGTAAGGTCCGGTATATTATACGCTTACTTTATTGCGGTTTTCCAACAAGTTTGAGTTTTTAAGTACTTTGGTCAAACGGATGTTTCACTTAGGTAGGTAAAATTTTTTATAAATTTATTTCTGTCTCGGTTATATCCTTAAATGGCAAAATCCCTTTTTTTTTTAAAGAAGGAAATATGAAATATGAAGCTAAGAGAACATGACAGAAATGGTATTCGACCCTTGCTCAACTCTTTAGTGATTGCATTTTCAGTGCAGTGCAAAGCTTTTAAAAAAAGGGCGATACTGTGCATGAGAATATATCTCAATGTCACTTATTGTATTATTTTCTCATTACTTTGCCCCGGCGTTAGAGCAAGAATGGCCCAGCCAGCTTTGCCTGTATCCTAGCAATTATCATCCTTGTCCTCTTGGTGACATTCGCCTACAAGTTAATGAACTGCCAGTTTGTCCTATTACTTTCGCTGTAACATAGGCCTACAAAAGCATAGTTTCATTTACATAGAAGCCGGATTCTAACGCCATTCATCCTATCCCATTAGAGGCCCCTTCCCTCCCTGTGCTTCTTCTCCTCTCCCTCTACCTCTTCTTCTGTCCTGTCTCTTCTTCTCTCTCTCTATCTATTTACCTATCTATCTATCTATCTATCTATCCGTCTAATGTCTTATCTCCCCTCTCTCTCTCTCTCTCTCTCTCTCTCTCTCTCTCTCTCTCTCTCTCTCTCTCTCGTACACTTTCTCCATTGCATTATTGGCCTTGTGGATATTTTCAGGGACAGTATTTTGTTCCCAACAGTTACCGTACTAAGCTCAAAGCTACAGCAGCTGTCACGCCTGTCTCCGACTTCCCTCACAAGTCCCGTTTGAAACGCCTGTAGTTGGCTATCCACAACACAGTCATAAAAATGTGACACCTTCCTCTTTATTTTCCGAAGTCAGTTATGGTGAACACTGGACAGTCAGGGCCTGGTGTTGCAGCATAATCGGTCTGTGGGGCCATAATAGGCCGGTCAGCCCAAGTGATAGAGGCTTATTGTTATGGTCAAGGGGACGGCACAGGGGGTAACAGCTACACAATGCAACCAAAGAATTACGAATAATGACTATGAAAGGAAAGGAGAAAGACACGGGGTGAGACAGACAAAGCTAGAGAGAGAGAGAGAGAGAGAGAGAGAGAGAGAGAGAGAGAGAGAGTAGTGAATTGATGATGTTCGTAAAGATAAAGGTAGGGAGTGGTCAGAATAGAAATAACAAGATAGGGTTATATATGGAAAAGTAGCATATGTGACTTTTTAAACATTTCCTGGACGGCTGAGAGAAGGAGCAATATCATTCAAAAACAGGCATAATAAGGGTTGCGATGCTCAGTGGCAGGTACGTAAGTTTTTAATAATACCACACAATTTAATCTTGAAAAAACAACAATAGCATTCATGTTGACAGGATGTATTTTTAGCATCATTTGTAATAGGAACTGCTGTTTAAAGCAAGAAAACACGCAAACATCTGACCCCTTCTCCATTCGAAAAACGCTGATAAGAACATTTGGGCATTTCACTCTACATGTATGTGTGTATGACAACTACAGGCGAGTCTAATAATAATTACAATTTATAACATTTTGAGTTGGAATGGTCAACGATAATTACTTGGCTACATGACAGTGGCCACATCCCAACAATAGGGCCTCATTGAGCTGCCCAGCCACACTGGCCTGGTGTTGTGTGCTGAAAGGGCGGCCAACGCCTGGGACTCTGGACGTTTTGGTGTTGGTGACAAACCAATCAAACGTTCCGGTCCACGTTCTGGTTGTTATTTGATTTTGCGTCCCCGCTGGTCCCCGGCTAGTGAGGCATGTTCTCGTAGGTTTTGTTTGAACGCATTTAGGTCCTTGAAGTGTTCGCCATCCGGCCAGTTGAAACAAGCAACGCGCTCCCCAGAGCAAACACCGGTCAGTATTTGCAGCAAGCGGCGAAGAATAAACTTTAAGTGTCTGATCGGAAGGTCGCACTGAGTGGACAATAGGCTTATTGCTGATCCCCGGACTCTCGATGCGTCCATCAGAAGTTTCCTCCCGACCTCAATACGTAAAACACTTATTGATAATTACGCCCAATTGTACTCTGGTGATAGGCGGATGTATTGCCAGAATCTAGTGGTGCTCACTGTTCTTTCGGTTTCGGGGGCGCATGTTCGAAGCCTGGCTTGCCAAGGTGATTGATTATGTTGAGTGCTTGGAAACGGCTTTTTCTCACCCATTGCCATCGCTATTGCCAAGTATCGCTATTGCTTTGGTTTTAACTTGATCATTTTCTTTGCCTACTAATCCGTGATTTCAGTATTATTTATCTTATTGACAATAGTCTGCTGGGGCAAATTATTGGAAATCGCTTAGTTAAAAAAAAAAAACCAAATAAAAGCAACAACCTGAATAGATATAAAATGAGTTGTTTGGTGTCTGCCATAATGACTAGCCAGGTTTGACAGTCCTGAGAAATGGGATCAGTTCAAGTCCCAGACAGGGCGCATCTTAATTATAATCATTTCATCAATCGCATTTAACCTGCTTAGGGCTGACAGCCTGTGCTTGTTATACTAACCGTGGGAAGCCTAAGCCAGTTTTATGACAGTCGATGAGGTTGCTTCAAGCTGCTTGTATGGCTAGAGATGAGACAGACAAACGGGTATTTCTTTTGTCTCTGCCTGTCTATAGTCAGAGGATGCATTTGTAAAGTCAGAGTTGTGGCTGGCCTAACCATACGTATTGAGTTTTGGCTAGGTTATATTTTTAGAGATAAGATTGGAATGTTTGCCAGTACAGATGTCTTTTAAATTCATTGTGTTTTTCCAAACCAATTATGTAGTGGATTTCTAATTGAATGTGCTCCTTTTGTTTAATCAAGGAGAACCTTGTGTTTACTCGTACTTCGCTGCACTGAGTACAATGAGCTAGCCAGTAATTATTAATGCCATGCACGATTTTTTTGTGATAAATAAACAAAAGACCATTGTTAAGTAAATGCGGACTCACTGCATGGGAAATTAATGTCTACATGACTCGTTCTGTTGTTATCAAGACAAGATTAATTACAGCGGTCGTTGTTGGTTTTTCCCGTTATACTTAGCGTTCCACTTATGATCGCGTCGAAAATCACTTTAACCCATAAAGATAATGTAAAGTCATCTAGAAGTCTTCTTTTCCCATTGTTACTTGTCATCAAACTGCAGCGCCCATTTCTCTCTATTCCCTTCTCTATCTTAAGTATCTCTCCTCTCTCTCTCTCTCTCTCTCTCTCTCTCTCTCTCTCTCTCTCTCTCTCTCTCTCTCTCTATTTATCTTTGTTTTCTTCTTCTGTTTTTCGATACTAATCATCAATGGAAAGAAAAAGAAGTGAGCAAATACACTGTTATCTACTCATGTTTATGGTACTTGTATCCTTCTTGAGCCTGCAATGCTGGAAAGTCAGGCGAAGTGAACAACTATTTTCATCCTCCCAAAATGCTGCTTTACCAACAAGTTTGAATCGTTATGCTACTAGTGCTATTACGAGCCCCAGATATTCGAGATCGTTTCAATTTTTATCCGAATGATACCCGTGACTCACTCTTATATCTTATAAGTGGATTAGATAGCAGAACCGTATGATAGGCAATGATACATTACCGTTATGATATTTTTAGGCTGTTATGATCCCCTTATGTGATCTACCAGCACAGTACTTCGTTTTGTTATTGTTGTTGTTTTTCCTATGGTGTCGCTTTGATGTCACGCCAAGCCATATTGTATGCTGTTGTTTGTTGTTGTTGTTGTTGTTGTTGTTGTTGTTGTTGTATGTTGTTATGATCCCCTTGTGTGATCTACCAGCACAGTACTTCGTTTTGTTATTGTTGTAATTGTTTTTCCTATGGTGTCGCTTTGATGTCACGCCAAGCCATGACCGTACGCAATTGCTTCAGAGATATCAAGAATAACACGGGGTTTGTTGGCTTGAATTAGCTATTTGCTGACTCAACTAGTTGAGCTAACTCCCCCTTTTTTTTACCAATGTTTTTGCTTACGTGTCCTTTGAAATGCCAACGAGAAGCGTATAGACTCATTCAATGGCATTACATGTGACGGTTGACCTTAGCACCAGGGTCTCCAGCCAAACGATTTCGGAACTTCATATCGAAATACAAGAGATATAACTTAGGGATGCTATTCTCATCTAGTAGATGCGGGAGTAAAATTTCCCAATATGAACATACTATAAAATACACACAAAAAATAAATCCCCATGTTTTTTCTTACATACTTGTTTCGGTACAAAGTGTGTGAAAAGTAGTCTAGACGAATACTTTTGCAATGGCCCATACAATCTCTCTCTCTCTCTCTCTCTCTCTCAGTCATCATCATCATCATCATCATCATCATCATCATCATCACCATCATCATCATCATCATCATCATCATCATCATCATCATCAGTCAATTCACATGCAATAAAAACTAAACTCTTTAGAAAAGTACGTTTTACAGCTGACTTCATACCCAGCGCTTCTTCAACGTTTTTTTTTCTCCCTATGTCCCTTCCCAGGTACGATGAAGCTCAGGCCCTGTACCAGCGCGCTCTCAGCTCCACGTTCGATGTGGACAGATACGGTCTGCTGCAGCCTCTCACCGAGCTTGCCCTCAAGCTCAACCAGCAGGCCCGCGGGACGCCTTGCCACCACACTCCTCCCCTGTCGGGCGCCCAGTCTGCCGACAATGCCCCAGAGCCGGGCGACCTGTGCGAGGAGAGGGCTGCCTCCAGAAAGTCGGCCCTGGAATCCCTGGACTATGTTCCATTGCGTGACGAGGTAAGTCGTCAAGCCTGTTGGAAAATCGTACAATTTGGGCGGGGAGAGCGGGAAATCGATTATCATGCATGTGCATGTGATTGGGGGAAGAGGGAATGAAAGTACTCGTGAACTTTTAAGAAATCTTGAATTGAAGTAATAGAAAAGAAGAAAAAATCAATCACGCAACCATAAAACTGCTTGGCTGTCTTTCGTGTTGTCCTTGTCTTGATATAAACGGTTGTGGTATATAATAAATAAAAGTGCAGGTGGAAAAACAAATATGATTTTGGTTGCTTTTCCATCCCTTATTTATCACATGCATGTAATAGGGTTTAATATTCTAATAATTCGTAACATAATACAATGTATTATCAATCGCCTATTTTTCGCTACAAGAACCTTAACATGTTTAAATGAATTGGGTTGAGATAATGAGCTAAAGGAATCAAATCAAATCACTCTCTCCTCTTCAATGCATATTTTATACACTTAAAAATTCATTAATTCAGCAAGTACCGGGTCTAGAGCAGACATAGGTTATCATGGCACGCCACTCATCTCTTTCAGACAAATTAAACATAACCAAGTGTGAACACCATTTTAAGGGTAAAATGGTATTAGCGGAAAGAAAGACAACAAAACTAAACAAATATACAAAGAAGCCACTGATCTATCTCAAGTGGCGTGCTTGATTAGGCAGGAAATAGTTATAGCTCCATTATTCCACCAGACATCTCACCACACTGTGATATTTTCGCTTAAAAAGCATTCTCCATAATTTACCATGGGTTGCGTCTGTATGACTCAGTTCGTTCTTTTGTTAATTTTTTTTTTTTGTATTTTTTTATGTATTTAATAGATGAGCAAACAATTGGGCGTACACAATAATTGAAAACACGTGGTCGTGTATATCTTACCACGACGCCCACTATGTGCATTGCTTGCGTGTTAGCTTACACTCGTGACTCATAATGCCCTAGACTTAAACATTATTTTCATCAGAAAATTCCCGGTCTCATGCATACGGTGCAGCCTATTTCTAAACTAAGCTTTTCTGTGGCGCTGAGCAAGACATGGGAAACTATTTCTTTCTTTCTATACATGTATTTATACTAAAAACAATGTTCCCACACTTCTAATATAATAGTGACTTTTCATCATCAAGAGTTAGTTCCCACTCTTTGTGTTTGACTCATCTAAAGCTTTCTGTAAGCATTTTCTTTTTGCTGTACCTTTCACAATAGTCACCATTTTATGGGCTGGCTCGGTTTATCTTTGAAGTTGTATGTCTCCGTTTCCTTGTTAATTGTCTACATTATCATTTTATCGTTACTTCCTTCTAAGTTATCCAGTCATTTGTAGATTACTCATCAGCCGGATTAGTTGTGCCTACAAAACTGATAATAATAATTTCGAGACCCAGCCATGACTAATTTCTTTATAGATCTATCTTTTACATCTTCCCACAACAAAGACACAGAGACTTCTTAATCTTATAGTTCTCAACCTTGACTAGATTGTTTAGAAAGAACACGTAACATGTTGCTGACTATGCCTCAGTTTTTTTTCAACAACTTTTATTTTATATTTCAATTTATTGGTGGTGAGATACTTGTGAAAGTACTGTTTTGCAAGTTTACAAGATCTGCTTCGACCAACTTATCTTGTATCCGCGGAGTTGATGACGTATGAAAATCCACATCCATTTTTATTTTTACTTTTTTTTTTCCTAAAAAATACCCAACAAAAACAAACGTGGTTTTGTTGCGTCAAAACAAATCATTTAAATTTTAAATAACTTGATAAATTGATTCAATGTCGCAAACAGGACAAAGATGGCAGACCTCAAATTTAATCTAGTTAAGAATAGAAGTGGTGTTTGTTTCGGCTTTGTCCTAAAAAAAAAAGGACATGATTATATTGTTGTCTTCATTTCGCGCTCATGACAGCACCTAATGGGCGTTAAAACAATCAAAGATGAACTATCCAGCAAGCATCGTTTCTTTTCCAAAGTCACCCAATGCTCATTCTCCAGGGTTATTATCTACCGTAATTTTCATCTACATACGCTATAATGTAGAGGTGTAATAGTTATATGAACTACCTCATATTGATCCTCTGTTATATAATAAGCATGAGTCATTTTTAAATTAATGAAACGTTAATATTTAATCAAATGAAAAACTTTTGGGACATTTCACAAAGAGTAGAGTCGGAAAACTTGCTTTTTGCCCTTCTGACGTTCTGGCGTCTTCTTTTTTATATGCGTCAAGTACAAGCAGTTATTAATTATTCGTCGTTCGACTGAATGCGACAAATGCCCTCAGTATTATCTTAAATCAGTAATAATTTAATGATGCTAAATCAGCGACTGTCTATCTACTGTGTCATATTGGTTTTCTTTTATCCCTAATTAATGTATTCGATTCAAAGCTGCCTTGAGCTTTGATATAAAGATTATCCATGGAAATACTGTTACACTATTTAACTTGATAGTTAAGTATGAATCCCACTTTAAGCAGTAAAATAATGTTTAGAACTAATGTTTTTCCCGTTTTATTTCTTCAACACCATACAAATACACAGAAGAAAAGAACTCTTGATTAAATCTAATTTAATGGAAGCTGCTCACACGCATAACAGAGC
>RQTK01000699.1:77876-153319 GCA_003991915.1 Elysia chlorotica | reverse complement strand
TATCTATCTATCTATCTATCTATCTATCTATCTATCTATCTATCTATCTATCTATCTATCTATCTATCTATCTATCTATCTATCTATCTGCTTATATGTCTGCCGTCTTTCCATCTTTCTAACTGTCTATCTCTATCAATTTTCGCTATAATGTAAGGCCAAAATTGTTCGGCGACATAATAGTAATGATTATGACAATGATGATGATGATGATGATGATAATGATAATAATAATAATAATAATAATAATAATAATAATAATATAATAATAATAATAATAATAAAAATAGAGAAAGAGGGGATATAAACATCAAATATCGTCGAACAATATGAATAATGAATAATTTACATAGATTTGGAAGAATGTGAAATGGAGTCTAACAAGAAAAGAAAAAAGTTTGAATGGCCGATAGAATTATATAAAACATATTCCCAATGAATAAAGTAGCAAAACTATATACCACTTGTAATGGGAACATTAATACCATCTTTTTGGGCCAGCTTTCAAAGAGGACCATTGATTTTTGTTTCATTGCTTTTTCTCCTCATCTGTTTGGATTGTGTTTGTTAGTGAGTGGTTCACCCATTTTACTGTTTCAATTTTTTATTTCACCAAAGGGGGAAAAATCAGTATGTGCGCGTGTGAAGTAATAGGAATTGATCAGTACTGATCCAGACTAATGAAACAAAAACGACCAGCCATCTGGAGAAGGTTTTACTGTTTCAGAGATCCGCCAACCGGACCAGATCATCACGTTCGGCCCTTTTGTCTGCGGCTTACAATGATTAGGCTGGTAATGAGTTTTGTGGGAAAGGAAAGCCTGTGTGTGATTTTTTACAAGTAAAGTTGGCCAATCCTTTTTGTTCCCCCGACATTGCGTTGATGAACCAGAATTACTGTTTTGTCGGATTCTTTTTAGTCGTTTGGGGAAGGGGGTCGAGCATTATTTTGAACTTGAAAGATATGGCTCTTTTTATTTTGATATCGAGATCTTTATCTTTGTTTTAACAACTCAAATGCTCTCGTTAAAAATGTACTCTAAATCGTCCTTATGTCGACTGTTGATTTGAGCGTAATGCACTTTGAATTTGTTAGAACCTAAAAGCTTTTCGGGCCTGTTTTGCCTAAGACAACTGGTTTTTTGTTCAAATTTCAAAGCAGATGTTATATCAATACTTTCATGCCATTTTCAGGTATCCAAGTAAAGGCTGCTATTGACTAGAGAGAAAAAATGCATCTTTTTGTTCTTTTGTTTTCATTGCTTAAGCTGTGAAGGTTGTCGTTTTTAGACCTCAGAAAAAAAATCCTCTTAGTCTGACCATCAAGTGTCCAAGGCATTTACTGATCCTATCTATGTTTATTTCTGTGTTGCAAGCTTACCTTGAGTAGCTTTGCTTTGTCTAGAGAAATAATGCACATATTTTTATGTTGTGCTTTTTGCATCTTTTACTACTTTTTTTCTTCCTTTTATTTTTCTTTCTTTTTTTATAGCTTCATTGATTAAAATTGGTACCAATGCATGTCGGTAGAATTATGAGAATCTTCATGTATTTTTAAACGTATGGTACCGAGCATGGTCTATTATCTTTATGATCTAGATTTCATCAAACATTAACGCACAGGTACAAGATACACATTGAGTCGGTTTGAGGTTGGTTGTAACAAAGACACCACCCAGTATTTTACTGAATTATCTTACAGAAAATATTACTCAGTTGACAATGCAAATAATTCGCTCTAAAAATAGCAGCCTTTAAAAATGCTCGCAGAGCACAGACCGCACAGAAATCCAGTGCCTCTCGGTCTATGCAAACTGTCCCATATTACAGAGAAAGCTATAAACCTGAATATGACCGCCGGTTCTTTCTTTATCGTTTCCCCCGGGGACAAAGCTCTAAGCCCAGCATTGACAGGTCTATCCAGTGTGGCCCACCGAGAATGTTTTATCTAAACACCAGGGTATAACACCCTGAAACGCATAGATTATGCTGCTCTTACATGGCACCGAATTTTGTTCCATGCGGGGGATAGGGTTTTCTTTCCAAAACTGATGGAAAGTTTAAACGGGATTAATAAAAGCTCTCTTATGCAATCTCCTCCGATAATCGATAAAGATTGATTCTGTTGTTGTTGTTGTTTTTCCTTGAATTCTGCATTCCTGTGATTTCACCTCCCTCTTGAGCGTGTGATTTAAGTTGCTTATTTGCTCAGGTATTAATTTTTGTATGCTAAACTTCATGTACTTTTGTTACTAAACGACACTGAAAAGGAGAATTGGGCGACAGATTTGATCAGTTATAATTGCCTCCCTAAATTTTGGGAACAAAACTGAAAAAAAAAATTTCTCCGCCCTCTTTTGTTAGGACGTTCTGAACCAAATTTCTGTTTCCTTATTGTATCGAAATCGATTTGTTAAAGAAAATTTCAATGTATTGAAATAAATGAACAAAGTTTGATATTTCAATAATTATCTCCTCATTATTAAATAGCTGCTACTTTCAAACTCAAAGAGCAGCAGCAAACTTTTGTAATTAAAAGCCTATCTTAAATTTAAAAAGTGACTGGAAGTGATGAAAAGCTCTTTAATATTCTTGTTGTGTTCAACCCAACTTGGTGCTGAGAGTCTCAAAGTTTGGTTTCCTGTGCACCATCTAAATTCAGGAAATACGTAATGTCCCCTTGTCGCCATAGAGGGTGCCTGCCTTGTTGTTCTCTATCACACTCTGCTTTTCGTCTAAAACAGCGAAAAACATGAGCTTGGTTGGGGTGGGATGTCGTTTAATTAACTTGATGAAATGACCAGAGGTCTTAGCACATGTACTAAATAATTGATTTGTTATACCGTTCTGTTACCGCTGATGGTGGCAGCTTGGACCATCCTTTCTGATATTGCTGTCCGGGGAAGCTCCTGCTTCATTAGTTTGGTTTCCCTAGAGGCACATCCCTATAGCAGTGCTGTGTTGGGTTTTATTTGTAATCCCTAACTCCCTAACACACTGCAAATGTTTTCGTAACTATTCGTTTTTGAATTGGTGTGGGAAAGATTGAATAAAATGTTATTTGGAAACAATATGGGATCCGGGGGGGGGGGTTCATTTTTGCTAATTCCCTAAGATAGATATAATGTGGAAAACTTAATACCTTCTAGCATTTTTTATATTTGAATAGAAAAGTATAACTATAAAAGTAAATAGTAGGATATAGAATGAGAGAGATTAGGGGGATAACGTGTTTATATAAGGACAACCGATAGATGTATTTTGAGATCCATGTATAAGAATAACGATTGTGAAAGGACGAGAGAGAGAGAGAGAGAGAGAGAGAGAGAGAGAGAGAGAGAGAGAGAGAGAGAGGTGATTTTAAAGTTTATGTTTGTGTGTGCTTGTGTTTGCATGTTAGTGATGATAGATAAACATTTTTTTCGGAGTTGTTAATAAAACACGGACGCCTGTTGCATAACACGTATGGATGATGGCGGATCCGATAAGACTGAACCTGAAGCACACAATTTCAGCCCAGTGGGCTGTATTGTTTAGGACTAGCTGAAAACCCCACTGTATCGTGTTACATTGTCTGGGGGTTAATTTTATTGTTGGGCTTCGCGCCAGGTCATGTTTCCAAGCATATACATAACCTTTTTCTTTCTATTGTGTCCGCCAGGTTGAACTGTTACAAGCCCTGGGCTTCATTGTAGAAGTCACCTCTGTGCCTGAAGAGGTAAGTTCAAAGTAATATTCGGTTTGTTCGTGGGAACATTGTAATTCTCAGAGAAAAAAAAATAGAAATTAAAAAGGGATTTATGCAAAGTCTCCTGATCTGGTAGGATTACAGCTTGTCTTATTATTTTTGCTGGTTTTGTTTGGGCCTGTTGTAATAATTAGAAACAAAAAGGTTAGGGTGCCCTTTGAACTTAAAAACCTTAATTGTATGCGTGTTCTCGATTGGTAACAATGATTCTAATGCTCAAGTGCAAATCTGGTTGGCTCAAATGTCACAAAAACCTCAAGCTCACTGCACAAAGGACAAAGATTAAAGGAAAGACATGCATAATCTTTATTCTGTAAATCGATATGTTAAAACAGGTCGATCTGCTTTTATTGCGAAATTTTTACTACATTCGCCTAAAGCATTAGAGATTTAAACGTAAGCTTTTTGCCGATCCGTGGCAATCATTGTAAAAATGCTTTTTTTTTATCGTTCAGTCGCATCCAATTTTGTTTTGAGATGTTTATGTGTGTATGTGTTTGTAAATAGCAACAGCTTGAAATCGTCTCAGTTGCCAATATCCACGAAAATGGCGACCAAATAATCTAGACCAGTTTCACATGTACCCAAATCCTTTTGGACTATCCAAATTGTATTACAAATATAAAATTAAACTGATGAGTCACGGCTATCCTTTCATCCTCGTGGATTTTTTCAGGATCTACTACCTGATGTTTCGCAGTCTAATATTTTTTTATCTCGACGACACCCTTTATGTCTAAAATTGTACCAAAACAACGTTCTGCTATATTCTCCCATTTTTATTTACCAGTACGTGTACATGTATTGTCCAGCTCAGCCTACTTTTTTTAGCCTCACTACTTTAGATCTATGTATCTGGATGTAGATCGAGTTCACTCTCTCCACTGCGAGAGGGCTGGGCTGTAGATCTAGTGGACTCTTCCCATGTTCTTCATCATTCACAAGCCCCCCTCGCCCGCTATGGCTGTCCGTCATGCAACATTAATGGCAGTAGCAGTTCCTAGTCTGACCCTGGTCCTGACATTATCTCTCTTTTTTTTACTTCTTTTTTTTTCTCTCTCTGTCTCTTTCTATCTTTCTCTCCCTCCCTCTCCCTCTCTCTCTACCTATCTATCTCTTTCTCTTCTTATTTTTATCTCTCTCTTTCTCCTCTCTTTTGTCTCTCGCCCATCTCTATTTCTCACTCGCTTAATCTATCTGTCTGCCTCTTTGTACCTCTGTTTCTCTCTCTCTTTGTCTTTTATAATCTCTCTGTGTATTTATATAATTATGTATCTATCTACCCTATAATTATTTTTGTCTGCATATCTATCTAAACTATCTATCAGTTGTATATATTTATCTATCTGTATTTCTAATTTTACCTATCTATCTATTTGTCTTCTATCTATCTGGCTCTCACTGTTCGCCAATCTTTTCTGTCTTTCCGTCTCCCTAATTTTCCAATTGGCCTTCCATTAAATTCCATTCTCGATAGATTTGTAGTAACTTAAACACATACGGTCTGCTCTTTCCAGTTTATCCGTGACTTACATTACTCAGTATGTATTTTCACACTTTCTGCGAATCGACCATCGTTATAATATGTACATTGTGTGTCAATATAATTGTCTTGACATTACTTTCACCTTTATCTTCTTATTTATTTTATCGATATGCCCGCGATAAACTTACGTTCTTAATCATTACTTAATATTTTTCTCTCAGCTTTCAAGTTCCCTCCCTCTCTTTCTGTTTATCTGTCTCCCTGTCTAACTGTTTGCCTGTCTGCGTCTCTCTCTCTCTCTCTCTCTCTCTCTCTCTCTCTTTTTTTTCTTCCTTCGCTACCCTCTCTCTCTCTCTCTCTCTCTCTCTCTCTCTCTCTCTCTCTCTCTCTCTCTCTCTCTCTCTCTCTCTCTCTCTCTTCCCTCCACTATCCAACTCTCTAATCAACCTCTTTGGCAAAAACAAAAACAACAAAAAACACATCAATCCCGCTACAGGCCAGCAGGCGAGGTAGCACCGGCCTGTGAAGTAGTCAAGCCCAGTTTTGCCCGGCGGCCGACTAGGGTACTAACACAATTAGCGTGATTGCCCCACGGCCCTGCACTCTTCGGAGCGTGCTGAAGCAGATTCTTGGTTCTCCGCAAAAATTCTACTCACCCCGAGTCCCTTGCTCCTCATATCCTACTTCTCCATCTTTTTCCCCCTTGTTTCCTCACTTTGTTTCTATTTTGTTTTCTCTCTCTCTCTCTCTCTCTCTCTCTCTCTCTCTCTCTCTCTCTCTCTCTCTCTCTCTCTTTATCTATTTACCTCTCTCAATCTCTTTCTATTAATCTCTGGTATGAGGGTTCCAATTTAATTTACTGTCTAAAGTGGCACCAAGATACTTGTAAGTGCTACTTGCTCAACCTCTTCGCCTTTTATTTAAGAGGGGACACATTGGTGTTTCTTCCTCCTAAAATTCATATTTTTATTGACATTTAAAGGTTGGTAATGATTTTCGGATTGTGTCTCTGTAGTTTGCTTCCTCTTCTCTTATTAGGCCTAGAATTGATGTGTCATCAGCAAATTTCAATAGAGTATCACTTTTTCCGTGTAATTGCACAATCATTATTGTATATGGTAAACAATACAGGTGATAAAACAGCTCCCATGAAGAGCGTCAGTGCTAGTGATAATACTATCTGAAATATCAATCTTTATGAATATTAACTTTAAGTATTGAGGCCTTGGTGTTAGAAAGTTAATAAACAAAGATACTGAAAACTGACGAAAAATCTACAAACAATATTCTACGATATTTTCTAGGAACATCAAGATGTTTGTAAACGTGTTGAAATACAAGTAAGGCATCTTCAAAATTTCTTTTCTCTCCATAGCAAACTGCATGGGATCTTTGAAATACAGAGAATCACTTCATAAGCTCCTTGGCAATTATCTTTTCCAAACATTTTGTGACCTCGAGGTTAAGGCAACTGGCCTTAGATCATTTAATTCTTTTATAGCAGATTTTTTAGGCACAGGAATTATTTTAGAGTGATGTTTTCCATATAGGTGGCAAGAGGTGTTCGAGTATAAAACAGTTAAACAAAAAACAACAATCTATTATCTATCTATCTATCTATTTATCTATCTATCTATCTATATATCTATCTATCTATCTATCTATCTAGTATCTATCTATCTATCTATCTATCTATCTATATCTATCTATCTATCTATCTATCTATCTATCTATCTATTATCTATCTATCTATCTATCTATCTATCTATCTATCTATCTATCTATCTATCTATCTATCTATCTCTGTTTCATGTTATGTTCTGTTATTCTTTGAACATTATCCGTACTTTTTATCGCCCACAACGCATTGCTCAACTGGGGAGTTAAGTTGTATTAACTGATTCAATACCACCCCATAGTTCATGGCTGGACTGGGGTTTTTTCAGTATATGTTTCAAAATCGGACATCAGTCGAATTTCAACGTGAAAATCACGAGCGGTAAAATCCGACATATACAATAGTAAATCAATTAATCTCACCTCTTTAATATAATTTGAACCCACCTCACTTTGATGCATTCATCAAGCTCTACAGTGCCGGCCACAAAACTCACCATCTCCGAGTCCAAGACTCACCAACACAAACTTGCTGCTACACACTTCACATTCTCAAGAGGCTGAAGGGTAGAGGAGATAAATGATCGTCAGTTGACAGGTTAATTTGGATTAACTCCTCCTCTCTGCCCTCCTACTGCCGAGCGAGTGCGTGAGTTTGTTTTTACGGCACGTCAGCACGGTAACGGCTATATTGTGCCCACGAAGTCCTAAGATTGTTAATACAATATACTAGTAGCAACGGTGAGTCTTTTATCTCTATGAATAGTAAAGGCGTAAAAAGGTTGGTTAAAAGTAAAGGGTATATACAGTAGTTTAAAAGATCCAATGAAAAATTTCACGTCACTAGACCCTCAAGTTGTGCTCAAATTGGTAATGTTGTTAAAATGCCAGCAGTCTTTGATTTTTTTCCACTATTCACCCTATTCAGTCTCATGTGGTTTTATGCCTATATAATTTTCATTACTAACCTTGGAACTTTTAACGCCGTGTTCACGTTGTATTGTCGTTGTTTCTTTTCTAATTATGCTACAGACTGTTTATAGCTCTGGGCGAAAAAATAATGTACTCATTGATGGATCGCATAGATCCCACGGGTAAAAAAAACCCATTATTTTTCTTGATTTTCATATAACATGACTCCCTTGTTTTTGTATGATATCGTTCTTGACGATGATGATGGATTCGTAAAACTGGCGTTGTTGCTGCTTCTTTATTCCTGTAGTTTTATCAGACATTTCTTAAAAGGCGAAGTTTGTAATATTATAGGTGTAAAGTTAAAAAAAAAATGGTTACACGATATGTCGATAGCCTACTACCATGTAAGTTACACAACCTGGACCATAACGCTGTGATCATTTGTTATGCAAAAAGAATGGTTTTCAGTTCAAGTTTACATGCGTAAGCTTATTTTTAATAGACAGTGGAATAGAAACAATCTCGTACGTTAACGTCAAAATATGACACCACAGCTACCTTGCCAACTGTTTTATAGCCTTCTCGCTGATTGAACTTTATTTGTTAAAAAAGGCGAATGCAAAGTTCAAAAGGAACTTGTTTGGGCAAATGACAAATGATCAATCACAGTCATTTTGGTATGGAACGACTGAAAACCCTTCCATCGCGACTTAGTAGTGCTAATGCACTGAATCGAGAAATCAGTTGTTGATATTTTGTTTTTAAAAATTCACTACATCTGTCCATCTAAATGTGCAAATGAATATACTGCTTCAGATAACAATTGATAACCGCAGGCATAATTTGAAAATCAATGAAAGTATCATAACTGTGAGGTTATACTTATCCACTCGACCCATACGAATACATTAGGGAAGCTTGTGTAACGTGAGCTTGATGTCTGTGGGATTTTTTTTCTACATCTACATACCAGACACCCATTCGCATATTACATTGTATAACCTATACTCACGTCCATCATAATTTGCTATCTCTCTTTCCTCCATCCTGGTCCATTCCACCTATCCTCAGGGGAGAAAAACCGTCCCCAACCCCTCTCTTTTCCGTGTCTAGCTTCCCGATGTCACTGCTTGGTTTCTAGTGATCGATTATGAAGGCGCGAAGTATTACACGGTGTTATGCCCGTCACGATTGTACGGCATTGATGGGTTATTGTGCGCTGGGAAGAAGGGGCTATAGAAACTAGCTGGCGAGATGGAGGAGTGAAGAAAAAAAGTCAACAAAATCTTGATTTACGCTGCTTGTCTAAGAAGTGTCAAGTCGTAATACATTAATTTTCAATTGAGTTCGAGATTATCGATCGTTTTGGCTTGTGTGCCCCTGAGATCGTCACCTCGCCTGGATGATTGGCCGCTTCTTAAATAACCCGTGCTTTCCGAAATGTTGAAAGGGCTCTTTCAGTTGTTATTTTTTTTTTATTTGTTTTATTTCCTTCCGTATGCAGTAAATCAGAGATTGCAAATAGACGTTGCCCCTTTTTGCAACAATCGAATGGAGGAAAATTACTGTTCTCTTCTTTATCCAAGGCTGCCCTTTTCCCCTTTCTTATAAATATCGCTGCCTCTTTCTTTTTACTTCCCATAATTGCACATACATAACCCTCTCAATTTGCCTCTATTGGTGTAAGCATTCATATCTTTGTTTCTCTTGGTTTGAAAAATCGTTTTCGCATATTATTTCAGATCCAATGACAAAGAGTATGATTAATCTAATTATCATACAACATAGTATGTGAGGAAGAGAAAAAAATGAATAAAACATGATATGGAAAAGGAGATGGTTGAGAAGCAGGTAAAACTTGTAAGACTGGGGTGGAGAAAAAAAATCCGATTCAAAGCGGTAGAACACTGTACACAATTTGATTATAGTTCATGGAGACGAAGCTTAACAAGTGTCCATTATCCTAGACAAGGCCATCACTCTAATCTCGCCGTTAGATTTGAACTCGTTGTTTCTTCAAATTATCTTTTGGCGTCCATAAAACAAAATGATGGATCGTGTTCCCGTTGTAGTTTTTAGAATGTTTTTTTCCTGGTTTGTTTCTTTTTTCTTCTTACGTGAAGCTCTATCTTGTATTCTTTTCTCATCGTAATCACTTGTTAATATGTAACCGCCATCACTAACCCCATAATGTATTTTTTAAACTTATTCGACATTCCTTATCTTTCTGACTGATTTGTATATTTCTTTTGTCAAATACTGTCTTTGTTTTTTATATATTTTGTAAACGTCATTATATCATTGGAATATTATTTCATGATTGCTTTGAAACTGTTCACCACTGAAAAAGTAGTACATATGCAAAGAAAATTAATAATGTACACACATTGTGGGTTTATTATTTGATCCAATAAGGACAGAAAGGAAAAGGGATTGTGCACACATTGAGATATAACAGAACGCCGATTGAGATATCCACGTCTAAATGACATGGTGATTTTATTTTGATTGGGTGCATCACAGTTAGTGATATACATGCACAAGTAGGTCTAGATAGGGGAATACCACACATTTTTATTAATAGCTATTAATAGAAATCTGTGGGTAAACAGACAGACATGATTAGGAAGGCAACATTTGGTGATAGAAAAGTCTACCTCACTGATACAAAATGAAACATGTTTTTGGTTTTGGGCTACAAACACAGTCTGGATAAACTCAATAATGCCTGTTCATGCTCCCATTATTTTGTGCTAATTCTACAAAGACTATAGTATAATACTATCATAAACAAGCTTTATCCAGCGTTGTTATAGTACATTGATTCGGATTTTGCGTGATGATCAATCACTACACATATACATGGACAGACTTATCGTTAATTCTGAGTGTACGATAATAAACGGACATTAAACTGTATGGCTACAAACACAGTCTGGATAAACTCAATAATGCCTGTTCCATGCTCCATTATTTTGTGCTAATTCTACAAAGACTATAGTATAATACTATCATAAAGAGGTAGACTGGACAGTGTATACCACTAACAGGCGTCATCAAAGGAAGGTGATAGTTGATACGAGATTGTGGTAAATCATAACAATTCATTAACTATATAAAAATGAAACTTCTATCGAATGAATAATAATTCTAGCTCTTCATGTCTAGCCACCAATGCCAATCTTAATATGAGTTTTATGGTTTTGACTGAGAACAGCCGTCGATGAATGCAAAAGAATGGAGGGCTGTGTGATTGAAACAGTCCATGGATTGGATAGGGTGCGCCGAGAAGCAAATGAAAATAGTGTTTTATTTGTTATGCTGGAATACTTTCGAATTGAATCTGCTGTGATTATTTGTAAGTCAGCCAGTAAGAAGTTATTAGCATTAGCGATTTAGAACCGAGTCTGGTGCAGCCTGCAGCTGTAAAACCAGTGTCTATAGCGCGATGTACATCACAGTTACATTAGCTACTTCAGGGTGAATTAATCAGACTGATCAGTTTATTATTTCATAGGTTGTCGGTGGTGGTGGTGGCGATGATGATGATGTGCTTGTTCTAACATTTTTGTTTTTGTTTCTGTTCTAGTTGTTTTTGTTGTTGTGGATTCGATTTGTTCGTTTCCTATTTCTTGTTAAATGTGGGTCTTGTCCGTTTCGTTTTTTTTTTCATATTCACTGCTCATCTTAAATGTAAAATGTATCACCTTTATACCGAACCTTCTAGATTTAGGTAGGTTAAGATCACGTCTTCTTCATCGTCTGAGCGATTCATTTAGGTAGAATTTTATCAGCTTAAGTTCGTAGATGACAAAAATGCCATTGCATGCCGTGCACTTAGGGATACAAGATAATAAAAACTGTATCAACGTGTACGCTGTTTTCATCAATGCCCCGTGCTAATGTTTTGGCGTCCCTTTCCTCTAAAATGCCCACAGTCATCACAGCTAGATCAGACTTAACGCCATGGGTGGTCTGGCAGCGCGCAAGTGATTATTTCCAGGACCCCATTACAAGGATCACTGTTTCCAACTCAATCAATATTTGTAAGAGGCCGTGACAAGTTCCCATAGATCTACATATATTTGGGTGCCTGCGCCATCAGCTTTTTCTACTCTTTTCGTTAACATGTACAAGTACCTCTCTTGAAACCCATTGTGGTCTGAGTTAGACCGACTTGTGAAAGCCGCGTTTAATGCTTTAAAAATATTTTTCGAGTTGGCTAAATTTTTTTATAGTCTGTGCTTGTCTATATAAGATTTTAGAGTTGTTGTTCTTGTTGTTGCTGCTGCTGCTGTTGCTGTTTATATTTTATGTGTATTTTAACGATAATTTAAATGTACCGCTGTTCCTCTGCCTGTCTGGAGATACATTTAAGTGTTATGTTAGAAGGAATCTTTAAGTGAAACTAACAGTTTTAAATTGGGAAAATACATTACAATGATGCCATTACACATGATATTGGCTATTCACATGCGTACTTAGTATCTACCAAAAGTTTAACTTTTTCAGGTTTCTAAGACTTACCACTGGCATCTATATTATCTCATCTGTTAAATATCGACGCATATGCCATTTTATACGGATTTTTTTCAACGACAATGTCAGAAAAACGCTTACATATGTGACGTTATTCACCATAGAATGATCTCGGTTTAGAATGAAAACGATTTTGAAAGGAACATTTGCAGCCTTAAAATTCAGCTTCTGACTGATTAAAACTTGAACTTTTCATAATTATTGCGTTTTCCAGATGCTTTCAATTGCAAGAACATAATAAATCCAAGGATATCAAGTACCCACAAAAATTCACGAAGCTAAGAAAAGTTCGAATATTTCGCTGCGGAGCACAGACCTATTGCATGTATATAAGGTCGTCGGTCCCGAGCCGTCTTTTCGACCAATTTCCGGCAAGCGCCCTGCTAGTGAATGTATTATGCTCGCATTACGTGTCCTGTGATGCTTCGTAGGATAAACTTGATTTCAAAATGTGAATACAAAGTTTTATTTTCTGTAACGGAGTGGTAGCCTAATGTTTTAGGAAAAACCAACATGAAAATCTCTACCTTTACCCTGAGTGAAAACGCACACACAATTCACTACATAAATCAGTTGTAGTTCGAGATCTCTGTACCCGTACTCTCATTGACTTAGAGAACAATGAATTTAATCGCCATTTCCAGCTGTTGCTTTTATCCATCACCCTTTTCCCGATACAATGTATGGATAATATGTGATGGTTTCCCATGGCCTTTTTAATTACTCTCGTGGTGAGTAATGTTTTATCAATATCAGTAGGCCACCTTCAGTACTCGGGGACGCGCTAACAATGACAAATGTCAATTACTTTGAGCTTGACCATAAACATACTCTAGAATTGGCAACTTGAAATATTATCAAAATCCATCTTAAACAAAAGCTTCAACGCTTATTATTGTAGCTATTTCTTATTGGTCTAGTTTTAAAAGATCCAACAAATTGCGGTTTAGTAGTCTAAATTGTGCTATTGGTTTTCAATTCAACCTTACCATGAGATAGATCATCATTGTGAATGCAACTGGTGTCATCTCCAAAGAGGCCGACGTGAAATAGTGTGCCGCTCCTCTCTGTTCTGTTTTGTTGTACATTCTAAAAAGCTTTCCATCAGTATAGTCTTTTATGCCATTCAGCTTTTACCGTCGTCCTCTTCAAATCTGCTCTACCCTCAATGATATGGATACTGATCTAATTAAATTGATATGCTATGTCAAAATGACATAACTCTGGTATGTATGTGATGTCATCCTAGTAGCTCAAAGTCGAACTGAGCAGTATAAAGTACTAATTTTTTTTTAGAATAATTGCGATTTGGTGGATGCAGTGGAGATAAAATTGTTTCATTTCTCTTCCCAACCCACATACGCTGTTCCCTTGATTCGACCGCCTTCTTTTAGGAGTTATACACAGAGACACATTTCTTTATCTTGGCGCATCGGTTAATTTTTTTAACCAGATCAAATCTTCAGAAAAACTTCATCTTATAATTCTTTCTTTTTTTCTTCGTCAGTTGGACTGGAATGCGCTCATGCTCTCCAAAAACCATCTGCTAGAAGTCAGCCAGGCTGCGTTGGGTCGACTGTTTTCCCCTCACGCCAGTGGTCACTCCAGCTTGCTCAGCGAGACAGGGCTACGCTTGACCATTGGAGCTGCAGCCAATCTCCTCCGGAGCCTGGCGTCCAAGCTCGAGCTCTTCAGTGGCCAGGAGATCGAGAAGCAGTACAGCACGGCCACAGAGGCCTCCCTGCAAGTGATCAACAATGCTATACAGGTGGGTCTTAAGGCGTGTTTGTTGCTTAGCGTCCAGCGGCAGCACTATATTGGATATATTGTGGTTGATTCACAAGACTAACATCTGACAATTTGGCGTTTGATTCCCAAGATAAGATCTGACAATTTGACGTGATGCTACAAAGAGACAGTGCGGTGATACCATGCATATTGTCTCAGTCGGTCACATTAAACTAACACCGACCGAACCAGTGGGGGACGAAATCCGAAAAAATTTTTTTTAAGCTATCGCGGATTTCGAACTAGGAACTAGGGAGTCTTACCCCCCCCCCCCCCCTTTTTGTGTGTGTGTGTGGGGGGGGGGGGAGTAGGGATCAGTTGTAATAAATTGCCTTCTTAGAGAGCACTTCCATGACACAGTGAGCTAAATGCCTTCAGAACAACATTAGTAAAGAATGAATAAGAATATTTCGTTCCATACAATAGATCATCAACGAACACTTTCAATTTCCCCTCTTCTGCTCACTCCACTCTATTTGGTCCCGGTAATAACAAATATATGTGTAAGGGCGGCCAGTGGTTAAATGAAGCTTAGGGGTATCAAAAAAAATAAAACGAAACAATAAAATGTAGAAGATTCATAACAAAAATGGACACACTACTCTATGAAACAGTAAAAACTGTTTAAGATGGTGTTTCTTTCTTTTCTTTTTTGGATGATTGTTTCATGTTTAATGACATAAATGTAATAAACACATTTTTTATGTCCTGCTTATATAATGAGAAAGAACTGTGTGTGTTTCTCTGATCATGTAGTGTAATTATTCAGATGGACTTAAACAAAAACAAAAAGAAAATCAAGACAAGCTTTCATTGATCTGTCAGATGTCACGTACAGCTGTTTGATATGATAAGCTGTTTTAAACAGCATTTTCTCTTTACAATAATGTCTTGGAAAACCTTTGAGTGCTCTTGACGACCGGGGCTGCATATTAGAACGTGAGCAAGAGAGCTACCGTAGATAAGGAGAGGGAGAGAGAGAGAGAGAAGATAAAAAAGAAAGAAATTGGGAAAGAAAGGACATTTTATAATTATGCATTACAAATCGATTAAAAAAAACTAAACAGTGGACTTATCTCTCTGAAGAATTCTAAAACGATATATCAAATAAGCGTAGCAGGCGTTGAAGGGCAGACTTTAAAAAGGATTATGGCAGAAGTAATGAAAATAATGAGATCAGAAAAATATGATCGTAAAACATCTAAAAAGAATTACAATGATAACGATAACAATAATAATAATAATAATAATAATAATAATAATAATAATAATAAGAAGAAGAAGAAGAAGAAGAAGAAGAAGAAGAAGAAGAAGAATAATAATAATAAGGAAGAAGAACGACAACAACAAAACATCAACAACGACAAAAGCAACAATAGCGATGAAATCGTGATATTTTATATGTTGGAGTTGCGTATTGATTACACAGGAGTGCCCACAGGCAAATTTTAGATGAACTGGAACTCTCTGCTGAATAACTATGGCTTCAAATTGAATAGACAACTAAAAGAGCGCTTGATGGAATGGAATGAAGGCAAATGGGCATAACAATGTAGATCAAATCATAATAGGACACACAATGATAAATAGATGCGTTAACATTGTTTTCATTCAGTGGGGTGAAACAATTTTCAAATTTGTTTAATCAAAGTTTCTTTTTTAAGAACGCTGTTTTAATCATTTTATTGCAAATTGTTCGAGATGTTTGATCGAAGAAAAAATATTCTGCCTGTTAAATAACGAGTTTTAAATATCGTCATTTGGAGCTTTGCTGCATCGACATGGGCAGTTAATCTTGGTGAATCCCCCTTCACTTATTTACATTTCAAAAGAATATTTGTCGCACTGATGTTCCTTTTAAGTGTTTGAAAATAACTAGCTATGTCATCCTCATTTTGATTTAATATTAAGAACTGTTTTCAACTAGAACCTCCTAAAATGTCTTTGTGTCGCTCCATGAAGTTTGCACTAGCCATGTTTGAAAGAAAAAAAAAAGAAAAAAAAGCTTAAACCGAATGTACACGCTTCAGCCGTTGTCTCGCGGTTTAGTCAGGGGTCCTTTTTCCTGCTGCTGAGATCAATACAGGCAAATAGCCATGGATTGATTATCTTTCCGCCCTTTGTCTAATCATCTTATAGCCCTGTTTAATTTCCCCCCTCTCTTGGCACCATGAATAAAATGATTAGGGCTTGAATAGCAGGCCGGTGAAATCTTCCCAGTTCATTCCAGGGAATAATAACTTTCGTGAGGTCCTGATCTCAATTTGGGCGGCCGAGTCCTGCCTGTTTCCCGCCCGAGTCCCCGCCAGATCCATAAGTTAACCTGACTGTTTCCGCGATTTAGCCTGCAGCCCCTGCACTGCTCAGCCCCATCGGCCGGGCGTCCGTGCCCCTGACAGTGGGGTTCCTGATGTGGATCGACTCGGGGAGATAGGCAAACATCCCTGGGAACATGTCTTATTGTCTGACCGCCGGACTTGGGCCAGTTTCGCTCATTGATTCCACGTGCGTTTTAGATTCCTCCTCTCACACATACACAGACACACACGCACGCCCGCTAGTCGGCTAGGATGGTGATGCGTTTTCTTTTTTTGTTCTTTTTTTTTTCTTTCCGTGCGTCATCAAGTTCTCCCAGATGGTCCACTGGATGTCTCCGTTTGGTATCTGTTATTTTAGATATCAAAAAAGAAAAAGAGAAAAAAAAGACGTAGACAAAGGACGAAACAGGACATTTTTACTTGTACACATTTCTTGCTTTTGAAGTATCAAGACAGTGTTTAGAAACCAAAAGTGTTAGGAGATAATTTTCTAAAAAGAAACTGAAACTTGCCATAATAAAATAAAATCTTTTTACTATTGAGAATGATAGTAATAATAATAATAATAATAATAATAATAATAATAATAATGATTAAGAGGATGGTGGTATATTTATAATGCCGTATACCCGGTATTTATATAGTATCCCTCCACCTTCTGTCAATTTTAAGCAGGCTATTGCGCTCTAATTTCATGGAACTGGCCATGCTGAAATTGTGGTATTAGCCTTGTAAATAATCAGCATGGGTTAATTTTACAATATTGCAATGTTTTTTTTGTTTCAGACCGCGCTTCAGTTCCAGTCCATTGGCGAGGAGCCGCTGTGTTTGGGGAGAGGGGACTTTGTGTCCGTGAACGCGTCCCTCCACAACGCGAGCTCAGCGCCACCTACCGTGTCCATCAACGGGATGAGTTTCCAGCTGACCCGCGGGCTGATCTCCACCGTCCTCAGCTCTCTCGAACCACACGGAGAGGAAACCAATCGAAACATTGAAAACAAGGATGAACTTCTTCCCGAGTGGGCAAGCGATGCAGACAAAGCGAGCATCAGGGCGTACCAACAGAAGATGAGGCGTCTGGAGGGGATGAGTGGAGCTAGCCAGGTCTACCAGAGCATGGCCAGCTGTTACCAAACCCGGACCATCCTGTTCTCGCGCAACCCGTATGCATACATGGCTACAGGCAAAGACATGGTGAGTTGTATACATCGATTTTTATTTGGACTCGTCTTGAATTTCGCTTTAAGTGACTTTAACGATTAACTTTTAAAAAAATGAACGAGTGAGCTACCCAGGTTAATAAATTAAATAATCATAATACGTGCAAAAAATTGCGGATCGAACTTTAGGCTAAAAGAACCAAACCACTATATTGACGTGGCCGACCCTCCTTTCTTCCCTACAGGTTTAATACAGGTCCCAAACTTTCCCCTGGTCCCTACCCATGAACACACTCACACCCACACATACACACACACAGTCTTTTTTCTCCATTTCTTCCCTACTTTCCTGGAATTGGTTTGATCCCCCACATTAACACCATTCCTATTGATTTTTTGTGCCATGCGCGGATCTTACTTTGTCTTTGTCAAACTGATGTTGACTCCTCGGCCGTATTAATGAAATAAATGGACAAACACCGCCCACCAAACTCGCTAGCCACCCATTTTGGCTTAGGAAACCCTTCTAATTATACAGTTAGATTCTGGTTGATGACAATGGGTGGGAAAAATATGTCTGTCTATATGTTGTTTGGTTATTGGTGGATATTTTTATTTTCGAGCTGTATTCAAATGCAAAAAACTTTCGCCTTATAGATGCGTATCTATTATGTGAGACTTAAAAAATTATTAGGTCGAAAAGCATTGGCGGTTCGTTTCTCAGCATTAAAAACAGTTTGGGCATATGTTGCTGTAGATATAAAATGTATCATGGATTGTTAACAACAAATAGCTGAAAGCAAAGAAATCTATTTCCCTATTGAAACCTAGACGCACAGCGGTGCTCACCTTAAGGAATCCGAAATTTGCTAACATCATCAGGTTTTATTAATTATGTAAAACTTTGGTGTACAGAATAATATATAAGAAATCTTATATCAGGTGGATCTATGCTACGACAGTTGCTCTGCATTTCAACATTCATTATTTCCTTAATTGTTAATAACCACAACGGATAATTTAACGTTACATTGCATTTACCTTATGCTCACTCGTTTCTCCTTTGTCTGGTCTAAGATGCACTCGGAAGTGGCTTCACTGGAAGTGTACAACTGTCTGGGAGCCAACGAGACCATCATCCAGGACCTGTCCGACTCTGACAATATCGACATTGTTTTGCCAAGAGCTGCCACTCAAAATGGTGGTAGACCAGTCGAAACTCTTCAGGTATGTCAAGTTTTGTTTTTCCTTGGGCCGTAAGTACAACATGGTGATAGCTTACAATATGTCGTAGGAATATGCGAAAAAGAAGGCCTAGGTGGTCTAAGCTACCGAGACGTTGTACTTGCGGCCCCTTATGTCCATACGAACTGAGAAAGGTGTGAAAATAGTTTAAAAATTAGACATAAAATCGAAATTTCGTCGGCATCACTTGCGAATTTCAAAGTATTTACCGTTTATAAGGCTCAGTTTAAAAAATGGGGCTGGTAATTATATGGTTGTTGCGAGTTCTGGATTAGACCATGGTGGATTCGGATCTCTTAAAACTGGCCTCAACCCTTACTAGTTGCTGTCTTACGGCCATGGCCTATGAGTCGGAAATTGGAAAGGACCATCTTAAAAAGTCAATTGCTGTAAGAATCACATAATTATTATATTCAAAGGCAAAAGAAATATGTTACAGTGGATCTCAGTGCAGTCCTTGCGAAAGTAGGCTTTTACAACGCCTTATTTTTATTAGTTCATCTATCAACGTCTATATATGCATATTAAACTTATGATACTTATGTTCATTATTTTTTAAGATCACTTTCTTTCAAAGAATCTAATAAAATACACCAAGTATCAGTTCGTTTTTAAAGTATTAGAGTTCCTGTTTTAATTTTTTTTAAATATATCTTTGTTGTTTTTTTTAAATACAATCTGAAATTTAATAATTAAGATTGTTAAAATTGTTGATTTTGTGGGCCAAAGAGTTGTTCTTAACTTAGCAGCAGTGCAGTAAAAGAAACAAATTTAAAAAAAACAGAAAAATAGAAGAAAAGCAAGTACGCACTGCCATGGAATATGTAAATCGCCAAAGCCATACTTAACCACGCCATTTATGGGAAGATATTTACGATTGGCGTGATTGGCCAACTCGAGTTAAAATAACTAGATTCTGTTTGTTGCTGCCCCCACCCCCCACCCCCAAACAAAAAAAAACATATTAACTAAATATTAACAGGGCCGTGTCGTTATAATCAAACATCGGTGGCTTTTAGCTCCTACTCGAGTTATTATTTCCAGCTTATGTGTTGGTTTTTTTTAAACAGAAGAATAACGAAGATTGTGGAAAACCTTTCTCGAACAATAAACAGTGTGTCTGCTCTTTGTTTGCATTTCAATGACTGAGCATTGTCCCTTTGTTTGCACTTCTAGTGCTTGCTGCAGACAAACCAATATTCCCAGCGTTTTCTATTTGAATTATGCATGAAGTAGGCCAGCAGATAAAATATACAATCTTTCTCTCGAAGATTCTGCAATCCGCGGCTCGTTATACTTTTTTTTTCGTTCGCCCCTGTCACCAAACTCCAAAAGTTCCATCCAACGCAGGTTCGAAAATGAAAAAAAAAAACAAGAGAGAGAGAGAAGAAAGACTCGCCGGCTTGGTCCAAATCCCTTCTGCGCATTTCAATCAGAGAGAGCTCTTGTTCCGAGATTACATGCATTTTAACGAATGGGTTCCTCATAAGCTTGCATTCACTTGAATGCTCGAGTAGATCTTTTTACAAGGAGACTTAATGCAGGCTTAATGCTTGCTTTCTGTATGTTTTCTGGAGCTGCCAAGCGGCAACGATTTCATAGAGGATGTCCGGCCTAGGTTTAAAGCTAGCTCAGCATGAACGTATTACACCTATATTATAGCTGCAGCTCGCTGTGGTTAGGGTATTTCCATCTTTCCCTTTTTGAGGAATGCTTTTTGTTTGTTTTTTTCCCCTTCAGTACTGGTTCACAATGTTTGAATCTTTTAAAACCGAATTACATTCTCTCAGTATTCAAGAATTGGCAGTAAAAGAAAAGCATTTCTATTTACAGCATCAAGGCAAGTTCTTGAGACGGCTAACATTATCTTGAATTCCGATTTGGAGCAAACTTGTTAATATAGTGCAAAAGTTGCCTCTTGTGACGTCATTGCGTAATTCAGCTACCCACTGAAGCATTTTCGATTTATGAAAATCTTAACCAATAAAGTGTAAAGTACAGAAGTGCGTCATATAGAATGAGACAACTGAATAAAACATTAAACGCTTTTGGTCGATATCACTCGGGGCCTCCGAGATGAGAGCAAACATAACCATGTTTACTTTCCTGGGTGGCCTGTCTGTGGCGGGCAAGCCCTCACTACAACAACCGGCTGTCGCATTTCCTATTCACCAGTCTTGCCTCTTTGCACAGATCTCCGTTTCTTGCTCACCTTAGTTTCTGAGGTATTTATCACTTTCTGCTCTCCTTACCACTACTATAATGCACTACACAGGCCCTTTGCGTGATCAAAGTGCTTGTACACGTACTTTTATTGTGACCATTGAGATTAAAATTGAGCAAGGAACCGGAGGTTTCTAAAACCGCCCAATGTTTTATTATTATAAGTCAGCCCACACAATCAAGTCGAAAACATATCTAATATACATGATAAAAAAAGAAATTAGATGAAATATTGATCCTCCCCTCTGTTTTACTTACTAAGTATCCATTCCTCATACTTCATTCCGATAATCCTTTTCCTTGTGTCATTGATTTCCTTTCTCTGTCTGTGACTCTTGCATTGAACTCACTCTCTCTCTATCTCATTCTTTCTCTCTCTCTCTTTCTCTCTCTTGTTCTTTCTCTCTTCCTCTCCCCTCTCTCCTCTTTTTCACACCTCAAGCTACACTAATTTTTACACTGAACCACATTAGTAAGCCTAATCCTTCACCTTGATTCTCATTGTTCATTCTATTTCTTCCTTATCAGTTCACCCTTTTTCACGTTGATTCCGTCCTCTCTTTTATCCTTAACCCCGGTATCTCCTTCCTCCACCCCCAGCCTACCTCCCACGCTGAGCACTATCTGGACAAGGCAGCCATGAACACACACTACTTCAACTCCAGTGTCCCGCAGGGCCCTGCCAGCTATAGGGTTGTTGGCAGAGCCAGACAACAACAGCAGCAGCAGCAGCAAAGTATCTCTGGCTACTTGCATGTCCACATCAACTTCCAGCCAGTTCCTCGTGGTAGACGCTCCTTCCCCGTCCTGGTCATTTTGAGGTGAGATTTTCTTTACATATATTGTAACTGCGCTCTTAAATTCTTAAGTTACAATAATTATCCTCTGAACCCACGATACCGAAGAAAGAAAGAAAATTGCTTGTTGCTTCCACCATTTGAACTCATTATTTTATTTCCTCTAAATGTCTAAAAGATTGTCTCACGACTTAATAAAGAGCCCTAGAAAACTACTAACTACTGAACGGTGAATGTTTATACAATCTGTATGGTAATTATTATCTGCTTACGAAAATGTTCAGGTCGGTAATGATTTATATATTTGCCATAACTGTTTAGGCCACATCACGTGACCTTTAGAGTCTTTGCTAATGATCACAAGTTGGAGGAAATTATATGCTGTCACCAGGGTTTCAGCATTCTCGATAATAATGGATTATTAGTCATTTTTCATTTACTTTCTTGTATAATGTTTGTAATAGATTTTCCACCGTTAAGTTCTGTATTTTTACAATTTTGATAATTTTCTCTAGTTTCACTGAACACAACCTGAAAAAATTGTTTAGATAAAAAGTGCTCTAAGAAAATAATTCATGTATCAGAATACTGAAAGAAAGAATGATTGCTTGGATTTCTATTCAAAGATCAAAGATGAAAGAGTTCTACAGATTCTTAGATGTTGTGGCAATCCATAATTGGGTTTCTTTATAGGCACTCAATTTTGAACTAGAAAAACTTGTAGAGCCTTTCTATGTAAATGTTTTTATCCAGACTGCAAAGTGTGTGTGTGTGTGCGTGTGTATTTATTTTGAGAGTTTCGTGTGTTTGTTGTTTTTTCTTACGAGTGTCAGATCACTAACACTTTATAATGGTTCAAGTGACTGAAGAGCTAAACACAGAGATTGTGGTGTTAGGTGTTTTAAGTCCCTCACTGTAATTTGTTAAAACGTCTGATTTCTATTTTGAGAAAAATGGATCAAGAGTATGATTCAGCCATTTTCACACCACCAATTTCATTTGGCACATTTCTCTCTCTCTCTCTATCTATCTATCTATCTATCTATCTATCTATCTATCTATCTATCTATCTATCTATCTATCTCTATTTTTATATCTCTCCCTTTCTCTCTCTACCTCTCTCCTTCCCTCCTTCCTTCCCTCTCTTTCACTGACCATTCTTTATTTTTATCAATCTTTATGTCTACCCCACCCCCCGCATTTTTCATCAGATTGCACTCAATGTTTAATATGAAACTCATAATCAAAGTTTGTTGTTGCCTTCATTTGTTAGAACCAAAACCCCTTAAATTCTTGAAAGAAGGAATACTGTATTAGCTTCCTTTAGCTTTGGCGAGATAGTCTTCTTGTTTGGACAAAGCTCAGTCAGAGAGACAGAGACAGAGAAAGAATAGTGTGAAGTGGGTGTGCCTGAAACCTTGGCTCAGGCCTGGCGATAAGAAGGTGAGCAAAGTTTCAGGTGTATCTGCTTCATGCGCTGCAACCACAGTGTCATCAGACCAGTAACAACAGAACCACAAGTTCAGCAACATCAGAACCAAACTCAGCAACCTTTCACGAGTTCGTGAATTTAGGGAGGATTTTTCTTTTCCATCCCAAAAAAGTGACACATCAGAAATTTATGGAGATCTTTTCTTTCCGTCTGAACAAAATGTGACACATCGGGATTGATTTTCAGTGTCTTTATCAAACTTTTCAGTTGGTATTTTTTTGCTGTCTCTAATCATCATCATCTGAAGTGGTTGATGTAAAATTGCATGTTACTCCTAGTCTTGGGCTTTTGTTGCACACTCTGAAAGCTTCTTGCATGTCCAGTCTTATATATCTTCAATGCTTTCTTCATATGGTCATATCAATATGTTTGAGAGATAACAGCAGTTTATGTTTGGTTAAAATTGTCTACCATTATATTTGGAATGGTACTTTTTTGTTTTGAGTGATACCATTAACCAACTTAGAAATAGTGCCTGAAAAGGATGGATAGAGTTTCAAAGATTTTTTAAATGAAATCATATATAAATATTACATTGCCATTGCCTCAATTTCCACAGTCATAACGACCCTCCCAACAATCTCAAAGAGCATGTGTTCAAGCAGCAGTATGGGCGTGATGTTGAGGAAATTAAGATACAGCTCCCATCTCATCTATTGGAAGGTAAGGCCTTGCTTTCTCTCTTTTATTCCCAGGTGATATGCTTATTGAAACCTATAAAATTGGCTGCATCATTTGCAGAATAAAAAGTGTTGAATGCAGCTATATTTAAGCTGTAATATTTAATGGTAGTTACCAAGAAATTGTAATTCTTTTATTTCGATTCTAGATTCTGTTAAAAGTGCTTCTTCAGTACGAGACATTTTATTTGTAATAAAGGGATATACTTAGCAATTATTTTTTCTATTTTTTTATATAGGATATCAGTACCACATTGGAGTGGTGGAGGCATCCTTCAACTCTGGGAGGCGTAGACCCAGCGAAGTGCAAGGACGTAACTACACCCTCAGTACGTGGTGGAGCAGCTGTCTCTTCTGGAACAACTCTGAGGGGCGCTGGAGCAGTGATGGCTGCCGTGTGATGCCCAGCTCGAGTGTGGATGAAGTTCACTGCAGGTAAGGCTAGCTTGGGGATCACTAGAACCTCTTAATAAATGGTTTTTATATTGATTTTTAAAAATATTAAATTTTTAAAGTAAAATTGCTCCGTGCTCTTAACAGAGCATTGGGTAACCAAGAGTTAAGATCCTGATTGTACCGTACCAGGCAAACGTCATGTATAAGGTGGCCCAAGAGCCCCAGCTATCATTCCGCGCTGGCTGACATAAGGGGCCCAGCAAACATTTTTGTTCACCCGTGACAGCCAAGCACCCTCACAAAGGTGGTCTAATGCCTTATCATTGTCCATGGCATTAAGTTGATGATTTGAAGTTAAGAGTCACATGAAAGCGAACACCTGTTTGCTGGTGCTATTGGTTGCTAGGCTGACCAAAACCAAAAGCAGAGCTCATAACTTCTAAGTTAACTAACTCTTTATGAAATCACATTCCCCATAGCATGGCATAGTATGTTGTAGTAAAATTCGCACTGTTTTGTTGAAATAGAACAACATGTAAATACAAAATCTTTTCTTCTCAGGTGTAACCACCTAACAACATTTGGCAGCCAGTTTGAGCTCATACCAACTTATGTCTCCTACACTGATGTGGATGGATTTTTCTTCAGGTGAGGACTAAAAAAAATAACATGATCTGTTTCTGTTGAAAAAAATGAATTCATCAGGCAAAAGGAAATATTAGGATTGTCCTTTTACTGATTTTTGTTCAATTTATACTATTATCATTATGAACTTGGGTCATCTTTCAATTACTTTTATTTATAAAATCTGAAGTATTTATTTAAAACAGTTCCCGTTAACTATGGCATAAAATTGGTCGCGTACAAGAATCTTTATGTATGTAGTCCTTTTTTTTGCTGTCGTTGTTAATCTTTAAAACCTACTGTGATTTGGGTCTCTTTCTCGCCATCCATCTTCCACTCCGTGTCTCTATCTTATTTCCTGTATTTCAACTCTGTGTTGCTGTATTTCTTCTACCTTTGAGTCTATCTTTTTTGAGAGTGGTACATTAGTACACATTTAGATGTTATGTTTGATCGCAACAAGAATATGATGAAATTTTAAAATGATGCATTTTAGCCAAACTGAATATAACATTAAACATCATTTTCTTCTTGCTTCAGTCTGCATGAGAACCCACTAGTGGTGGTCCTAGTGGCTGTGGTACTTATGTTCTACATGGTGGCAGTGTTGTTGCTGAGTTCAGCAGATGCTCAAGACACAAGGAAGGATGCCAGCAGCTATATCTACCTCCAGGACAATGCCACATCCCACCATCAGAAATATGAAATTGCTTTAGAGACTGGCTTCAGCAGGCATGCTGGAACAACTTCAAAGGTAAATATTTTTGTAATGGAACTGAGTATGTAAAATAGTGCCCAGAATATTTTAATGTATAGTCTTGAGACTAAGGCACAATGCGTTTTATTTACTTTTTTCTTAGTCTAAAACATAATTATGTTTAACAAGTTGGATGTTTAAGTAAAGAAGCTTAACTTATAGTCTGAATGGTCTGATTAAGTAGTCAACTCATTATACTAACTGACCTTTTTTTTTCTCTCTGAAATGTGTTTATGAAAATCCACATCTTTATCAATTCCCCAGATCAGCATCATTCTTCATGGTGAGGAAGGCATGTCTGAAACAAGAGAACTTATAAGCGATGATAACAGACGGATGTTTGAATGCAATTCAAGGGACAGATTTATTGTCACGTGAGTTTTAGTTATTATAGATTTTTCGCTCATTTTCAAGCTGCGGTTTTTAGTACATCAATAAAAGAGAGAGACAAAGAGAACTGACACACTAATAAGAATTTGTTGCTATTGTTGTAATAGTATTTTTTTTGTACCAATGTTTTTTTCAATTTCACTATAATTTCTTATTTTGCCATGGGAACAGTAAATAAGTAGTAAAATATTGGAACACAAATAAAAAGATTCCAAATCCAACATTATATATACTTTTTGCTTTTCACACAGGCTACCCGAGAGTTTAGGCCGCATCCACAAAATCCAGTTGTGGCATAACAACTCTGGCTCCAGCCCTGGGTGGTACCTACGCCAGGCAGTTGTCAGGGACCTGAATTCTGGGCAGGCGGCATATTTTCTGTGCCAGAGGTGGCTAGCAGTAGATAGGGAGGACGGCAAAGTCGAGAGGGAGTTCACCGCAGTTGAAGGCTGCCACATCAGTTTTAGTATGGTAGGTGGTTGTAGGCCTTCTTTTTTGTTTAGCCTTGGAAAATTACACCTTTGTGAATCTTGTAAAACTACAAAAACATTTTCAAATATTAACGAAGATAAAATATTCATATCACTATTTTAACAAGACGTTAACTGAAATTTTATTTTACCAAAACCTTTTTTTTTTTATCTTAAAGAAATGAATTTTTACATTATTATTTGAAAGTAAAACTCAAAATATCTACAACAGAATGTCCCCCTTTTTAAAATTCCAACAGGTGTTTTGGTTAAAAGGTTCACAGTATCTGAGTGACTTCCACACTTGGATGTCTGTATTGACCAGACCTCCTCACAGCAGATTCACTCGAGTTCAGCGACTTACAGTGTGCTTGACTTTGCTGTCTGCCTACATGTGCCTCAGTGCTCTGTGGTTCAAAGAAATACCACAAAAGGTAATGATATTGTATATTAAGAAAAATCTTACTTATCAAAAAATGTGAGGTCAACATAAAAAGAGAGAGATGAATCGGAGACAGACAGACAATGAGAGGCAAACGGGCAGACAGATAAACAGACAGAATGAGAGGCAGTCACGTAGACAGACAGAGACATAAAGAGAATGAGAGGCAGACAGGCAGACATAGGAACTGTAAGGTATAAGACAAGCAGAAGTTTGTTGATAATATGTGTGACATTGCAACTTGCCTGCTGATTCCATCTGCTGCAGAAATCATAATAGATTTAATCTTATTTTAAATTTCCTATAGGTACACAGTGAGTTTGGCTTACTGGACTTATCCTGGCACAATATCATTGTGGGCTGTGTCTGTTGTTTGGTCATAGTGCCCCTGAATCTTCTTCTGGGCTTTCTATTCAGACGAAGCAAGGTAAACAATTTATGCACTAAGGGTTGTTTTGTTTGTTTGGTTTTGTTTTTGTTTTTCTATATAATGAAATGCTTTTCACGTTTACTAATTATTTTTTACAAGGGGAAATAATGACCCAGTTTCCTACGAAGAGATGGTTTAAATGTTGAGTTGGTTTAACGTCCAACATGAGCACTACATAGGTTATATTGTCTCTATGAAGAGATAACTAATTTGCTGGTATAAAAAAAGACCATAGAATTTTTCTGGGATATGATTTTTTTTCATACACAATTATAGCCTAAAAAGATATATTTTAGGGCAGCACTTATTACCATTTAAAAAGTATGCATTCCTTGCCTATTGTAAAACCATTATTACCACTGCCATAAATATTTTATTATTTTGTATGGTTTTGTTTAAACCAAATCAGAATGACTACTTCCATTAACGATTTTTGGTGTTAGTTTTTATTATTTTGATTATAAATTTATTCAGGTGCACTACCCTGGTTATGAGCGAGACCGAGCACTGCTGAATGATCTGGCCAAGCCCGGAGGATCAGGGGGCGGAGACCTCAGTGATGGAGAGGAGGATCATGGCCACTCTCAGGTGACCTACTCCATTCTGGACCAGTCAATTCTCAACTGGCAAAGCATTCAGGACTGGGCACAAAAGCAGTGGCTCAAGAGGCAACATTCGGTGAGACGCAGACCTATCTTTGTGTGCTGTGCTTGTCTTTGTTTATATAAATGGTTAAAATATACTTTTTGGACATTTCTTTAACGTCGGTATTGACTTTTGTCAAGTAATAGAATAACATAACATTATATGGCCGATGACTCTTCCAATACACCGATTATACCAACAAATTAATGAGCTTAACATAAATAAGGAATTAATTAAAACAATAATCCCAAGCTATAAGTTTGGGTCATTAAAGTAAATGCAAAAGCATCTTTAATTTTTTAGGTGTTGATTGTTCAATTATCAATAACTTCTAATTTGCATCCACTGAAGGTTCGCTCTAGTGCTAACAGTGTGAAGACATCTCAGACAAGTCCGCAGCTCTCAGCACCTTCCACCACCCCTTTGGTACAGACTCTCTTAGCAGGTACCTATAATCTTTGTACAGATGGCTCATAGGATACCACTACTCATAATTTGATGGAACTCTCACTACTGACAAGCATCGGAAAATGCCTGTTCGAATTATAAAAACGTTTTAAAGCATTATAAAGTTCACTCCCACTTATGCTTGATGTCAAATTATATACAAGAAACTGCATACTTAGCCTAACGTCTTGATCCATTATTGAGAAACAGACCAAAAGCTGAATTGTTCATCCTTCAAAGATTTAATTAAAACGATAATAAAAAAGCCAACTACTAATGATGAAAACTCTTTTGCAGTTTTATCATTTTAATTTCGAAGTGATTAGATCATATTTGAAAGTTGTTTTTTTTTTTTTTTTCCTCTCAAAAGAGCCAAGGCAACAAAAGTAGACTCATGTCATTCATTAAAATATATTTAAATGTTCTGTTAACCTTCTTATTGTGCAAAAACTCAATTATGTCCCTTGTATAGGACCATTATAAGAAGTTATATCACGTCATACAATGGGAGGAATAATCAGTTTGTCGAAATTTACAAGTCTCGATCTCATGAACTTCTAAGTATGTATTGTTCTGTTATCATTTTCAGAGTATGACACAGACCACGCCTCTAGTGCCTGGGATGCATCAAGTAGAGTAGCCACTAAGAAAGACAAAACTAAAACTACTTCTGATGACAGTTCCATTGGTATGAAGCAGTTGCTTTTATTTTTTCTTTATCAAATTTTAAATTGATTTTTTTTTTAAATCATGACTGGGACAAACGCGTAACTATTGAACTTTTAAAAAATGTGTCTTTCCTTCAAAAGAATGATTCAGCTTTGAACAAACTAAACAATTTAAAGTCCATTATTGTGAATTTAGATTTGTTGATTTTTAATCCTGAATATTTTTCTATTTGGGAATTTCTCTTTGTAGAAAAAGTTTAAAGTAAGTAATCGGCCATAACCAGAAAATCTCGATATTCCTTAATGTACCTTTCCTTTCAGATGTGTCTGATGTCCTGAACTCGACCAGAAGAGTATTTCTGCCGTTCTGGTGTCGCTACCTAGCCTGGACTCTATGTATCTCAGTCATCTGCACTTCCGTCACAGTGACCATCATGTATGGATTTAGGTAAATTTCAGGCTTTAAATCTTTTATGTAACACATTTAAGGAAGTGAAGAAAGCAGCTGAAATGTTCAATGCCATAGCTGTCATTCAACAGATTTCATTGAAATTTCAATTGTATTAATAATCTGTATTAATACTTTTTCAGATTTGGACACACAAAGAGTGTTATGTGGATTCAATCTGTGTATTTCAGCTTTATTGTTTGCATCTTTATCGTTCATCCTATGCTGGTAAGCAAAAAAATAACAAAAAGGCTTTGTAGTCCGTCCTGGAGTTGGATATTGTAATTTTAATATTGTATCTTATTATCATGTTCAAATTAATTTTTCTGTACATACGTTTTATGGACGGCAAGAATAGTGATACATTCTTGCAATCAGAGACTGTAAAAAAAAAATGTGCATTTTGTAAAAGTACTAGTGTTGTAGGGCAGCAGACTATATATTCTAGATACATCTACTAAAATTGACTTTTGAAGGATTGTATGCAACTTTTTTTTAAATATTTTCTCTTTTTTTTTTTTTTATCTTATTTTAAAATCATTTGAAAGAATAATGTATTTTGCTGCTGTTAAAAAAAAAGATGTCATTTTTGCATGTTATGATGTACTGGAAAAAAATACTGGATGCTTACCAGTAGGTCCTATTTCATACTAAATTGATTCTTGAACTACTGTTTTATTATTACAAAGTGTTATCTAGGTCTTATTTTTCTTTCTCTCTCCAGATTTTGTTCAGGGTTTTACACATATCCTTGAGGCATGGTAAAAATGTGGCAGTGTTTAATCACTACGAAGATGGTTTCTATGGTGAGAAGGGGACATCTGGTGCTTTGAACAAACATCATTCCTTTTCAAATGAGGAAGATGAGGAATTGCAAAAGGTGAGAAAAACATTGAAATTTCAAACAATAATTTATTTTATTTTTTTTTAATTAGAGTATTAGGATTTAAACAAAAAGACTTTTAATTACCTAAAGGTTAATGGCTTTTGTCTGTGATTTGATTTGGCGTAGCCAGTTTGTAGAGACTTGGTTTACCACTGCTTGGTTTTTAAGATTTTTTTTTTTTTTAATTTTTATTGCAGGTTTTGTCTGTGAGGCATAACTTTTCAAATTAATTAAATTGAACTTTGATAAAGGTAAAGTTTAGTTTTTATTGTTAAAATAAATGGGGATAATGAACACAAAAATGTTTTATTTTTCTTTTTAGTGCTAGGTTTAATATTTACTTAAGGAAGACTTTAAAATGAGTATGATGAGTGGCAGAAATAAAACAATCATTTTGAACTTCGTTGTTATTGTATTAATATTTTAATTATTCTGGTTATTTTGAAAGTATATCACAAGTTTTTGTTTATTAAACTAGGGAGTGGCAGCCAGGTCTAGGTCTCGTTACCTGAGATTTGCAGGGCCTCCTCAGGAAAAACAGCTCAAGTCTTCAAGGAAAAGACAAATCAGGCAGAAAAGGGCCCTTATTTTGTTGAGGTAATATCCAGTTGTTGTTGCTGTTGTTGTTTTGTTTTTGTTTTTCAACTTTTGTGTCTAATCCTTGGGTTTCCCCTTAATTTTAAATGACTGGATTTATTTTGGGTTTTTAATCTGTTCCTTGGTTAATTATTTTTTCCCATATTTCTTTTTAACTTTACTTGTATGTTATTTTCTCTGGTCAAAATATCTGTCAAAGCTTATGTTTATTCTCAAATAATATTTTATTAATGCAGGATACCATGAAAGAAAACACCAGCTTCATGTTTTTATAGAGTTAGTGAAGTATTTTAATCATTAGATCATCACACAGGTTGTTAATAACCTAAAATAATAATATAAAAAAATGTTGGCTTTTTTATTTTTTGAATGCTGTGTTGCTGTATTGTATGGTTACATTAACATTAAATTTGATTTAATTTATTTTATCATTAGGGACTTGTTTTGCTTCTTTGTGATGTTGATCATCTTGAGCACAATGGCATTTGGAAAAGGTACCGGGTCATCTTTTATGTTCAACAAGGCAATAAAAGAAGCTCTTGCTGAAAAAAGGTAAGCGAGGATATTTTTATATATATAATTGCAAAAATATTCATGTGCAGTTTCTCCAATTTGAGACTTATTTTTCACGTATCACATTTGTAGGGGGAAAAACATGTTGTTACTATTTTATGAAATAGTCAGTCTTCATTAAATATTGTGTATGATCAGTTCTCTAAGTCTAATTCATGCCTTTCTATATTTATCTTTCAAATATTATATTTGCTACATTTGATGGAATGGATGGGGAGGGGTGGGGGTATTTATTTGATAGATTGTTAAAGTTTATCCATGTGTTTGAATAAACAAAGACTTTTCATTTCCTTAAGTTTTATTTTATGGACTGCTAATTTTGATTTTAAATTTGCCTTTTTTTCCTCAGCTATGAAGGACTTTCCTTTAACATAATCAAGGCTCCCAAAGACTGGTATCAGTGGACAAAAGCTGCAATCATTGACTCACTTTATTCTCAAACACTGTTTAGCGGTGAGCAGCAAAAGGACATATCAAAAATGATCAACCAGAGTAATCCATCTGAAAACCCAAATTGGTTCATAGTAGGTCAAATTCAACTGCGGCAATTAAGAGCTACACCTGAAGACTGCAAGCAGGTGCCATACTTAAGAGAGGCACGAGTGGATCTGATGTGTGGACCCTCCAGTGTAGCTGGAAAATTCAGTGAAGAAGAGAATTCAGAGAATCTTCCTTGGGATTTTGAACAGCAGCATGAGAACCATTTACTGAGGCCTGGACTGTGGGGAAGAAGCACTTGGTATGATGACTCGGGATATGTTGTCAAGCTAGACACGACTAGGTAAGTTCTGTTGTTTTCTGAAATACCTGGTCTCTATAATCTATTTCAAATAAAGAACTTAAAAATCCATTGTTTTTGTGATGATGTTTGTAGAAATGGCCTTGTTTTGTTTTTTTATTGCAATGTTTTCATTATTTTTTGTTAGTCTAATGAGCATAAGTAGTCAGAGATATTTTACAAAATATTCTTTTGGTCATATGATTTTAGTAGCTAACAAATCTTGATTTATAAGAAATAAATCAAAGTTAATATGTCAAAATGAGTTTTAAACAGTCATTCAATATTTCTGTAAAAACTGAGAACTTATTTGATATAACTTTGTATAAAAAACAACTCAATGATTTACCAAAAAAAAAAAATATTTCCTTTTTTATCAAGAACTTTTGGCTGCCCTATAAATTATCTCACCTAAGGAAAATTTTGTTTCATAACAAGTTTTGCTGACTGCCTTATTGTTATAAAATGTAGGCACAGTTTTACCAATTGGTGTGTAATTGAAAAAGGAATCAGAGAATCTACGCGATAAGAAGTTCATGGCTGTTGAAACTGTTAGCCTCTTAAGAGTTGGGCAGAAGTAACATTATATGATTCATCCTCTTTAAAGATATCTTCAATGAAATTCAAATAATCAAAATGTTGTTTTTCTTACGATGACATAATCTGATTTTCCAGTTTTGCATGTATAGGAGAGTAAGTTGAACTGCGTGACCATTATTATTTGCTTTTTATTCTCTAAAGGGAGTCTGCAGCAAAGCAACTTCAAGAGCTTAAAAACAGTAACTGGATAAGTTCTGAAACTGAAGCTTTATTTGTAGAAATGACCCTCTACAACGTTCCCAGCAACTTATTCAGGTACCATTCACAAGATCTCTTTTTTATTTGTTTACTAACTTAAGGGAAAAAATGGAAAAGAAGTGTTTGTTGTATTATATGCAGAGGTCCCAAACCTAAATGTGCAACTTTAAAATCATTAGAGCTATAGTATACCAAGCTCAATTGCAATATTTGGTTTTAACTACTGGAACATGAAATGTAAATTTATATGATCTGATAAAACGAGATGAAATTTTAAATGATATAAAAATCCTCTGAATGATTTGTAGCATTTAAAGCAGCTTGAACTCTGTGTGTTTTCATTTCTGATTATACATGACCCTTCACCCATAACACGTAATAGCCCTACTGCATCAGGCTGCACTTTAGTGCAACTAGAATATTTTTATTAAGAGATTGGTTTTTAATGTTTATTAATTTTAAGAAATAATTCAAAATTACTATATTACATTTTGGTCTTTCCAGTTCTGTTTCCCTTATGATGGAGATTGTATCACCTTTGGGCAAGATTTTCACTACAGAATATGTCATGTCAACGAGGCTATTCAGATACACCTCTTTCTTTGACAACATTATTTTAGCATGTGAGGTGAGTGTTTCTTATTGAAACTCATGGGCACAAAATGACACCCAGTTTATACTTGAAGATCACAATTACATTTCTCTGGAAAATTTTAAAGAATGAAATCTATTGTAATACTGAAAAAAGTCTACAAAGTATTTTAAAAGCTTTCAGATTTTTTTTAAGTTTGTCTTGTTTTACCTAAATTTGTTTTACATCAAAATAGCTTGGTTGCTTTATAAGCTTTCCTCTGATTTAAGCTATTTAACTTTGTGTGTGTTTGAGGGAGGAGTAGGGTGTACTGCATTAGTGTCTTTATAGTTAACTCTTTATTCTTTTTTTTTTTTTTCATGCCAGCTCCTTTTTATAATGATCACCTTGTGGGTGATATTCCATGAAATGCATGTGGCAATCAAGATGGGAAAAGGCTATTTTTGTCATTTCTGGAACTATTTACAGGTAAGATACACAAAAAAAAAAAAACAGTTATCATTGACAATAGATATTCATTTGTATTTTTTTTTTCAGAGCAACTTATTGTGTTTTAAGGACTGAGATTTTAAAATAGTGACTTTATTATTACTACAGATCTTTTGAACTGGAAGATAAATATGTCTCAGGCTATACTTATAGCAATAATTATGCCATAAGCTCAAATGGGTAAGCTTAGATAATTATTAACTATTAAATTCTTTGCTGCTTTTTTTAACCACATAGTGATGTTTTTGGAAGTATAACCATTGTCTTCTCTGGTGTTTCAGCTGATCATGTGTGCTGCATCTTTCCTCTATGTCTTGTTCTACATTGGTCGCTTCATACTCGTGTCAAATGCTATTGAAACCCTGAGGAGCACTTTCTTTGAGGAGTTTGTCAACATTTCTTCAATCTGCTTGTGTGACCAGGTAAGTCTACCATCACATTCCACTTCTAGTATAATAGGCAGATAAGAACGTTATTTTCTTCTGTGTAGATTTTACAAAATCTATTATATAAAATATATTTAAATGAAAATTCTGTATTGTTGTAAAGTAAAAACATTCAAAAGTTTTATACTGAATTTAAAGAACATATTATCCTTTACTTATCAAAACCAATCATGCCTTTGCTTGTGATTTCAGATGCTCCAAGATCTGGTGGCTATTGTTTTGTTCTGTGTGATTGTGAAAAGCCTGAGAATTTTACGCTACCACCAAGTATTCTGGAGGCTTCAGACTGTGTATCGACGGTGTAGAAGAGAGATCTTTCTTGCCGCAGTGAGTTCTTTTTTTTTTTTTTTTTTTTTTTTTTTTCTTCTTTTTTTTTTTTTATCAGTTCTTTTTTTTTTTTTGGGGGAGGGGGGGGCTTAAATATATATTTGATATTTCTGTATGTGTTGTATAATTTCAGATCCTGTATGTTGGACTTGTGACAGCATTTGGTTGCCTCGCTACAGGCCTGTTTGGATCAGTGCTTTACAACCTGCGCACTGTGGGGGCCAGCCTGTTGACAATGTCAGCACTGTCCATCAGGGTGTTGAACTGGTCTGAATACTTGGACACTCCAGCATCCAAACAGTCACTTTTGGCTGTGGTGTTTCTGTTTGGCTATATCTTCTTACACGGCTTTATTGCTACTTATGTAAGTAAAATGTAAAAAAGATTATAATTACCATATTCTTGGCTGTAAATGATCGAGATTTTGTTCTCAATAAAATGATGAACAGAAAAATGCTATCCTTGATGCAGTGACAAACTCCCGTCTAATAAAGCATTTTTTTATCTTAAATGTTCGGTAAAAGTTATATTGTGTCTTATCTTTAACTTTGTAATTATTGATTTAATAGTCAACTTTTGCATAATTGCTTCATAAATGAAGTTCCATAACACCCATGATTTTTTATTTTGTGCCCGGTAAAAGGACTCATTGGCTATATATTCTTTTATGACCAGATCTTTGCAGTGATATCTCAAAGGCTAAAGAAGACAAGGAAGTGCCGGGTTCTGGCTCTAACAGGTCGTCAACTTGTATCCTTCTACTGGGATATACTCCTCAAAATGATAGGCCTTCGAGAGGAGCCTTCTGTTGAGCAAACTGACAACACTCTACCTGCTGTAAGATTTTCAGCTAATTTCTCTATTTAAGTGCAAGAAATATACAGTTAAAAGAATTGACTAGAATTAATTTGCTTTTAGGTTATGTATTGTTTTCCAAGGTAAAAATGAGATAAACATTAATGAAGGTTAAAAAGATGCAGTGACTTTGACTTGAAATATTTGATTCTTCCTTGGGTTTTTTTCCGTGATAGCTTTTCCTGTATGCATAATCAATAAAAGCTCCAATCTATTAGTTAAGAAATTAATTTGCCATGTCAGAAAGTCTTTTTTTTTTACTATCTTATACTATTTACAGCGGGGGGGAAAAGGAAAAGGAAATAATGAATCATTATGTTTTTGTTGTTTTTTATTTCAAACAATTGCAGGAGTTCACAATGGCAGAAATCCTGTACCTAGTTGAGGAGCTCTTGCATTAGCACCCCATTGAGTTCCTGCTAGCTTTTTCATTATTGCTAGACGAGCCTTTGCCCTGGCCTCTGCTTTCTCTGTTTGTTCTTTCCAAGTGAGGCGTTTGTCGAAGGTCACTCCAAGGTAGGTAGGGTTATCTTCTGCCGGGACAGTGATACTAGTTCTGTAAATTTGTGAAATTTTGGTACTTTTTCTTAGATATTAGTCAGTACCATATAGACTTAGTTGTGTGATTCAATAATTATGCTACACAACTTTATAAGATGAAATAAGATAAACTTTATTCATTCATACAGGAAATTTTGGTTGGAGAAACCAGCAACAACAGTAAGATTGACATTGAAATGAAAAAATTATTAAAGTATTTTTTTGGAAATAAAGAGCTCAATATAGAGCAGTTTTTCTAGGTTTTGAGGGCTTTTCTTCAAAATTTACATCAACGAATTGTACCTGATTCACACTGGTTACATTTAGTCTTTTTTTTTTAATTGTCGGTATAATAAAGATTAAGTTGTGTTATTAAATAATAATGATTTACCGCTATTGCAAAGAATCTCAGTTTAAAAATTGATCAACGTGGCTTCACTGGTTTATTGTTGTAAGTTATTTGTACTATATATTTTTAAACTTCATAAAATGTCTCGCTTATACAGGATCAAGCAATTATCGTGGCTGATGATGGAGCATTTGTGTATCGGCCTGAAGATCACCTGCCTCGGCTGGAGCAACGTTTACAGAAGATTGAAGACAAGCTGTGTTCTCAAGAGCCTTACTTGGCGCAGCTCCTCAAGCTTGACAGTATTGGAGTGGACATGCTCTCTGAGGAGAAGGAGAAGGAGATTAGGTGGGTGCCAGAGTTATAGTAGACATTGAAGCAGTTTCTGAAGGGCTATAATTATGGTTTTGATACCTAGCTGACTTGTTGAGTGAGATTTTCCTGAATGCCAACCTTGTGGGAAGACTTCAGTTAAACTAAAACTAAAAAAGAGTTTTTAAAATGATATTTTTTAGCTAGTTGACTGGATATATACATTAGAACTCTAATAAAACGAACTCCGACTCATAGAACACCTTACATTCAACAAACAGATAAAAATCCCAGATTTTTCTTCTTGGTTGTCTTTAGTAAACTACTTGGATCCAACGAAACAACCCCATACCTATTCTCAGATTCAACAAACCAGAATTGTTGGAAGGCTAACAATGGTGCATACCAGACTCACTAAATCTAGTTTAGAATTGGACAACCAAAGATCTTCTGGATTGTCTAATGAAAAATATTTCTCCCATAAGCCAGGACAGACATAATATAATGTAATGTACAGTAAAATGGGTGGGCTACAACGAAAAATAACAATCAGGAGGAGTGGCAGCTGACATGATGATCGTCCAGCAAGATAAGAGATCAAAGAGCTAAAGCCGCCAGTTTAAAACATGAAATATGTGTGTATGTGGTTGGGAAAGAAGAGGCAAAGGGAAAACTGTAGATAAGTGGGGGTGTGAATGGCTCAGCACCATCAAAGTACAATGGTGTAATGGTGGTAGGGTATAGGCAGTTGTGAGACACCCATGGCTTCAATGAACTATTGAAATAATGAGCTGGTTCGTTGAGTCCCATTTGTACTGTAACATTTTCATTGCTTCCAACCATGACATTTCTTTATCCTTGCCCTAGGGATAAAAGCATTATTTTGTTTTTATAACCTTTAAAAAAAATTTTTATGATACATTTACATACTAAGAAATACATTTCCCCTTTTTACATATATCAAATATCAAAATTACTATGAATTTATATTTCAGATCTCATCTAGAATTCGAAATATTTCGACAGCTACAAATGCAAAGGCGTGATATAGCACCTGCTGATGTAGCAGATGCTCCTTACAAAACCTTCTCTACTGATGAACTGATGAATGATTTCAACGCTGTAGGCCTTGAGCATTTAGAGGAAGCTGTCACTAATTTACTCTCTCGACAATCATCATTGTCAAAATCGAAGCCTTTGCCTTGCTCAAAACTGACAAAGACGCAAAGTGGCTCTGCAGGTCTGCCGTCTCTTATGGACAAGAGAAATGGAAGCCAAGGACCAGCTGTTTTCCTAAGTGATGCTGAAAATCTTCTAGCGCCTCCTAAACGCACATTGAGCATGAAAGTAACAGGGAAACAAGCAAGAACTAATCAACTTCTAGGACCAGAATCTGTTAAAGGTCTCTACAGGCCAAAATATGATGTCAAAAAACAAGATATAGTGAGACAGGAAAATGTTAAGCTCAGACCTGAAAAATCACAAAAGATGGAGTCCCAAGTTGACAGAAATGACTTCTTCAGTGCCACGACAGTTGGGTCTACATCTTCACCAGACAAAAGATTTAGGGTTGATGTTTTGTACAAACCAGATGGAGCTCCATCATCTTCAAAATCAGGTGGCAATAGTAGTGGTAGAGAGTCTGACACACCAGCAAAATCTCAAAGCAAATACAAGCAGGGTTTGGTCAATGAATGCAGTCATCATATGCTTTCATGTGATAGCGCCAGTCCGCAGAGTTCAGAATCAGGTAGGCGCCACAAGCAAAATGATTCTTCTTCAGGACATTCATATCTGCTAAACAAAAAACCTGAGTTGGCTGCTAAAATAAACACTAAAGGCACAGTGCCTGTTCACCCAGTAGAAAGCGCTGTTGCTGGAGACGGGGCGAGCAGTGGCAAACTCTGCTGTAGGCCGTACACTGGCTGGATTCCCAGGCCCAAGCAGTTCAACTTTCTCCCTGAGCACATCAACCCACTGGCTGCAGAGTCGAGCTCGGGCTCAGAACCAGAGGTGACCTTGTCACGCAATAGAGGGAATCAAGGCAGGAGGAATCTAAGAAAAACAAAGTCTAGAGGGAAGGGGAAGGGCAGTGAGGGAGGCATTTCCACTTCCATAGATCTGGAAGCAGACTTTGCCTCCAATGCTCACAGCTGTGGCTCTGAATTTGATATTATCATACACAGAGTGCCTTCTGAATTTGAGCCAGAGGAAAATATTTTCAGAGAAGAGTTTCCGAAAATATAATAGGAAACATACCTAATAACTATGGGCACAAATTGATTTTTTCAATTATTTATACTGGATCCAAAGATTTACCAAACCAAAAATGTCAATAAATAATTAGATTTCCTGATTTGTTTTCTCTGTTAATATTATGATGAAGGTTAAATTTTGCTTCCCTTTTAGTTTTCATAAAATTGCGCAATTTATTTGATCTTTAATGACTTTTAAACAATGTCAATTTAGATAAGAATGGAACAAAATCAGGCTGTTGATTTGAATTAACAGAACCAAAAAAATATGTGGGTCATAATCAGTAACACCAACAAAGGCGTGTTTTTGGTGTGGTGAACTGGGGCAGGAGATTCTCAGTACAAATTTTTTATGCTGCTCTTGTCTCTGCTTGGGTGGGGTTATCTTGTCAAAGATTGAAAGGTTTTAAGACTTGTGTAAATTATACATTGGCTCATAGGATTGTAATTTTATGAAGCCTTATTATAATTTAACAAATATGCTTCTAAATATTCTGATGAATTGACTTGTTTAGTATATTATCTTAATTTTTCTTTTCCTATTGGAATTTTTTTTTAAATAACTAAATAAAGTTTACTTTTTGCTTGTTATTTTTTTCTGTCTTTCAGTCCAGTATATATTACTATTAGAACAAAACCTGCTCCAACACTCTTATCTGATTTTTTTTTATATTATGCTTTTAAGTATCTTTATACTCAATTTTGGTGTTTACCCTTTATACTTCTCATGTTGATTGAATGATGTACTTAATATGAAAGCCTGGGTGTCACTGATTGCAAACACATAGTTGCCATGTGGTTTGAAAATTAGTCAGGAACATCTCAATTACTATTTGGTTAACTTTTTTTAAATATTAAAGAAGTATATCTTCTTTAAAAGATAAATATTACATAGTGACAGAATAACGTTCCATAGCCCTATTATAAGCTTTGAAGAAATCTTATAAAGAAAGATTATGTGAGAAAGAAAACAGGAAAATAAACATTTTATATCAATTTGAATTATTGGGGAAAATATGGGAAACACTCTAAAGTAGGCTTTTTTTTTTGTTAATAAAAAAGAATTTGTGTTACTTCTTAAACTGGTCTCGTCCTTTAATTATTAAAAAGGAGAAAAGTAATGGCTTTTCCAGTATGGCAGTCAGTGTGTTTGCTTTCAGAGTCTTAAGTGCCATGGTTAACGGTTGGGGAAACTCCCTTATGGCTAATGCAATTTTTTTCTTGAGTACATAATTTTCATCTTTTCCAATGAAACACTTTAGATTTCCTTTAAACCTATAATTGTTTTGACCTTCCACCCTCTTTCAGGTTAGTGGTTATTTATTATTCATAAGTGATGAAATCCTAAAACAATAGGTAATATTCTGACTTAATGAAAATACATCAACATGAAGTGTTATCTTTGCTATTCTTTATCGTCCTAAAGCCTAAAAACATACCAAAAAATCATTGTCTTGGCCATACTGGGAGTTTTCCAACTATGAATTGCTCACAAGCCCTTAGTGGCACTGTTTTATATTGCTCTACAATTTCAAAGGTGCTATGTACATACAAACGTTTACTGCTCTATGAATCTGTAACTTATGCATTAATCGTATTGATAAAAAAATAACAGTGTATATTGTTTTATTATAGATAAATAAAAAATAAATACTTGTACTAAAATAAACTCTTGAAGCAATAGTTTGTGTTTCAAATTATAACAAAGATATGCAAAGATTTCAAGAAGGTGCTAATGTGCCGTTAGCTTGTCCGGCCCTGTGATTATAGGAGGCTATTTTATCTTTATCTATGTATATCTTTTTACTGAATCATGTATAATTATGTGTGCATGTTAGTCTTAAAGAGTGACATAGCGACAAACATCCAGAGAGAGAGAGAGGTGTGAGTTGGGTTTGGACTATGTGCACTGAATATTACCAGGATGGAAGATATATAAATAAAGTTTGCCTAAGCCTAATTTTAACCTTAGGTTGCTGAAATGGAAATTTAGAAAACAATCCGACCCTTTCAACTTTGTGATTATGCTCTTTTATTGTTATTAAATTTAGATTAAAATTATTTTTAATGTTAATTTTTTGTGTACTACAAGATGATAAAAGTGAATCAACTTTCACTGCTTTTAAAATAGAATCTGGTCGTTAGAAAAATAATTTTCAATTGTGTGAAGGAAGTGTAACTGGATGTTGTTTTAGAAATGTGAACCAATGTTTTCTGCATAAGCCTGATATAATTAAACGTTATGCAAATAAATCTACTGAAACAATTTTTCTTTGTTGTATTTTTTTTATTCTGACACACTCATTTATCTATATCTCTGTAAATACATGAAATGTTGGCATAGGTTGGGAGAAGATTCAATTGATTCTATTATTTCTATAAAACAATAAAACAGTCTGGGAAGGATTCCACTAACCACAAATGCTAAGCACTGAGGAGCAAAGGATTGCAATATATTGTCTAGTTTTGGCACTGAAGCTTGGTTACATTCCACTTTTGTTTTACTTTATTATAGTCATTTGTTGGACAAAGATTAAAATGTGTTGCTGTGTACTTCTTTATGTAGATTATCCAAATTCTCCTTAAAAATGGATACGGCCTTATTCCTGAAATTTTATCAGTTAAAAAATCAGCTAATAATTGGCTTTGGCACATGGATACACAGTCATGTATTTTCCAAAATATAATGCCCTTGTTTTTCTTCCAAATTCTCCCAAATTTTTAGGGATTAGGAGCAACGTAAATAGGAGGGATCGGGGGTGGTGATTTTTTTTTTTTGGGGGGGGAGGGGGGTGGTTTACAAGCAACGTATCTGGTTTTAACAAACTACATCATACTTGTCGTTTGATAATATCCTCACGAGTTTGAAAAAAGTGTCGAAGTATCTCTAGTGTAATAGTCCCCCATTTAATTACCTGGCAAAATAGAGGTACAGAAAAAAAGCTGTGTGATTCATAAATGTTGAGGATACTATACCCCAACCCATCTCTTTGGTGTCAACCCAGCACGCAATGGCTAGTCGAGGCTCTGAAGTTGCGACGAGGAAAGTACAATGTAATAGCAATTACCTCATAATGACGTTTTCCAAGGAGAAATCAAGACCCTTACTCTCAAGTCATCAACCGCTCTGCGAAAGATCATGGGGCAAACTTTTCTTTAAAACTTGTTTAATACTAAAGCCGTAAAAAGTCATTGACACCAGAAAAGCTCAAATCTAAATATATTTTGACTCATTGGTTTCCCTAAAACATTTCCTCCTGCTGTAGCTCTTTATCGGTTTGTAACATGTGAATAGGCCAATAATGAACACCGACAGACATGCCAACCAAGCTCAGGGTTTTTAACACAGACGAAATATGTAATAAATAGCAACGATCATACGCCCTTTCTCATATACACAAACATTTGAAGGGAAAAGTTACAAGTATATATTATGTAATACTTTGTACACGCACACAAAGTGCTATAATTATACCTTATTGTTTTGATTACAGAAAAAAGGTCGAACTATTCAGTGAGATGAAAATTAAAAGTTATTTCAAATACACAAAATACTAAATCATCTAAAACAAGAAAAGATAGGATAAATATTGTGTTACATCACAAACTTGTTTTTATGTTGAGCAATATTTTTGGATGAGACACAGTAAGGTTCCGCGTTCTCAGAAGACTAAAATGTGTTATGAATCAGGTTGTCATTGCAGAGGAAACATGGTTTGGTCGCCAGCTCACATCTCTCTATAACTAGTCATGTAGAGTGCAGTTTTAGGCGCCTGGGATTATCAGGAATAGGCAACACAGTTGTTGGTGCTAATCTGACATCTGATTATTCAACCCACCGTCACTTTACCACGAAGAATTATATTCATGTACATGAATGCAGACGAATGCATTGTTTGAGATTCGAACATAAACCCTTCTGCACGCCAGTCCAGAGTTTAACCACTTAGAGTTAGACCATACGTCCACACTTGTGACTAGCAGAATTCTGAAATGTCTTTGATGAAATTGCATAATTGATACTATTATGCATGGGCTAGGCGTCAACAGTCAAAACAATAAATAACCTAGTGATGTCCAATAATCATTTTGTTTCTGAACTAAACCTTAATTTTAACACTGATAAAGTATATGATATAATAAAAATTAATCATGCCCTTCATTCAACGGACAAGATACATGCACATATATATGCTGTGATACATGTTCTTACCTGGAGCTGGAATAATAAAAAGCTATCTCCGTATGCTCTGTAGTAACACCATATTTGCTACAGTCGTGTGAAGTCAACAAAACAGTCTTCTTGCATGTAACTTAAAACCTGAGTTACGTTAAGAGAAAGGTCTCCTGATACAAGAGATACAAAGATCGGTACATTTGTTCGAGACGAAGGGGTTTGTATAGCGCAGAATTAAATCATTGGAAACTGAACAGTTAAGGCGTAGCTTCATTTCGAAGAATCGCGGGAGGAAAAATATTCCTGTTTCAGTTTTATAGTTCATTTTATATACATTTAGTCTTACGAAAGAGTAAAAAAAAAATGCAATGTTGTTTTTCTTCTGCGCATAATAAACAAACAGCTGCAGTCTTGCGTGATCTTGCCTTTATCATACACACGTAATTATTCAGCAGCAAATGTGTTGACAGTGTAATCAGAAGTTGAACTAATGGTACCGGTCGCCTTAGCAAAGTTCTCTATTTGCATTCTCTAGATGTGCACGATTCTAATGCCCAGACAAACAAAAACTTTAGTAATATGTCCAAAGTGCATCGGCGTAGCCTATAAATCATGAACAGGTGCTCCATCTACTCGTGGGTCCTGGATTCCTTTAACAAGAGATATGTCGTTCATTAATAAGATCAAAGAGATCATACAAAAAATACACATTCGATGGAGCTTCCAGGTGATTAACTTCAAAGGTCCCAAACTACTTATTCAACAAATACCATTTAAAGAATGTGCTCATAAAACGCTCATTTTATACTTTTTATTCCACAAATTTATGTCCGAACCTTTTTCTTTTTCACGTTGACTGAAATCGCATGCAGATAATTATGCTTGGTAATAACTAATATTCTATAGTACAGAAATCTGACAGCATGTGTGAAGAAAATTGCATTTAGAGTTAGCTGATGTAGGGATGGTGCTGCATTGTTACAATTATACTTAGTCTAGTCAACAAATTAAAAGTTATCCGAACAAAACATACTAAAACGGAAAACAAGAGAAGATAGTATTACAACAACCACCTCAGTACTAGGGCCGATAATGTTGCCACGTCCACCACCACCACCACTACTACTACTACTACTACTACTACTACTACTACTACTACTACTACTACTACTACTACTACTACTACTACTACTACTACTACTACTACTACTACTACTACTACTACTACTACTACTACTACTACGTAGATATGGAATTTAGGCATTTTTCCACAGTGATTAGAAGTAGGCTATTTTAGTGAAAATAACCGAACAATGATTGCGCTTTATGGTATTAGAATCCTCTACTTGTATGTGCATCGGTACCGAATCGCTTTGGTTGAGACTTAGTAGATACTCTAGCGATGAACCTCATTTTTATAGGGAGCGTAGTGATGTAGTGGTATAAACTATACTCTCTTTGTGTGGCAAGGCGATTTGGAATGAATTCGAACACGGGGTCTAGAAAATGAGATGCATCTTAGTATGTTAGGAATGCAATCAAAAGTAAAACAAAAAATGATTATGAGGTATTCCTGTGCCATAATGTTTGGCCTGCACAATATAATCCCATGGTCTTAATCACGAACCGGGTTTTTACATTTATTTATTATTGTTTTGTTCACACCACTTCACACAGCTTTCAGGTATTTAGCAATAAAATACACCAATGTGTAGTAACTTATGGCTGTAACCTATTTCTTTCCTTTTTTCCTGACACCCGAACGCTGTTAAGCTTCCTCAGGGGAAGTGGCGCTCTTTCTCACGTTGTTAACTGTCTTTTAAATTTCCTAGCGTGGTCTTGTACATTGATCTCTAGATTCCACGACCTCTGTTGTAGGCCTTTTATTAAAATAAAAGCAGGAAAACAATCGCGAGGGCGTCTTAATTTTTCATACCCAAAAATAGTTTCTGTTGACAACCCTAGACTCAAGAATGACTGTCATTTTTCATCCACGCAATAGGGTATCCTGAGCCACTTATCCAGTGTCAAAGTTCCCATAACAATTATGCAATTAGTGTGACAAGTCTAAAGAGTAACCCCCCCCCCCCCCCCCCTTTTCCTCCCAGATGGTGTTAGGTACTCGCCACAGAGTCCTATTAATAGCTCTTTAATAGACACCTCTGATACTCGCACATACTTAGATTATGGGCGCGCCTAAATCAGTGGCTAAGGAAAAAAATGGCAAGGACGTTATTTTATTTAACTCTATTTTTGTACCGGCAAAAAAAAGTCATGGCGAAAAATTATCGTCGGAAATTGAGACAGCTTTCGTGTTTTCATTTATTATTATTTTTATTATTATTATCATTATTATTATTATTATTATTATTATTATTATTATTATTATTATTATTATTATTATTATTATTATTATTATTATTATTATTATTATTATTATTATTTTTATTATTATTATTATTATCTTAATCATCATTATGACTATTATTATTATTATTATTATTATTATTATTATTATTTATTATTATTATTAATATTATTAATATTGTTATTATTATTAGTATGATTATTATTATTATTTTAATCAAGAGTAAAGAAGGAAGATACTGTCGATACCACAATTAGGCGTTGTTTAGCTCTCGTATTGGGTTTTATCGTCGATTACTTCACGTACAAGCCAGAAGATCGTAAACAGAGTCATGACTGACGTAACAATTCAAGTTCTCTGTGTTTTTCCCCACAGGTAGGCAGGACATAGATCCCAAAACCTGCACCTGGTGGCGACCAGAGAGGCAGACACACAGACTCCATGGATGTAGCCTGACATCATCGTTGTCTGTCCAGAGGGCCTGCCAGTAGCTGCCAGTCAGTTTACCTAGAGATATTACGCGGACGGTGTCAGAAACTTGCCACGTAAATGGCAATCACAAATAAAATCTGTCACATGGTAAATTTAGTTGGTTTCGTTTACCTGAAAAATATTCTAGTTTTCTATTTCCGGATCGCCGAGAGGTTCTCTGAATGTATAGTTGAAATACAAATATTTTCATATAGATGACTTTAACATTTTCCATCAAATTTTCTTTTTTTTCGAATTGAATAATGCATGAATATTTCATAAAACGCTGTGGCTTACTACTTATCAATAATAGGCTATTGCTTCAAAACATACCATACTATGAGTTTCAGTAGTTTCTTCAGATTTAAGAATTTGAATCTTTTTAAATCGTTTTTAATTTTTTAAAATAAATCTGTGTTAAGTCAATAATTTGTTTTTATTTATGTATATACTATTCCCCCATGGTATACCGTTAACTGTAGCTCCCCTCAATACTTAGGCTACTTCCGGGAAAGCAAATGATGGATTTGCTAGCGGGATAAAATGAAAAAAAAAACGTAGACCCACAATAGGAGTCAACCTGCTCGCAGGTGTGACAGAAACAGACAAGCTATAGGGGATGGACTGTCCCCTGTTTAGAACGGCTTTGATTGAGTATATTTTGGTCACGTATGCATCCGGTTGTAGCAGTCTCGAGCTGTGAGGAAGACTATAGTATGACTGTGACTGTCTGTGTTTACCGCATCGGTCATGCAATGGTTACCTCACGAAACAGCCACCGCTATTTGTGACCGGAACTCGATCACAAAACAGGTCTGATTTATTGGCAGTCTCTGGGGTGTCTAGCTGCCCAGCTGTCCCGTCTATGAGTATGAGACATTGTTATGTAGACTTAGGAACCATTGTTCTCGTGGTTGCGTATTTTATAGGTATTGCTTGTTTATTTCTACCGCTTCAAAGTCCAATGTGGATACTGCGACGGCTTTGCGCTTCACCAAACAAATTTTCAAACTTACATCTAGATCTGGATATTGTTAGCCATAATCAATTGATTAAAAATCAATCAGCTAAAGGTGAAACAAAGATGAGTTGACTTAACATTAGTAAATTTTTTGTATTACACTTTGTAATAAAATATGGCAATGAGAAAGCAAACCCTAAGTCTTTTCCTTAGAAGATTCAATGTCCATTAGGGTTTTGTTAAAGTACACCCCCTGATGTCTCCTCGGTGTATAAGAACTTCCTTGAGACTTAGGAGACGTTAGACATTAACTAGGATAGAGCTTCGCTAAAGTTGGACGCTAAGCTACAGCCCGATTGTATCTGTAATAATAAATATGTTGACTTCTAGAAACAATGACACCGGTTCGATAGATCATATGATACTGTTTAGAGGTCATTAACTCATAGCATGTTATATTTGCCACTAGTTATGTCAGAACGGGCGAAATTCAAATCGTTACTAACTGCAGAAAAGATAACGTGGAGCTTGGTCGATCACACCAGACGTGTACAAATCAAACCAACCAGGAAACAATGCGGCGACCAGAGTAGGTATTGGATTAGTTATCTTACCTCCCGATAATACACCACCACTTCCCCAGATCCAATAAATCATGCGTTTATTAATGTTGTTCGTTGTTTGTTTACTTATAAGGAGTGCTTGGTAGCATTGGCTGTTATTGTTAAAGAATTTTAAATCATTAATATTAAAAGGAAACTTGAGGGGTGGTGGCTGGGATGACGGTCATGACAGTCATTAATTTCAAGGTCTTTTCAAAGAGAAATACCATAACCCTAATTATTGCAATATGTAATTAAATAAGACAGTTTAGCCAGATATGACCAACCTGAACATTAAATGTAAACAGTTTGCATTAAATGTTACAATCATTATATGTGAGCAAAAAGAAAATGTATAAACCCATAAGATTTCATTCATTGCACATGTAGTGCATGTTGGACCGTCTCGACCCAACTCAAATTACTGTGTCAATATTGCCTTTGACCAAGAAAAAACAATTATGAAAGGACAGTAAACTGTCTTTGAGCACAAAAAAGCATATTGTTTTGCAGAATTTTGCCTTTCTATCATTTAGTTTTACTCGTACACTAGATCTATATTTGTCGTGTCAGCATACTAATCTTATTTGCGTTTTTACAACAAAAAAGTAGAGCAATATAATTATCATCAGCCAACTGTTGACTTGCAAAGGAACGCTGAATTTGGCGTTCCGTTTTGGTAAAAAAAAACGTATTTGAAAAGGAAATAAACAATGGAATCAGTGTGAAGCAATACAATATTATCCTTTACACAAATGCCAAATTGTAAGGGAAAGCTAAATTTGGCACAATAATTTCTTTGTCTATACGAATAGTTATGGCAACGTGTATGAGCGCACACGCGTGTGTGTTAAAAAGGGGGAAGAGGCACGTTTGCATATTGAAAAAGAAAGCACGAAGAAATAATGAACAATGGATCAATGGTCAGGGTCCAAGGAATTAAATCCTGCACATATAGCATTAGTTGGTAAGTGTCTTGTGTTTAAAGCAACTTGATGTGTTTGTATTGACACTATCAGCAAAACTCTACATGACATATCTTTCTATGTCTATGGTGTCCTTTTCACCTCATACCCCTTTAACTTTTCTCTCTCCCTCCACCTCTCTAACTCCCTCCCTCTCTTTCTGTCTGTCTGTATCTATTTGCCTGTTGCCAGTCTATGTCTATCTTGCTCATCTCACTCTGTCCTTCTCTACTACTCTCACTCTCTTTCACCAACCATCGCTATCTCCGACCATTATTTCTGTGTCTGTCTGTCTGTCTGTCTGTCTGTCTGTCTGTCTGTCTGTCTGTCTCTCTCTCTCTCTCTCTCTCTCTCTCTCTCTCTCTCTCTCTTTCTCTCTCTCTCTCTCTCTCTCTCTCTCTCTTTCTTTTTTTTTCTATTTCTCTCTGTCTCTCTGTCTCTCTCTCTTTTCTCTCTCTCTCTCTCTCTCTCGTCTGTCTGTCTGTCTCTCTCTCTCTCTCTCTCTCTCTCTCTCTCTCTCTCTCTCTTTCTCTCTCGTTTTTTCCTCTCTCTCACACACATACACACACATATAAAAATAACAAGAAAAGGAAAGAAATCTAAGAGAAAAAAGCGCACACGAAACTTTTGACCTCCAAATGTTGAGGTTTATGGTAAACGAAATTTGAGATTTTCGATGTTACACCACTGTGTGCTCTCGGAGTAGAACATTCTGTCTGCGGTTACAACCACGACTTGTTCTAATTTGCAATAAGATCGGTCGGAGCCGCCGAGTTATTTTTTCCCACACTAGTTTCATCAAAGGCTGCCGTGACAAACACTCGTCAAACTACTCAATTCTTTATGCAACGATTTACAGGCTGGCTCGATAGATTGATCCGGCATGAAGGGACAGAGATGTCCTTCAAATTCTACATCGCCTGGACATACCAAAACTCTGCTCAGGAATAGGTAATGAAGTCTATGGAGTCACGCACTCATTCCCGTCATTTCACACAACACAGTTTTAGGATTTTTTTCTCTTTTTCCTCTTCACAAAATGGCAACATTACTCATTATAGGTGAATGCCCTGTGTCTGTTTTCATAGTTAATGACTGTATTAAACTTACCTTTGCAAACTCAGACAAAAATTATGATAAATCAGTTCTGCTGAAAAAAAAGCTAAAATTGCCTAAATCAACATGTGTTAAATTTTCAAACCTTCAATTTTTTCAATCAAAAGCGTGACTTTTTGTTTTTTTTTTCTTTTGTTTTTGCCTTTATTTAATAATTATTTTGGTAATCTTTCCTTTTCACAATGTGTTGCGATATTTCATTTAAAACCTTCTGTATTATCCTATCAAGTTCTATAAAAAAAAAACTGTAAAATTAAATTTTAGTTTGTGATATTTCATAAAATTTGTATGATGACTCTCAATCTAAAACTAAAAAAATATGAAATAAAATTTAACAGGAGAACAGTTCAAAATTATTATTTATAAGGCAGAAACATTTGTATGCGTTGCGCTATATAAGTTTAGGATGGGAGAAAATCATATTTAAAAAATATTTTAGTGATGTTATTATTATAGTTTTGACCAGTTACACTTACAGTACAATTTGAGAAACTCTTATATTTGGTATGCCTTCTAAAACGAAGCAACTGCTTTGATTTTCCACCAAGTTTTTTTTTTAATCTTTACATATTTTGACAGCTAAATAATGAATTCCCACTGTTAAAATTGATACTATGTCTTGACCTAAAGAAAATTGATGTATCTCGCGGGTCACATTAATCCTTTTTAAAACAATAGGGCTTTTTGTTTTGGGGCTGTTTTAGCCCTCGAAGAAAGATAAATTATATTCTCCTTCTGAATGGGATTAAGCTTAATGATTTTGATTGATCTGTAGTGAGTATATTTAATACTGATCCGGCTTAACTTTTAAGGAAAGAGGGTGTTTGAAGCAAAATTGTTTATTATATTATTTTGCTTCTCTATTTACGTCGAGGATAATTTGTGAGCGTGCATGTTCTTAAACAACATGAAAAAAAAGGAACTCCCTTTCATTTTCTCACTCACGTTCTATCTATCGATCTATCTATCTATCTGTCTATTTATCTCTCTATCTATCTATTTATCTATCTATCTATCTATCTATCTATCTATCTATCTATCTATCTATCTATCTATCTATCTATCTATCTATCTATCTATCTATCTATCTATCTATCAATCAATTTCATTCCCCATCTCTTTCTCTGTCTCGAAATGTGTCTCTCTCGCACTGTATTTATTCACCTGACCCTTCCTACTATGTATCTATCAGTTTATGTAATTACTATAAAATAATAGTAAGTATGCGTCTTCGCATTCATCTGTATATCTGTATTAACTGTTTTTCTCATAATTATACTTAAAATCCATCGTACATAAGTATTGCTTACGGATCGATCTCAACAAATCTGTCATTTTCACTTAGCATTAATTATCCGCAGTCCATTTTAACCCAATCTTTACTGCTACATAATCTAAACACCTGGTTTTAATTGATTTTGTAGTGAGCCCTACTTTCCTTCAATGTGTTGAATTTTTAAAATCTAATTCAAGAAATGAATTGACCAAACGAAAAAAATAGATCACATGAATCATCCAAAAAACCACACTTAACTTAATAATGAAAATTAAAAATTAAAGAAAAAATGATATGCATACGACATGGGCACTAACAAGAAATGCGATTTTTTTCTGCAAAACGAAGTAACAAAAAAAGCATAGTTTGTCATGAATGACATGCTATAAATAAAATTATGTATGTTTTTAGACAAGCTATCAATACAATTATCCAGAGCATGACTTGAAAGTGTCTAGTGCATTTTATGTCTGGATGCATTTTGAATGATGTCCCCTTATACTTTGATTTGTGGGCTTCTTTACGGACTTACTGTGTTATACTTATAGGTGAAAACGTAAACTTAAACCATAAAAATGTCTTAAAGGGAGACAGTTTTCCTTTTTTTAATCATTCTGTTGGCAAATTGTGCATTTTAAGAATAAAGCGTTGTGCAGATTTTGGTTTATTAATTTTTTTCTTCTCTGTCAATAATATTTCTTAATTTGCCCTGATTATTTTGATAATCCGGTCTTTCTTTAATGTTTATAGATATGTAAAACTTATTCATTATTGTTTCAAGAAATCACTTTAAACTGATGTCTGTACTCAGTTAATAGTTTTGTTTTATTTTGTATCAAGTAAGGAAAAATTAACTAAATGAAACAATAACAATATAAATACTTTAAAAAAAAAGAACAGCGAGAAAATTATGCTGAAGGGTATTTGTTTATGGTAATAGCGCGACCTCAAAATAGATCGTAATTTTCTTGAATGTACTTACTCAACCCCTCCTCTTGTCTCGCACGTAGCACTCGAAAATATTCACAAATACCCATACACACACACACGCGCAGATGTACAGATAATCCTGGGATTAATTTGTCCATCTTCTTGAATGCACCCTCAACCTTTGCTTGGAAATAATGTGGACTACAGGGTGTCTGGGTTTACTGATGTAATGTAAAGTTTAATTTAAGAAATCCCAAAACAATTCATCATGCAAGCTGCACGACTAATTATAAAATGTTGTAAATTTGATTGATGATTCATCACTTATAGCGCTTTATATCCTGGAATAATTCTAGAAAAGGAATATTGCCAGTATAGCAAACACATTCCGAATAAAGAAAAATTAGTGCAACTGGTTAATATAAATTTATTAACACCTTTTCCTCCAGCATAGTCATCGAAAGAAGGAGTTTACAAAATTGTTTACAATATTTGTACACGTATGTATCTTTCAATGAAGTAACATCTCTAAAATGAACTATTCGTTTATTTGATTCGAACCGCCGTAGTACATTATAGTCCTTTCTCAAATAATATTAAGGTTATATAAGGTTGTTTTATAACCTTTTTCTCTTCTCCCTACACCTCGTATTCCCGTCTCTGCATGTGTATCGATATGTCTTTTTGTATTTCTCTTTCTACCTCTCTTTGTCTATCTTCAAAAATCTATGTCTCTATTTGTGTTCTCTTTATATGAATTTTGTCGCTCTTTACTAGCATTTAGATCAAACTATCTTTCTGAATCTATCGTCTCTTAATTTCAACGTTGGCCTACGTCAGAGCAAATCGCAATTGATTTAGATTCCTAAAATTGAAACAAACAATATTGCTTTGTGACAACTTGTCTTTTTTTTTCCTTTATTTGTTTTTTGTTCTTGTTTTGTTTTGTTTTTTGTTGTGTTTATTGTTGTTGCTTTTTTCTTTATAATAATTTACTTTTATTGCAGCTCATTTTGTGTTTTCTCTGTAACGACCATCATTGCAAGTAGACACGAAAGAATTGCAACGCATTGCTACATCCCTGGCATTGTATGTAAATTTAAAACTTTGTAAAAGTTAATTGATGTAAATTCTTCACCGAGTTTTACACGAAAAGAAGCACAGAATCAAGGAACCTTACAAGGAATCAACAAAATCCCTTAATTCTGCTTTCTTTTCGTATTCAAAACGTTCTCTCTCTCTCCCTCCCTCCCTCTCCCTCTCTCTCTCTCTCTCTCTCTCTCTCTCTCTCTCTCTCTCTCTCTCTCTCTCTCTCTCTCTCTCTCTCTCTCTCTCTCTCTCTCTCTCTCTCTCTCTTATATATATATATATATCGAGCTATCTATCTATCAAGCTATCTATCTATCAAGCTATCTATCTTTTTCTCATCCTTTCCCCACTCTTTCTCAGTCTCTCTCCCTGCTCTTCTCAATCCGATTTCTTTATCTTAATCTATTGGTACGTCTTTGCATATCAATTCTTCACACGACGTTTGTTTCCTTTATGAGATATGCACATTTAAATGCTAAATGATTAACGTTCATTTTCCATCAAACCGCATTTCAGCTGGTGCAGTTATGCTAATATTGAACAAAACCATATAATATAACATTTTCCGTTTTACTATTTTATTCGTTGCCTTACATTATATTCAAATCAGCCATTGCCTGTGTACTAATATAATGAAAATTTATACTACCTGTGTAATGAGGGTCTTAGGGGTCTTAGGTGAAAAATGGGAACGCACCGGAAATTTATTGCATGTTGCTCATATACAGGAAGAACAAAAGGAAGGAAATCAAAGAGAAGGAGAGGGGTCTAATCATATCAGCTTCCCTAATTTTATATGAATATTTATAACAGGTATGGGGAAAAGGAAACGATAAGAAATGAGAAGGAGCAAAAACAATGATATTTTGAGGCATGTTGAAGGTGAGAGGGCATCGACTCAACGACATGATCGACGAGTTTATAGCATCGGAAGGACAGGGGAGGCGGGGGGGCAGCAGTGGTGTTGTTTTTTTATGAATAGACAAAAATATGCTCCTCCCTCGATTTGACCACCGTTCGTACCTGTCAGAGGATCGCCTTTATAAGCAGAGGACGCCGCGAAGGAGTCAGTGAGCATTGGAAACCTGTTGCTAGGACTCAGATCTACACTGCCTCTACATACCAGATAGTGAATCACTGGAAACAGGAACCTCAAACTTTTAAAAAAATGGACGTAAGTAGTTTTCTAGTGTTATCGTAAAGAGAACAAGGTTTCTTTTTTCATATAGATCTGGTAGATATAAAATTGCTGTATCATGATCTAGATAATTTCATAGCTCATTTTATGGCTTTGGTGATTTAATATTGAAAATAGATTGCTTCACTTCGTATAGCCGATATTGTTTTTGTTAATTTTTTTAATTTTTTTTTAATACGACCAATTCACTGTTATCTGCTGTTGTAGCAAGTCAAATTTGTTACCGGCAGTTTTTTTTTATATTTGGAGAATATGATTGTGCAGGAGCTTGACACATAATTAATCGTATAAGAAACTATCATAAACTCACGGTCAGCACTTTCGTGCATAAAAATATTTCCCCTTGTAAAAAAGGTGTGCTCTGCTATGTTAAATGAATACATTATAATTCTGCAGGATGAATTTCCAACATCCAAAGTACTTAGCGAACGCAGTTGTTGATTGATCGCTTGATTTCTGAATTACGAGTCCATGGGTAGAATGCACAAACATTGCTTAGCTTACGCCTCGTCGTAACAATTTAAGAACAAGAAGGCTTATGACGAGACGTAAGCTACGCCATGTTTGTGCATTCCATCCCACAGCTCTACGACCTGCGCCAAAGCGCACCAAAATAGAACAAAGTAAAATGTGCTAATAGTTTCATTCTCTAAGGTTAACCAAGTAACTGCTAGTACTAATTAGGTACCGGGTACCTCCGAAATTCGTGGGAATTGTGGGATGGAGTAAGCTGAAGGATTACAGATACAATTGAACTGTGCATGAACTCAAAATTATGTCTTTTCAGTTGCAGAATTAAAAATTATTTACGGAAAGATATCCCAACTCCTCCATGCTGTGATAAACACAAAAAAAGAAAATCTTAGAAAACTTGTTTTTCTCTACATTTTGTGTTTGAATGATTATTGTAATCTTTTGTTTGGACATTTTTATAAGTCGTAAGAAGTGGGCCCATATGCTGTTAGTTGTTTCATGTATGTTTAATCTTTTCCTCTGATTTTACAATTAGCAAAGAACTCTTATGAGACGGTGCAATGTGCGCATTAAAATTATCGCGCTTAAAAAAGACAGAAAAAAAAAATTTAATTAATATTTATGCTAGATTTGTTTCTGTCCAAAATATCCATTTTAGATGCATTTCAAAGTCGGATGGCTAAGAGTTTTCTTTTCAATTTTCGACTCTATAATTATGCTCAAATGAGGAAAATGGGGAGGGTTTGCATAACTTAAATATTATGCCACGAAAATCTAAATCTATGATACTTTACTAATGCCTCTCAAATTGTAGTACAATTTTCCGCCCCCCCCCCCCAAAAAAAAAAAAACAAAAAAAACTCTCAAAAAAGCTTGTACCATATCAAATTTGGGCTTAGCTCCATTATAACAAGATAAAAAAAAAAACTCATCTCATCTTTTGATGGGAAATTCCAAAAGGTCTAATCGAAAAATGCTGACACATGTAATCGAAGTATTTCTCGGTTTCTCGATTTCCTTTAACTGTTGCAGGTCAAGACACAATGAAAGTGAACAATGAAAACGTATTAATTTTGATCTTTCTGAAATTTGCAAGCTTTGGTGCGCACAGAGTCATGGGATCGCTTGGCTAATTTTTCTTTTTAATGTTACTACTTTTAAACTTAATAGAGGTAACCAAAGCGTTAAGAGAACCAGAAATCATGCGTATTCCACAATCTGTCCGATTCATTTGTCGGATTTCGCCACCTATCATTGAGTCTGTGTTCATTATAGTTTGAACAGATGAGATACTAGCCATAGTTCCCTCACTCTCTGTGAACATGTTTCAGATGTTGGTTTTAGAATTCATAACCGTTTACGGTATAGGATTATTCTTTATAGATCCTACAAAGATGGGTATAAGATTAGGTACATTGTAAATTGGTACATTTGAATGCTTTTATTAACCTATCATCACAGTCAAAACTATAAAAAAAACACGAGAGTATGTCATTGATTGATTCTTATTTTAGCAGATACGTAATTATAGAAAAGTAGGTAAAATCGATGGACGGATAGATCGACAGAGTCGATAAAATCTGCAGTAGGACGTATAGATGGATGAAAGATATTAGTAGTGAAAACACGATTTGTAGTGTTATCAGACAGAATACAATATACACAAAACTGTATTAATCTCCATGTGAAGTTTAAATAAAAGGTAGCTATAAATATGACTGGCTGAATAGACTGACAAAAATACTTTCTTACTTATGACTGTGTCATTGAGATGTTCTACAACAAATATGACCTTGGAGACCTAAAATTTACATCTTTGTAATGTGAATATTCAAGATTTTTGTTCGACAGTATATAAAGACATGAAGCTATTTTTAGAAAACCGTTCATGCCAGTGCCGTATGTTGTTGTATCGCTGTTTGTTTGTTTGTTTGTTTTTATTATTTCAAGGCCCCGTAGAAAGGTTGATTTATAGTGCTCACATTATGAAAGTAGGTGACCCTTGATCTTCTTGTCAAATAAGACAATAGTAAGAAGTTAACAAGGTAGGCTACGTTTGAAATATGTGACAAGACAACTCGACTACACGTATCAAATCAGAAACAAAAACATCCGTGGACAAGATATGTCACAACGAGGAGGCCAAAGATGGGTCACTTGTCTGTCATATGATTTCGTGGGCTTTAGGGAATAATACAAATGGCACTTTCCGTCTAAGCGAGTCATATGTTTGCCTAAAACGTTGAATTGATGACCCGATGTGGACGTACATTGATCTTTTTACCACCTTACGAAATCCCATTCAAAAGCTTTGTTTATCCCACCTACCATTGGTGTGCACTACAAAGATAAGGTATCATAATCTAGATCAATGACTATACTCTCAAGTTTTGCGTTAGGCCTTGGGTGTCAAGAAAAAAATGGTATAAATCTCTATTCACTATCATTTATCTATCGTCGAGACATTTTGCAGGTGTGCCGAACCTTAATGGATTCTCTAAGCTGAACTCCGATGAAGAAGTATAATGCCCCGAAACAATAGCAATGCTCTAAATACGTGGACTTCAGTGTGCCAGAACTTAATAAAATAATAGATTTGAGACTGTGCCAGTGTCGTCCTATGAAAGTGTTCATTGACTCATAGCGGGGGGAGGGGGCGGTAGCCCTGTGGTTAGATCATCGACTTCCGACGCAATGAGGTCCGCAGTTCGATTCTGGCTCTGGCGGACGCATTTTATCCTATTGGTTGAGTCGGTGTCAGCATAATGTGACCAACCCAGTCCTGGATATCCCGCTCTATGGCCCTGCCGCCGTATATGGACTATCATAAAACCTAAGAAATGTTAAACTATGAGAGACCCCCGTTTTCTCCGATCAATGATTTTAACATATGATGTGGTAAATAAGACATCAGCTGCACGCTTCAACTCCAGATTTCTCCACCTATATGATTATTATCTCTCGTTATGTTTTTACAATTTATCTAGCTCGCACATTCGTAACTCTATTTAATCATTCTCTGATCAGGAAAGGAATTAGGGAGTTAATTTTCTAGTTGTTTTTTTTTTAATTCGTCTTTGTGTTATATTGGCTTTCTTTCGAACTTTCCCTTTTCTCTACTGGTTGGGTCGTCGCCTTTAATGTATCCAACTAATTCATGAGTATCCTGTTCTGCGGTGCAGTCGCCTTTCGGAACCTTCCTTGGGAACCTAGGACTCGTTTAAGTAGTAAAGATCACCTTGACTTATGAAAGAGCTGCAATAGCCACGGCAATATTTGGAATGGTATAGGATCCCTCAGGGGAACCTAGGAGACGTTAAACCCGGAGAGAGGGAGATAATTCTCTCCCTTCCTCTATAGAGAAGATGAAACGTAAAAAGAATCAAAGATGTTTCACTTAACAATGACTAATCCCCAGGCCTCCTCCAGCTGCGTGTGTGCTCTGCTCCTGACCCTGCTGTGCAGCGTGCTGGCGGACCTGAAGCTCATGCACCCTGTGGCCGGTGGCGGGATGCTGGTTGGTGACGTCAGCTACGATGCTCCAGACTACCACTACCTGGCTGCCTCGCCGCTAGGGGGCGTCATTGCTACAGGTAAAGGGTGGGGGCGCTTTTTGTTGTAATTTAATTAAAGATGATTTCTTTTGAAATAATTTTTGTTTTAAAATGAAATGTAAAGAAAACAATAACAATTCGTTTATCTTTCTGAATTTTTTAAGATATTTAGCGTTCAAATGTTAAAACAGAGGAATATTAACTTTATATTCTAATTAATATCAAATCGGTATCCGTTAGGTTTAGTTGGTTTTAACGTCCAACATCAGCACTATATAGTCTATATTGTGGACGGCCCCCAAGACGGACGTCTGACAATTTTATGTGCTGCAACACACGAGACAGGACGGGGATACCATGACTCCTGTCTCAGTCGGTCACATTATACTGACACCGACCCAACCAGTAGGGAACGTAACCGCCAGGATTCGAACTCGGGACCTTTTGCGTCGGAAGCCGATGTTCTACCCCTGAACCACTGCGCCCCCGGTATCCGTTAGGTGCATTATTTCATTCACAAAAGTGTATAAAAATGTGACATAAAAATAATTATGTAATCGTTTTCCTTAGAAAATTTTAAGAACTCAAGGTGATTTAATTTTTTAAAATTCCGAAAATTCCTCCATCAATCATGATTATCTGAAACGTTTTTGGAAGAGTTTAAAAGTGATAAGAAGAACTTGATTTAAATATTTTTAAAGCACATACCATGCCAAGTCTCACTAACAATTCGTTTATCTTGCTGAATTGTTTAAGATGTTTAGCGTTCAAATTTAAAAGTCAAGATTATAAAATTTATATTGTAATTAATATCAAAATGGTATTTGTTATGTGCATTATTTAATTCATATACGTGGATAAAAATGCGACAGAAAAAATAATTAGGTTATCGTTTTCCTTATATTTTGAAAATTCAAAGTGATTTAATTCAAAATAAATTCCGAAAATTCCTCCGTCAATCAGCTTATCAGAAACATGTCTTAAAGAGTTTAAATTGATAAGAAAAACGTGATTTAAATATTTTAAAGCACACACCCTGCCAAGTCTCAGATGGCGTGAATCAAAACTCGAAAGAGTATTCAAAGCTTCAAAAGCTCAAAATATTTTTAAAGACCCTAATAACCTTTGTCGATAACTGCTTATTCACAGATTTTAATACACAATATTAATGTCATCCAAAAAATATATGCGCTCAAGACAACACAAGCGTTCACTTTCCATGACAACAAGCTTTGAGCGTGTTCACGATTGATATTTATTTTTCCCCAACCCATGATACTAAAAAGTTCGATGCGCATGAGAAAAATACCTATCCTAATCCTGTTCCATCCGAAAACTCGCCGCCATATTGCACAGCTTGAGCATCTTTTGCGGAGTGCAAATGGATGCTCTTTGTACACTTCCGAAGGGCTGTTTGTCCTTCTGCGAACTTTATATCATGTGTGCTTATCAACTCAGTCGGTAGAGCGTGCAGTTTCTAGGAGACCTCTGGGTCAACTCTCGATCTACACACATTTACGGGTTTGCTTGTGTGTGACATTTTGTCTTGAATTTTTTGTTGGGGTTTTTTTCATTTATTATTTGATCTGTCGTTGATATATCTTATTGGCTGTCAATGAACGTTGGAAAAAAACTACAACAAACAGACAAAAAAAACTCTACCAAACAATGTATGATTGAAACATTTTAACTGAAAATACTACTAGAAACCAAGTGAAAATAATGTTCTCATCGGATAGATTGATAGTCAATAAATATCCCTTTCGATCGTTAATTTGTTCAATGTGTATATTGTTGTCAGCATTATTGTTAGTTTTAATGTCAGTATTGCCAGTTTTACGGCCAATGTTTTTACATGTATCAATATTATAGTCAGTGTTTTTATGCCTATTATTTTCAGTTTCACTGTCAGTAAGTGTTGGAGTTTGAGATATGGTAAAAATTTAGTTTGATCCTAGAACAGCCGAGAATTTTAACACTAGAATCAATTTGAGCAAGAATTTGCCTATCGCCTACAAATCTGTGGTGACTTATTTGTCTAACTTATTAGCTTTGGTAACCGTGTGGCCAAATGAAGGCGCCTTATCTCTCTTAGTTCAGTCTATCTGTTTGGTGAAAGCTGCCATAAATCTCTATGTTTTGTAATTTGCTGAGTTATAATAGTTGTAGATGGATATTTATTCAGTTCTATTATACGCGGATTTTATTGGAGATAGTCGAAAGTGTTGTGCCTGAGTTATGACCACAAAGACTTTGTTTACAAATTTACTACTTCTATTCAGTATTGCCTGTTTTGACTTTTGACTTTTGACTTGACTTAAGACCCTTCTGTTGAGATGTAGTCAGACTCCTCTGTAAACTGTTGTAAGCTGCTGCAGCATCCACGCTCCTCTGTTCTGGGCGACTATTCTTCTTTTAGGTGCACAGAAATCTAAAAAAAATTCACTTGCCGCTTAAACGTCTGAGAAAGGAAAATTACATTGTTATTTTAGCTTCGCGTTCAACAGGCCCCAACGTTATTTTTAAAAATCGAGTCAGAAAGCACCATTCAAGAAAAAGAGAGAGCGTTTGCTGATTGATATGAAAGATGACGTCAATCTGAATTAACTTCAACTTAAAAGAGTTCCTTCATGAGAAAGGAATTTAAAATATCTACACGAAGGTGGTGTGTAGGCTTAATTTATGGGTCTCTGGAAACACATGAATAACATTTTGACTGATGATTCAAATAAGGATTCGACTATTTACGTTGAGTGTTCAATGCAAGGTCAGATCAGAGACATGGTTTATTGTTTTAACACAACCGTGAATAAATCAAAATAGCTTGTTAAATACATCAAATAAGCTTGGAATGCTCAGCTGATCAGATCTTCGACTTATTTTCACCAGAGGAAAAAAATCAGATTTTCATTGGTTTGTTGTTGTTGTTTTTTTTGTTTCTTGTTGTTGTTGGGTTTTGTTTTTGTTTGTTGTTTTTTGTATTTGTTGTTGTTTTTTGTTTTTGTTTTATTTTGGGGTTTGTTTGTTTTATTGTTTTTGTTGTTTGTTTTTTGTTTGTTATTTTTTGTTTGTTTGTTGTTGTTTTGTTTTTTGTTTTTTGTTTTTTGTTTTTTTGTGTGTTTTTTTTTGGGGGGGGGGGGGGCTGTAGTTTTCGTTTTGGTTTTGGTTTTGGTTTTTGGCCGCGGGAAAACAGTGATCTTGTCATAGACGACCTTAACAATCGGTATTAAGCTGTCAATCAACCCATATAATTTGTCATCAGTTGGTACTTAGGACTATTTTATTGCGTCTGTCGTAAGGCAACTCATAAACTATGTAGGGTGAACTTAGCACAGAAAGGTCTAATTTACCATAGAACATAGTTTATACAATTACATTGTGTTTAACGCTCAGCGATTGTGATAAAACTAAAAATAATCTGTTATCAAGACAATGTTTTGAATTAATTTGACAGAGAAAGTTTATATAAAAAAATAGATTTTTTTTAAAGAATGAAACAAATCTTGAAGGTCTAGCATTTGCTGTTCCATTATTATTGGTTTCTTTTTGTTTTCTTTCTCAAAAAGAAAAAAATTAAATTGTATTTAAAAAACAGAAATCAATTTTAGAGCAATATTGTTATGGCTCTTAACCTATTAGTTGACATTTTGAAAGTACCATAGTTTAAGATGACATACTCAAACGCTTAGGAAAAGTCTTTGCAGGTCGTTGCTTTTTTTTTTACTGATTTGGTGAGGTCTGATGTATCAGTGACCAATACGGTTGAACTAAATGACAACTGGTGATTTACTGGCTCAATAATACATTGAAAGGAACGGCTGCACTGAGTGCATGAGGGAAACAACATGGTCGTAGAGTGACGGTTTGACAAATGATAGATCTCCTGTGTGCTTTTGCTTTATTTTTTTATGCCTATGGATATGTGTTTAAAAATAGAAACCGTAAGATATTTATAGAGAGACTTAAGGGAAATGGAAGGAAAGAATAAGTAGAAATAGTGGTACATATGTTGCTCCTGGTGTCATTCTTCTACACCTACATACATAATACTTTTTCCTGCCTCATTTATTTACTTACATGTCTACGTACCCCGCTTCACTTACTCACCTACTTACTACATATCTTTTTCCTTTTGTTTTCTGTTTTTCAAACACCAGTAAGGCATATTGGGATATTCAAGGTAACACGTTCACTGCAGTCACTCTGCTGATCCGTGCTTTATAACTATCTATCTATTCATCTATCTATGTGCCCCTCTACCTGTCAGTTTGTCTATTAATCTCGTCCCATCCCAACCAAAATATCACGTGCATAGACATAATACGTGATTAGTATGTCATGTGCAGGGCTCAGCTTTTTTTTTGTTATTGTTTCAGATTATGACAACTTTATTCCGGCGGGCCTCGGTTTCGGAGGACTGGCAGGTACGTAGATTTGCCCTTGCTCTTCCTGCCGGCACTTTCCAGTCGAAAGATGACTGCTTTTTTTGTTATCATTGTGGCCAATATGTCTACATAATATTATATTTTGGTTTAGTCTGTAGAGTTCCCATGGCTCAAATAGTAGAAATAAAATACACTAAAAAGTGGAATAAATCCTTTCTGACTCACGTGAAACAATTCAAGAAACAGGCATGCTATAAAGAAATCTCATTAGTAGGCCTACGATTTTTGTAGTTTGAGTAAAAAGCCAGAGTGGCTCCACTATTTTTATCATGCGCGTATATTATGGAAATAATATTAGCCTTGCAACTACGTTTCTTAATAAACAAAACGGCTTCGCTGTTGTTTTTTTAATTGTGGCATAAAAATCATACAAGATTTAAAATAATTATGACCATTTGCATGTGGCCGCGTTCCCCAGGAGGGCTCGGTGTACTGCCCCCAGTGGTGGCCGCCCCCGCAGCCCCAGTGGTCAGCCAGTTCCCCATGGGAGGAGTCAGGGGCTATTCCAGGACCTACTCCAGCCCCATCAGGAGATGTGAGTCTCTTCGCTATATGTTTATGTTGTCAAATCCAGAAACTAGTTATTCTCAGGAATTGCCTTAATAGTTCAGTACTTTTGAAGTAATTCCTGTTCCGATTAAAACAAAAAAATTACTTAAGAATGACTGAATTTGTTCGACATTTCCTGAGAAGGACTAGGTTAAGGGTTTGACTTAAATATAGTTATACAGTGATAACCATAATTATTCAAACAAAGAGTAACAATTCACATTTTTATACATTTTTGTCTAAAAATGGTACATTTTGATTGCTTATAAGTTTGGTAGCTCTGTGTGTATACATTTATATAGGTTTTTTAAATAGAGATATTTTTTTTTTAGATTTTTATGAAATTCATAAAATATTATAATGGAAACGATGCGCTGTTAAGTTTTAACTAATGTTGCCAAAGTTAATGGCTTCCGTCCGAAAACACTATTGCAAATGATTTTTTGTTTACGTCATGGAAAATCTAGTGCACATGATCGTGCTTTAAAGTTTACCTTGAAATTTTACTGGTAGTACCCATTAATCATCCAACAAAAACTAGGAAATATCGACACTGTGTTCTTCAGACGAAGATGAAATGAAATGTAACGGTAAAGACATGTACGGAATATCACTAACTACAACTTGAAACCGGGTGATAAATATCCCTTCGGTAATAGTTTATTTCATAGTTGTTAGAAATAAAAGATTGGTTCTGCACAAAATAGCTCGAATTTCGCAAAGAGAAAAAAATCGCAAACCTCTTATGTTTCTATAGCACTGCAAAACCACCTGAAACGCAGCTGCTATTTTTGGACCCAAGAGATAAGAAGACACAATATTTATCTTTGAATTACGTTACCTAGTTTCTTGGATCCTATGCGAAAAGGGAGTACCAGCTGACATTTAAACATCGGACAACCAGCCCTACATTTTAGAGCGTTAAACAATTGAGCTACCTGCTCTCCCAGATTTAAAAAAAAGGAAGAAACAAGCCTTTGTGTAGTCAAACAGATAAGACAATTTTAATCAGATATATTAACGATACATTATACATAAATGCCCTTCATCTACATTTTGGTTGAAAACTTATTTGTTTAATAACAACAAATCAATCGAAACTCAAAACTATTTTTTTTTCTTTTTTTTCTTTCAGATGGGCGTCGAGTTGTAAGTATAACATACTTTATTCTTGCCTCATTGGTCATGAATTAATCATCGCTTTTCAATGCGCTGACGTTTAACTATATGAAGTATTGTAAAGAAACTAATTGATAACAATCTGAAGAGGGTTTTTAACCCAGCTTTTCAGCTGCAGTCTATTAATTTTGCTAAATTTATTTATTATCAATACGCCAACTATTTCTGTATCTTTCTATCTCTCTCACATTTGTTTTGTTTTGTGTTTTTTACACTTTCATTTTAATATTTTGTCAATAAATTTAACTTTATTTAACGACTAGATGATTGTTACTGGTTTCTATAAAGCGTTGCGTTTTATAATTCTGTTTTCTTTTTTTTTAATTCACAGCGTCTCTTCCGAGTGTAAAGACATCGACTTTGGTGATGGTTATATAGGACTTGTGTTCAACGTTTTTAAATGCGTGGGATAAATTCCAAAAAGTTTTTGTTGGCCTTTTTAAATATTCTTTTTTTTTTTCATTGCATTTTTTTTTTACTATTGAATGAAACTGCGGCTAAAACCTGGGTTTGGTTCTACTTCTTTTATGATGCAGATTTTAATAAGTGAATAAACTGATGTACATACAAACAGGACGTGGTTTTGACTTCCCTCAATGATGATTACTTGTTTTCGTTATTATATATTTAATTTGTGGTTGTTGTTTTTTTATATTTTACCGGTATTGCAATATCTCTCTTTCTCTCTCTCTCTCTCTCTCTCTCTCTCTCTCTCTCTCTCTCTCTCTCTCTCTCTCTCTCTCTCTCTCTCTCTCTCTCTCTCTCTCTCTCTCTCTCTCTCTCCCTCTATCTCTCTCTTTCTCTCTTTGTCTCTTTCTCTCTCTCAACACATGTTCATGCTGAACATGTTCACCCAAAAGGCAGTTTGAAAAAAGGTTTCGAAATTATGTACATGTAATGCACCCATTTTGAAGTCGTCGAAATTGTTCCTATAACTTCTCTAAAGATGAGGCTGAAACGAAATCGTTGTGCCATGATCTAAGCTCAATTTTGACATTATAAAATTATTATGATCGTACAGACTTCTTCCAGTTTTCATTTGAAATTAAAAAATTGTGAGCAAAAAAGACTACACGTTGGCAGATGACAGAAAGCAGCTTAAACGGAAAAAGCATTTTACGTTAAAAAAAATCTCGACCAACTTTAAAATAAATGACGTTCAATACGAGGGGAAAATGACCAAAGAGTGTGTGGTTTGTGCTAAACGGAGTGGTATTACTTATCATTAAAGGTAAATAACCAATTTATAAAAGAACATTTTCATCTCACAAAGAGTTCTCCCGATTCTTAACCACCACTTTACAACTGTGAGCACAGCCATTACTTTGTGACCAATTTTGAGTGTGTAAGATTGTTTCATCGATTATATATATATATAAATATATATATAATTCGATGTGTGGCATGAGATCACCTATTTCAATCAAGATGATAAAACCAAATATATTTTCAAATAGAGCTGGCACAAGCGGCTCACGGTCAAGGAAAACCCTTGAGATTATTACACAGGCTCTAATTGGCGAAGATATTGCAGGAAAAAATGATAGCATACTTTAACACTGTAGGTCATAGAATAAGAAGGATATTGCAGGAAAAAATGATAGCATACTTTAACACTGTAGGTCATAGAATAAGAAGTCAAGGCGAACGCCTCGCAATCTTTTTTATACACAAGTATATCTCTTTGCAAACAGTATCTCAGAAACACAGTGTAGACAACGAACATATTATATTGGACGGAGTTCTTCGAGTCTTTTATTTCACTATACTACTTGATAAAACAATTTTAAACACTTTTTTAAATACTGCTCGTATCAAATTGTTTGTGATTGTATTGCTTGTGAAGTTCCAACTCACCGCGTCCTTTTGTCTGAACTTTAGGAAGAGATAATAATTCCCAAGTTATTTCCCTTACCACCTTGATAAATTATAAAAGGTTCAATCGAGAGAAAGGAAAGGTCTTTTAAATTCCATGTTCACTTGAGGGACTTAATTCAACCTTGTTGAATTTTTTTTTTAATTTGTCCTAATGTAAATCTTGAAAACGCCAGATACCTGTTCTTTATTTTCTCAATTGGCCCAAAGTTTGTTAAACGCTAACCAACAACAAGAAAACAACCCATGCAGAGAAGATCCTAAGTGTTGTTTGGTTGTTGCTTAGCGTCCAACGTCAGCACTATATAGGTTATATTGTATACGGGCTCCAAGACTGACGACAAATTTAGGGCCTGTGTGGGCTTAGGGCCTGTCCTATAGAGACAGAGCGGGGACAGCATGACTCCTATCTCAGCCGGTCACATTATACTGACACTGAACCATCCAGTAGGGGACCTAACTGGATTCCTGAGCTGGTGATTGTTGTCAATGTATTTGTTCCTTCACTTATCTTTATCCTCGTTCATTTTTCCTTGTAATTGAACTCTCTGACTCTGTCTCTCCCTCTTCATCTCTCTCTCTCTCTCTCTCTCTCTCTCTCTCTCTCTCTCTCTATCTATCTATCTATCTATCTATCTATTTATCTATCTATCTATCTATTTATTTATCTCTCTTTCTCTCCCTTTAGCTCTCGATCTCTCGCTTTCTCCTTTTCTCTCGCTATCTATCTATCTTTATTTTTCACCCACATCCATTGCCCAACCAGATCTACTCATTTCTTGTTACCTGCCTCTATCTCCCTTCTCCCCATTTTCTCCATTATTAAGTCTGTCCCAATCAATCACTTATTCCCATTTAGCAAAATTAGTTTTGAAACGCCTTGAGGTGTGGATACGTTTTTAACAGGAATTAACGGTTGGCATTACGTGGAAATTAAAAACCATATTGAATACAATACATAATAATCTCAATTTAATTTTTTTTAAAAATCAAAGACAGAAGAGAAAATACTAAATAATTGGAGTAAGAGCAAGGACACGATGGGACGGGTAATAAACATAAAAAACTAGTAAGGGTATGATATTATCTTTAAGAGGTTTACTAAAATATACACGTATATACCTTTGCGTAGTCATTCTGTTGTCTACGGTCATCACGTTGAAAATACCGGTAATCCTCCGATCGCCGAAGTCCATGTTAGTACATGTACTTCGATGGCTTATGAACACAAAGACTTCTGCTATCTACTTCCATATTGTGTGTTCATTTTTTTCCGTGGTTTCGATTGGGATAGGAGTTCAATCAACCCCTTATCGATTTCTTTGGGGCGCATCGAGTGCATTAAGAGTGCATCAAGAAACGCATTTATGTGTCTACTGAAACTACTGGACCGTTTACAGTAGGTTAGCAGAGCCAGTTTATTAGACCTATCATTGTGAACGTTTTTTTATCTAGTGAATTGTAAGGTTTGTTTTTTTTTTTTTAATGTCCGTCGTCACCAACCAGGCAACATCGCTGACGGGTCTTAAAACTACCGTCTAGCAATTTTACTTGCTGCGAAAAAGAGAAAGAACGGGGTTGCAGGTTTTCTATCTCAGACGGTGAAATCATAGTAAAACCGGCTCAGCTGAAGAACCCGAAATCAGACACGCTTTTCTCAAGATCATGTGACGGAAACCGGATTTCTCCAAATAGGGAAGCTCCTAGTTACACAGATCGATAACAAGTCAGTTATTCGGCTTAGGTATTTGTATAATTTCTTATCTATGTTTATTTTCATAAAGGCTGTGGCAAAGGAGGATGAGCTTTGTATTTCTCTGTTACAAAGGCCTACTTTTTCCGCATAGAAAAGATCTACCCAAAAAGAGAATACATGGAAGAGGGCGGTGTCTTCTAGTGAATGGTCGAAAGAGGGACAGAGAGAGGGAGAGAGAAAGAGAGAGGGATAAAGAGAGACAGAGAGAGATAAGCACAATAGAGAGATCAAGAAATGATGTTATGGAATAGGCAAGTTATATTATTGAATCAAGAAAAAACTGCATTGCAAGGGACGAGAGAGAGAGAGAGAGAGAGAGAGAGAGAGAGAGAGAGAGAGAGAAACTATGCATAGAGGAAGCCATACACTGAGAGACAAAATCATTCAGGGAGATTCCAGAGAATGAAGTAATAAGACTAACATTAGAGAATGGGATCTTGCTAGAGAGAGAATGTGAGTGAGGGGTGGCAGAGAGAAAGAGATAGATTGGGAGAGTCAAAGAGCGTGCCAGGGAGATAATTATAAGAAAATCAAAGTCTATTATGCGAAACTGAAAACTAGATCAAGGAAGAAAATAATAATTAAATAAATACTATTCAATTTCAATATATCTTTCACCAGCCAGTTGCGAGATATTCTAATCGATACCGTTTGGACTGAAATTTTGATTGCCTTTTGAGGTATTCACAGACACGCCTCGTGCAGCGAAACAAATATGGGCGAAGTAGAACAAATGAAGCGTTAATTTCACACAAGCCACACGCTGTCTGAGCACTATGCACTTTGTATTAAGAAATTGTCAATAGTTTTGAGACTATCGAAGTATCGACCACAGTTGCTGGTTGCATTCGATGTGAGGTGTTCGATCAATACACAGCCCTGCACCCAGCTACCCGTGTCCATACAGGTTTTGTTTTGTTTTGTCTGTTTTTTGTTTTGCTTTTTCTTTTACTTTAACAGATATTAGCCTCAGCAGTCCTATGGTTGATCCAAAGTCTCCAAAATCTAGACCTAATACTTTTTTGTTCATGGGTATCTGGCGTTACACCCAAGTTACGGAAAAGAAAAACTTCGTCTCAAGACAACCATGTCTTCCCAAAAATTCCCCTTTGCCTACTGCTCTTAAATTGTACACCTCGTCTGGGTATTTGCTTGATTTTTGTTATAGATATATAACATTAATGTCGACGATTATCTGAAAAAAAAAACATATAACCCTTATTTCATCCATTGATTTACTGAGAATAAATGTTATGTGGTTGAAATCAAGATCGTCACACATGAAATCGTAGTTATTAGAGACTCTAGATTTAATGAGGAGTATTACAAGCGGAGGTGCAAAATAGAAAAAAAGTGAGAAAAAGAGAAGGAGCTAGGGGGTGCATTTTATTGTGTCGCGAAGTTTATATGTATTTTTTGGCCCCATAAAGTATGGCGCTCCAAGGCGATTATTTACAGGTATAAAACTCTTGTTTACGTAAGCTGATTGGAAAGTGGCTGAGAACTTCATGTAAACCAGAATATATTAAAAAGGCTCGGCAATTAACATGGGACTGTCGCTTTGCTTTGTGATATCCACACCTCTAACCGAGAACTCTCCGTTTATTATCATTCACCACGCTGCTAATTAACGTTGTCTATAAAATAAAGCAAATATGACAATAGGTTGGACCAGTCCCAATGCTTTTATAGCCCTCTTTGGGCAACGTATTCTATATTTTAACTACAAACTTAAGATTTAACTGCATCTGCATTGTTTTGCAAATACATTGGAAATACAAAATTAACAAGGTGGTAAGAAAAGAAAAAAGGGAGCATTGCGCTTCAAAGAAGTTGTTTACAGCAATACGACTATTATTGACGTCAGCTGATTGGAAAGGGACAGGGAACTTATTCTTTAATTTATGTAAACCAGAAGAAAACGTGTTTGTTTGTCTATCCGCTGCTTAGCGTCCAACTTCAGCACTATATCGGCTATATTGTGGACAAGCCCCAAGGCTAACGTCTGAATATTTTACGTGCTGCCACAGAGATACCATGACTCCTGTCTCCACCGGTCACATTATGATAATCCCATTCCAACCAGTAGGGAAATGAATCGGACAAACCCAATTTTGACCGAATAGAAAACTAAGCATTATAAACGCAAACGACTCCATATCTATGTAGCCATTTATCTCGTATCGAATCATATCACGCGATCAGTTACCCAAGGTTACTTCTGAGAGAGGACTGATAAAAGCATGTCCGAAAATTTTAGTGTACGTTGGTATACCCTCCAAAAATGCTGCCCCCTCTCCGTACAGTCCAGGAACGCTTTCTGTATCATAATAAATATACAGGTATTGAAGAACTTAACTTAACTTTAAGATACGTAAAAAAAAATTTTTTTTTAATTTAAATACAACCATTCTTTACTGTAATAATTAAGCAGTGGTTTAGTAAAGAATGCTGGATAAAACTATTTTCGACAAGACAGTCGCTTTGCTTTGAGATATCCACGCCTCGTACTGGGCACGCGAAAGAGATCCTCATTTCAATGGAATCACAAACTTGTAAACCATCGGCGCTGTAATGATTTAACATGATCTAGTTCCGATGTAATAATTATACCGGACCTACGTATGGCGTCTCAAACTCTTTGAGCTATTTTAAGAACAGCTGAATTTTTGGATACAAAGCAGGAGAATTTGTCTCACTGACCAAATATTTCATATGTGTGCTTTGAAAACAAGTCGCAACCATTGCTGTTCCGCCCTTTTTATTTTCAAGTGCACAATATTATATTACATACTGTCCGTGTCAGCTGTAACAAATCAGACCTAATATAGAAGGGACCACAGTTTACTTGATGCAACTAATATCAAAAGAAAGGATTGTAGTTACTACAAATAGTAGTAAGATAATTATTATCATCGACATATTTGCTTATCTTTATAATCTTAAGCATCACTAAGTCAAGGGTATCATGCAGGTGAGCGATTCCTTATTTTAATCTCACGTGATCGTGAAGAGGAGAGACGAGCGCTATCTTAATTATCTGGTCAAGGCCACGTGAGTAAATCGACTCTCTCTCTCTCTCTCTCTCTCTCTCTCTCTCTCTCTCTCTCTCTCTCTCTGTCTCTCTCTCTCTCTCTCTCTCTCTCTCTCTCTCTCTCTCTCTCTTCTCTCTCTCTCTCTCTCTCTCTCTCTCTCTCTCTCTCTCTCTCTCTCTCTCTCTCTCTCTCTCTCTCTTTTCACATTGTCAATACAAGCTGGGATAGGATTATTTAACTGAAAGGTTTTTCTATTACTTGGACAAATTTTTTGGGCCCAAAGTTAGATAATAAAACTTCGCACCTGAATGAACACCCCTGGCCATATTATGAATTTTCAACAGGATATATAATCATGTTTTAGAGCTATGCTTTGGTAACTTTCTGGCTTATTTTATTATGCTAGACGATTGTACACTTCACTTGCTGTGGGTCTTCATGGGTGTAAATATTATTATAATTGATTCATGGCATACTTATCATTTGGGATATAATGAACTCATTGTTTAATTCTTTCTGATAACTCATTTTAATGATTATGGCAAATGTACAAATGTTTTGTATTTTATAATATTTTAGTTGAATAACTCAATAATGACTGTGGGATACAGCGCAAAGAAATAATTTTGAGCATAGCTTAGAAGAAAAGGTAGTTAGAGCGTATTTTTCAGTCTCCGCGATACTCCTACAGAGCACCTGTTTTTGTTTGTTGCTTAATATCAAACTTCAGCACTACAATTATAGGCTATCAGCCGATCACTTTTAACTGACACCGACTCAACCAGTACAGAGCAACAGTTGTAATGGTCCTATTATGTTTTCGTACTATTTTTGCGTGCTTCTGAAAAGTAATAAAAGATCAATGTTAATGTTTGATGTTACAGTAATAATTGTGAGTGAGGAAAGGGAAGCAACTGCAATGTTGTGTCTACTTGAGAAACTGTGTGTTGTTGTTTTTTTGTTATTTATTTGTTGTTGTTTTGTTGTTTTTTTGTTTTCTTTTTGGTCTTGTCTTCTTTTTGTATTGTTGTTGTTTTTTTTTGTGTTTTTTTTTTTTTTGGGGAGGGGGTATTGTTTTTAATAAATGTAGTGCATTATTGATTATAATAAATATTTCTTAAATGCGTTATTTGTAGCTAAGGCGGTTATACACATCTCTTGTATAACGAATTAGAAAATCAAAATAGTTATAGTGATTCATTTTATAGAGAGTGTGTCATAAAACTACTTCGTCTACGACAACGCACGGTGGCTCGTTTGAAATACTCGTATTATTGATCCATTGCTTTACTTACTTTATAATAACAACATTTTCCTAACTGGAAAAAATTAAACCTCTAACAACAGACTGACATCAATTTCGTATTGCAAGCTGTGACACTGAAATGTTTTGTTTTTTTTCAAGCTCTTTTATGAGTTGGAAGATCCGGGACACTACATACATGTGTAGGCTTTTGATTTTTCTATCCTTAAGAATAATAATTATTATTGATTTTATTTATCCCTAAATACTAAGAATACACACAGTATGGCTTATCCCAATGTTAAGGTTAGAAAAGCGCTTTACAAATTATTGTTTAATTTATCTAAGTGTTAAATAATTATTATTTATGTCTGCTGTGTTGATAAGCTCAATGAGTATTGTGTGTAGTTGTTGCTTAGCGTCCAACGTCAGCACTACATATATAGGCTAATTGTAGACGGGCCCCAAGAGTAACGTCTGACAATTGTACGTGCTGACACATAGAAACAGTGCAGGAATACCAGTCTGTCACATCAAACTGACACAGTGACCCAACCAGTAGGGGACGGAATCGCCATAGGGGGCCTTGAACCACGGACCTACTGCCTCGGGAGACAATCTTCTACCCCAGAGCTACCGCCCCCTCCTATCCCCTCAATGCGCAATAGTGAATAAGATGCAGAGCCCATCGCTCGTCTATATATAATTTGAAAAGAAAATCCTAAACATCAGTTTACAAAGTGTCTCACAGTCTGGCGAAAATCTTATTGAGTGGAAGACAAAAAAAACTGCATAGTAAGTACAGCGGACTTAGATTCCCTACTATGGGTAACTTTTACTATTCAAGCTTTTTAACTTACTCCGCGGTCCAACTTTGTAACACCGTTGTAATATTTTTGCCTAAACTGGATTTTTTTTTATATGTTTCAATATAAATTCATATTTTCCTAGGAATGTCCATCACGACTAGGTACCAATATTGAATATTACAATTTCGTTTTCTGCACAATGCATTTGCCGTTTTGGGTCAATTTTTTTTAGAGGGAGGGAGGGAGGGAGAGAGAGAGGGGGGGGAGAGGGAGAAAGAGAAAGAGAGAGCGAGGAAGAAAGAGAGACAGGCAGTCAGACATAGGGAGAGACACAGACAGACAGGCAGGCAGAAAGACAGATAGACAGATAGACAAACAGACAGATAGAAAGAGACAGAGAGATATTTTTAGGGGGGGGGGATGGGGGAGGCAGAGACAGCCTTTTTTATTTTGGAGGGGGGAGGGTACGAGATAATGACTCAATGCAAAAGGAAATAGAAACTTATTTTATTTTTTAAGACTTTTAGAGAACCAAACTACAGAAAGAAAGACGTACCGGTACCAAAGTGGCGTTTAAAAGTGATTTGTGCATAAGAGTATTTTATTAGAACTTTGATGTGAAACAATGGGAAAAAATCGTCCAAATCCTACAGTCGCACATCACCCTTGCAGCTAAAAAATCAAATTACCCACTTGCCATAAGCAGATAAATTTCCTTTCTCTTTTCTTTCTATTACGCCTCGTGTGTTCAAAGTGTGATATCCTTCGGAAATACATGTCAGAGGATAGCCTTCAAAAGTTCATTTGCATGGAGTAGACAGAATAATAAATAAAGCTATAGAATTATCATAGCGACCCAGAAAAATCACATGTCTTACAGTGCACAATGGCAACCATTTATATGTAAAGTTAACGTAGGCTAAAATATTTTAACGTATGTACTGATGTTGTTAAATTGAATCAAATATATGTAAGAATAAGATAAATTGTCCCATGGGATGCAAAACGCTTATCCTATACATTGTATCTTACTCTTTCTCTCTCTCTCTCTCTCTCTCTCTCTCTCTCTCTCTCTCTCTCTCTCCCACTTTCTCAACTCCTCTCTCTATCTCCCTTTCTCTCATTCTTTTTCATTCACTCTTCTCTTCATGTCTCTCTCTTTCTTCTCTTCTCTTTTCTATTCTTTTGTTCTCTCTCTCTATCTCTCTCCCACTTTCTCTATTCCTCTCTCTATCTCCCCTTCTTTCATTCTCTTTCATTCACTCTTCTCTTTATGTCTCTGTCTTTCTTCTCTTCTCTTCTCTCCTCTTTTGCTCTCTCTCTCTCTCTCTCTCTCTCTCTCTCTCTCTCTCTCTCTCTCTCTCTTCTCTCTCTTACATTCCAAGATGTTACCCTATTATCTGCATTATTAATCATTATTTTGTTATTATCAACTATCAGAATAGTAATCGTGACGTCATTTAATTTTGTTTTTCTTTTTCTTCCACGATTAAAAGAGGGGCATAGTCCGGACCTGCCCTAGTGGCCTAGTCCTCTGTCTCTATCAAGAAGTAAGCCACGGGACGCTTAGATCGGGTCATAAACCTCCAGTTAGTCCAGTAGTCGGGACATGTTTCTGTTTGATTCACTCATGCTGCAAACTTGCAAAGTGGATCTCTGTTCGTGCACAAGTCTGGTACAAAATTAAATCTATTTTTATATGTGCTTAGTCAGTGTTCTAAGCACTTCCAAGCTTTTTATGAGTTGAATTAAATCCAGAATGCACATATACTACTAGATATACCTCTCTGGAGTGAACATCTCATTGGTTTTGTAAAGCAAATGTAAGTGCAAGTATGTACTAGATTCT
>RQTK01000699.1:64014-76843 GCA_003991915.1 Elysia chlorotica | reverse complement strand
TCTCTCTCTCTCTCTCTCTCTCTCTCTCTCTCTCTCTCCCACTTTCTCAACTCCTCTCTCTATCTCCCTTTCTCTCATTCTTTTTCATTCACTCTTCTCTTCATGTCTCTCTCTTTCTTCTCTTCTCTTTTCTATTCTTTTGTTCTCTCTCTCTATCTCTCTCCCACTTTCTCTATTCCTCTCTCTATCTCCCCTTCTTTCATTCTCTTTCATTCACTCTTCTCTTTATGTCTCTGTCTTTCTTCTCTTCTCTTCTCTCCTCTTTTGCTCTCTCTCTCTCTCTCTCTCTCTCTCTCTCTCTCTTTCTCTCTCTTACATTCCAAGATGTTACCCTATTATCTGCATTATTAATCATTATTTTGTTATTATCAACTATCAGAATAGTAATCGTGACGTCATTTAATTTTGTTTTTCTTTTTCTTCCACGATTAAAAGAGGGGCATAGTCCGGACCTGCCCTAGTGGCCTAGTCCTCTGTCTCTATCAAGAAGTAAGCCACGGGACGCTTAGATCGGGTCATAAACCTCCAGTTAGTCCAGTAGTCGGGACATGTTTCTGTTTGATTCACTCATGCTGCAAACTTGCAAAGTGGATCTCTGTTCGTGCACAAGTCTGGTACAAAATTAAATCTATTTTTATATGTGCTTAGTCAGTGTTCTAAGCACTTCCAAGCTTTTTATGAGTTGAATTAAATCCAGAATGCACATATACTACTAGATATACCTCTCTGGAGTGAACATCTCATTGGTTTTGTAAAGCAAATGTAAGTGCAAGTATGTACTAGATTCTATATATACAAATGTTGCCTTCCTTAAGATTTTCTGTAAATACTACTGACCTCAAATAATTTTAATCTTACGCTTGCTTGCATCGGCTGTAGTGTACGATATTAATAATTTTTTTCCAAAATTATTTTCAGATAATTCAGCTTATGTTCAACACAATCGGTATATTATATTGTTAAATATACACGTAAAAAGATACATCATTTTTTAGGGAAATTTATGGCAGTAGAAAAGTTACCTTTTTAACTACCGCTCTGACCAAAGCATGTACGTCTAATTAAAATGTCTTTGCTGTTTTATCATTATACACTAATCTATAAAATGTATCGTTTATCATTGTTACTCTTTTTATTAATTATTATTATTATTATTATTATTATTATTATTATTATTGAGGTTTGTCTTTCTCTGATATTCTATAGTTGCATGTCATTGTTTTGTATAATATAAATCATTATATTTTACATTAAAAGATCATTATGTTTTACCTAATCACTTTACATATGTTTCAATATTCTTCTATATTTCCCAGCTCAGTGATACGGAGGCACCACATTCAGGTTGCAATTTTGTTTACTTTGCTGCACTTCAAACCTTCACGCAATGGCGAATGAAGAGGAAGATAACAATGGCAATGGTGCGAACACTCTACTTATTGTCATCATAAGCATCGTTTGCATCAATATCCTGATGATCTACGAAATTGTTGTTGCTGCAAGGAAGAGAGCATATGGCTCCAGTAGAGCCAAGCATCTGATTCTCATATCTCAAGGAATTGGTGACATTTGCATTGGACTTTTCCCTCTCAATCTAAGGTTACAGGCTATGTTGGACAACCCTCCAATGGAGGATATTGCTTGTTGGCAAAGGATTCTAGCCAATACCTACATGTTCCACTTGATGCCGTTTATTCATGCGACAGGCATCATCGTTCTCATAGCAGAATCGTATATTTTCTGGCGTCGAGGTGGAGTGAAAAGTTCTTCATTTCCTGACAGAAGGTGGTACTCGCTTCGATATCTGCTTGCAGGCACTCTCCCATGGGGGTTGGGTGTCCTAATTGTCATCCCCCTTGTTATTGTAGGATTCGATCTTGAGCTTTGCTCTGTACAAAACTACCCAGCACTGCGACTTCAGAGCTTCTATTTTGTCTCCATTGTCTTGCCCGGGGCTCTAGCTATTATCTCTGCCGTTGTATACAGCCTTAGCTCGGTGGGCAAATCAACAAAAACATCCCTCTCTATCTCTTCATCGCCATGTCTTTACGATAACGATTTGCCCACATATAGCGACGCTCTACAGGCAAGTACTTACAGCCAGAAAATCCCTATGGACAAGGCCGATATTTCTGACGAACTCTATGTCTCAAACGCGAAACTTCAGGTTTATGATTACAGAACAAGTTGTAAGGAATGCGGCAGAGGTTTGATCGATAGCACTCTACAAGAACTCGGTGGCCAGATTTCTCATAACAGCGTTGAGGATGTCAAATCCACGATCATATGGGAAAAACGGAGCAGGCTTGCAGCGGCCGCTCTTTTCTGCGTGTGCTCCATACCCAGCGCCATCTTGGATATCATGTTCCTGTCCTCTAGCTCTGAAGATGCGTGGCCAGTTTCGGTGAAAGTGACGAGTGGCATCGAGACTATGTACCGCCTGCATGTTCTGCGCTCACTCATCTCACCTCTCGTCTGGATCAACGAATACAGCTAGGTTTACAAAAGTACCACACCGGGGTAAACTGCTGACAGATGCAGAATTATGATTTTTATTATATTTTTTGTAAAAAAAAAAAATAAAAAAACAAGAGTCAAAACAAGTATATCTTTTACCATATAACAATAGAGATGTTGGGTTTGGGTTTCGGAGAACAAAATCCGTTACCTCAATTGAAAATTAAAGATAATTGGATTACAATCAGTGATTACAATAGTTAAGTCTTGGGGATATATTGATATCACTTAGCTTCTGGAGCTAATAGTCATTACTAAAATTGGACTCTTTATAAAAAAAAGAATCCTAAATTTGAGTAATTTAGTAACATCTACAGGCTCCTATTTACACGCGTGCATACGTTTTTATTAATTTAAAGCAATAACTTTTCCCGACGCTATGTTAAAAATAAATATTGAACGACTGTTGGTGATACGTGTAATACAAATTGGCCAGTGTCCACGTGTTGAGAACGGTGAATCTCCTTTTCTATCAATAAATATATGCAGTCAGATTGATTAGATGGACTGTTGCTTGTTGTTGTTGTTGTTGTTGTTGTTGTTGTTGTTGTTGTTGTTGTTGTTGTTGTTGTTGTTAATTTTTTAGAAGTAGATCTCCACGCTGTATTAGGCCTTAGCCCCATGTTAGATGAATAAGTTTGTTACATTTGAAAGCCTTAACAAGTTTTTTTATCAATCCTTTTGGGGTTTTGTGTAAGCTTTATAATTTAACATAAGTTCATGACTATTGTCTGGCATAATACTTATTTTTAGTATTTTTTTTGGTATATTTAGATTTAATTTTTTTTAACACAATGCCAATCCTTTGTTTATTTTGTGTTATTTATAAATGGTTTTGTATATTAACTTAGCTTCTTGTATTTGTATTTTACTATCATCAATCCTTTTCTTGTACGATTCCTAGTTGATTTTTATTTGTTATTTTTTTCTTGTGGTTTTACTGCTGGAGGGAAGATATGAGTTTATAAACTCTCTGTTTTATCTTCGATATTTTATATAATTATATAATTTTGTCCAAGAGAGTTACATAAAGCTATTGGGCTCGAAATACCAAAATATTGCACTGTGTTGATGGGTTCTATTTCGAAATTATTTAAAATATGTTTCGCATCATTAGAAGTGAAATGTCATTCTAATGTTTGTTCTTGTCACCCTGTCTGCAAAATAAAATAACTGTAGTCCTCATTACACAACGCTGTCGTGCTAGACCCAAAAAAATAAAGTTTAGTACCATATATAAAATTTAACTGAATTATGTTCTTTTTTTTGGTAGTCCGTGGTCGGTACCATGAAGGTTTTTAAGGAAAACTTCAGGATTGGGTTGAGTTGTTTGCTTAACACTCAACGTCAGCACTATTTGGCTTTATTGTGGACGGGCAACAAAACTAATGTGTGACAATTGTAGCCGCTGGCTTACAGAGACAGTGCAAGGAGACATGTACTCCTGTCTCAGCCGGACATATTATACTGACACCGACCCAACCAGTAGAGGGAAAATTAAACAAAGAAATGAAAAAATAAGTGGTCTCTTCTGCAGATTACAATGTCTAAACCTCTTCTGTAGGTTTGAACAGCCATATCCTGTTTTGATTGGTTTGTTTGTTGGTTTTTAACGTCCAATGTTAGCAGCTTGGCTATATCACCCCAAAGCAAACGTCTGACACTTATTGTACATGCTGCCACAGAGAAACAGTGCGGGGGCACCAGAACTTGAATCACAGCTGGTCACCGACACGCAATAAACAAATAGCGGTAGTTAACGTGCCACATAGTGAGGTCGAATCTGGGACCTCTCCAATAGTAGCCCACAGCTGCTGCTTTACCGCTTGTAGATATTTAATTACTGTACACATAAAACACAGTGCAGAATGTACGTGCCATTTTTCATGCCTCAATTATTATATTATTTAATTGGATACTTCTATTGTGACGGTTAGGACCTTTCATAAACAACTGTTACAATTAACTCACGGTGGCGTTGGGGTTAAATCTTCGGCCTCCGGTTGGTAATAGTGCGATAACCACGGAGTCTCGGGTATTCAGTTCTTATGCGGGGAAGAAGGGGTTCATTTAGTTTCTTTTTTCTTATAGAGCCTGTAGAGTAGGGTAAAAAAACAGACTGTCCTTGCTTTTTAAATGTAAACATTGGCACACGAAAAACAATTCGCTAATCATTTTGAAATTAGTCTAGTTTTGTTTTTTCGTGAAGAACAGACTGCCTAAAATATGACCAATAAAATTGCTACGGGTAATTTAATATCTTACTGCACCTAACTTAGGACCGGCCTAATATCAAACATTGTATCTTTCGATTGAATTCTGTGATGAAATCGACCATGTTTGAAATGGAGAGGAAGGAGTGGCGATAGCTTCAAAAAAAAGAGGAGATAGAGGGGGAGGCAGAGGTAGCTTTAGAGGAAAAAAAAAAGAGAGAGAGAGAGAGAGAGAGAGAGAGAGAGAGAGAGAGAGAGAGAGAGGGGGGGGGTAGCGAAAAATAGTAAGACAGACAGACAGAAAGACAGCCAGAGAGAAATAAGAGAGATCATTAGGTGTAGATAAATCTGTCCTCCGTTATATCTTATACCAGCTACCGTATCAGGAGGGAAATCTATACCCTATGGCTATACATCCTCAGTTGCAACAAAGATGAGAAAGAAGATAATGATAGCAAAGTACTCGTATACATAAAGAAAAACCACACAAAACAAGCTCATCACAAAGTTTAAGTTTTGAAAATCGTATTAAATATTATGACAAGTTCTAGTACTATTAGTATTACTATGACAAACTCACTATTACTACTACTACTACTACTACTACTACTACTACTACTACTACTACTACTACTACTACTACTACTACTACTACTACTACTACTACTACTACTACTACTACTACTACTACTACTACTACTACTACTACTACTACTACTACTACTACTACTACTTCTACATATGCTACTACTGCTATAATTACTTCTTCTACTACTTTTTCTGCTACTAAAACTACCACACCACCACCACTACTGTTTTTTCCCTACGGCTATAAATCCAAGACCTACAAAATGATCATGTCAAGAGATTATGATCAGAATCTATGGTGAGAACTGAGATGGATAACTTACACCCTGACACATATTAGCAGTGTTGCTGTACGACAAAAGAGTCTTCTATAAGCACATAAACCACATTATTATAAGAAATTTCTTTTTAAAGTAGAGAGAGTAGACACGTTTTGATACCTCGGTGTAGTGATTGACAAAAAAAATGACTTAGAAACAAAACAATGAGGCTGTTTTAAAGAAAACAAAACCCCGATAATACCGCTTGAGGAAATTACGTTTTTTTTAACATTTTAGAAGATTTGCTTCAATTGTTTTACTTATTTATGGTAAGCAGAACACTAACGTTTGGTTTGGTACCTTGGGGAGGCATCATGTTAAAATAAGATAGGGAGGGGCTTGAGAAAATTATTAAAACTGCAGGTGGGGTGGTAGTTAAAAAAATAAGAAGAGATCATGTCACTGTGTAATCGAAACAATGTCAATAAAATGAAATATCTTACTAAAGACAGCACACACCTTATGAATGTTTTATACGATTGTCAGCTGATTGAGCGCAGTGGTTTTTAGAGAGTTCCAAAGACCCGTACAAACAGACATATGAACTCTTTTTTTCCCTTAATGTATTACACTATTTTAAAGAGAATCACAGAATGAGAAAGCTAACACAATAGTGCAAACCATAAATTTATATCGCTGATTTTTTTCTGATTATTAGTATTATCATTGGGCAATATGAATTATTATTCTTATAAAGGTTGTATGTTTATACCTTTATGCTACAAACTGTAAGACGTATGTATTTTTACAAATTTGTTGTTTTTTTTCTGTTAAGGGCATATCATTTTCAATTTCCTTTGATGGGATTAATAAATTCATCTTATCTTATCTTATCTTATCGTATCTTAAGCAAGTTGTTTCAAAGTACGAGAAATCAACGAAGGTTTCCTTAAACGGAAAACAAAGTCACCGAAGTAGACAAAATAAAACTTCCAGTAAGACTCAAAATGAGCTATTATCATTTAAGTATTAGGCACAGTTAGGGCAGAATATATTGCTGCTGCAAAGGCTAGGAGAAATAGAAGGCCAAGTCATCAAAAAGCGACAAACGTGAGGGACATTTAAAAAGTTTCTATCTGCATTATTGCCAAAAAAAGTGTCTGTACAGAAAATAATCAAAACAGCATTGTAGAAAATAATGCTTGGTTACAAAATAGTAGAAACATAGACACATTACGGTTAGCGATCTAGTTGTAACTCTTTTGATTGCATTTTTTTTCAAAATCGCAAAAAGTGTAGATGGAATCTTTAATGAAAAATGGATACATTTATGCTCGTAAAAAGCCTAGTATGGTGTATTTCTTTTAAATTAAAAGTATTATTGAGACTGTAAGATGGAACCTACTTAAAAGGTATAAAAAGTGTGTGTGTGTGTGTGGGTGGGGTGGGGGTGGGGGGTACTCAGTGTACATAGCAACAATGTAGAGTGCCCTCATTTTTGGTTAATAGTTCAATGATATTGGTCACTTTTGTACTGCAAACTTTGGTCCACATCGGTGAATGACTTCTCATTTGGGAGTATGAATTTTCGAGGGGTAGTTCACCAATAGACCCTTCCGCTGCGCCTCATAGCAACAGACCCAGCGCCATATTTGGACATAAACAAACTCATTCTCAATAATGGCGCATCAAGTGATTGCTGATCCCATAGCAAGGAAGCGCTAAAGTAAAACAATTGCTGCGATTAGTGTTGATCCGTACCTCATAAAAATGATGAATGGATCAAAAAACCCACAGACCTCAGATTGGTTATGGAGATATTTTTAATTACCTCGAGTTGGAGACCAGCACAGGGCCTACACCTAAGAGAGCTTTAAGTAAGTACATGTAGGCCTAATCAATACTGTCGATCTTCCGCAGGACTTCAAATCTAGATCTAGACCTTGATCTGGGATAGATTTTATGTTCGATATGGTCAAACGAAATCGAAAATCCAATACAAATAAGAAAATTATAAGTTCTAAGTGGGAATAGTTCAACAATGAAAAAAAAGATCTAGAAATAAAATCCAAAAAAAAAAAAAAATCTACTCTAGATTGGAATCTAGATTGTTTGCTATTAAACTATAATATAGACTAGAAAAATCTAACCATTATATATCCCAGATCTTTGTTAAATTAATGCATTTAAAATCTCTTTCAATTTAAACTAGAGCTAGATCAAGATGAAGCACAGACTAGGCTATCAATGAAAACTTACAGAGGCACTAAGTTCCAAAAGGGAGGTGGCGGCTTCAATGTCTTTCTTCCTCTTTTTTCTACCCTCAGCCCGGTAATGCTTTGAAGAAGACGCAGCCACATTTCTCTTCATGTCATGTCCCATCCTGACAGAGGGGATCCAGTCAGGATCCGTCTCATATTGCTCATAATTTATGCTGGTTGACCTTTAGATAAACATTTCAACATACGGTTATATGTTGTAGATTTATATAGGCATATGCTAATACATCTATTAACAGTGTTAGGATATTTGAGATTGCTTCCATCATTTTACATCTTCAATCAATCCATTTGTCATTATGTTGGGAAGAGTGGAAGGTAAATTGAGCAACATAAAACCTTAACATAGATCAACAGAATACTATTGTGGAGGGAGAGTCTGTTTGGGAAGTCTTCCATATAAGGACTGATGTTTCAAGGTTTAAAGTAAAAATAGAAGGTGTTATATAATAGTTTTTCTACTATCAGTTCACTAATAAAAATTCATGGAAACTTACTTTAGTAATCAAAAGTATAATATTGTGTTTTGTCCAAATGTTACTGTAGACACTGTGTGTTACAGTGCATCCGTCTAAATAATGGGCATAAACGCTGTATATTGCAATTAATCTAGGCCTAATTAACTTAGTAATTAGTATTAATCTTTCTTTAGATCTTGGCAACATTAAATTTATAAGGAGAGAGGTAAGATCTAGATCTAGATCTAAATGACAGTGGATATGATCAACACTGACAACAGACCCTGGTCATAGATCTAGATCTAGCTAATGATCAAAAAGAGTCACTTTCTATCCTAAATTCCTATGGTTCAATAAATCGGTATTTTATAGGTAACAGTGGAAAATAATTTTTTTAATCCAGGGTTAACTCACCTGAAATAAAGTGATCAGAGCAGACACGGTGGTAAGGTTTCACTGTGTTCGACTCGAGGCCTTTCCACAATTTATCGCTTTCATCCACAGTCGCCTTCTTCTTTCTAGAAGCTCTTTTGTCGCCTCCCCCTCTCTAGCCCTTACAGAATGTATTGAAAAAAACCTGTTTCCACTCTTGTGGTCATTTGCACAGCCAATAACAGCACAAAAACTTGGCATTACTCTGTTGTGAGTGTAGATGTTTGTATAGAGAATATAGTCGTAGATCCGATCTTGTGTCCAAATATGGCGGATGGCAACCAAAAAAACAATGCGTGACGTCACACTGGAAGGGTCTATAGTCACTTTTTTGCGGAAATTCCGAGTTTCTTGAGGGAAGTAAAGGCTAATTTAGAAAGTATAGAAAAGCTCATTGACATTAAATATAGTATTCTTTCATTATAAAAACAAAGTATTTGAGGTCATGCTTGATTCTTTTAAATCTTTTTGTTTTCTTTTAGAAATAAATTTACATTCACTAATTTCTTTTTAATAATTCATGTAATGTGATATTTTCCATACTAAATCGAAATCTCAAAACCATTAACCGCACCTCATAGCATGACACATTTGTACATGCATCAATTTAGAGCGTAAGTTGGAGCCAAAAATGATTGTGGCTTTCTAAGTTTAGTCTTTTAAAAGTAGTTAGAATCAAAGGCACAATAATTATGATCAAGCATGGAGCCATCTAAGGACGAAAATTGTAATGTTTGTAACTGTTGAGGCGATCTTATCAGAGCCCCCTTAAAAGAATGCGGACGGCAGAAATTATAATTTATCTAAAAACTAATTATCTGTTGAACAAATATGAAATAATACCAACATTAAGAAATGTCAGTTAATGTTTGAATCTATAATAGCATATCCTTTTCGGTTCATTTGTTGAAAGGTTAAGACACTTAACCTTTTTGTAAAAGCAGTGATCCGTGTCTTTAGTGGGATTGTAAAAAATAATCTTTTTTAGGTTCTTACTGGTATTCTGACCTAGAAACCTACTTAGAACTTGAAGAAGTATCACACGGGAGCCGTTGGCAAAGTAACCCCTCCGCATCCCTGGAAGTGAATGTCTATTCAGTCATGCGTGTCATTAAGACCTGCCTTAAATCGTGGATTCTATCTCTCGATTAAATAAAAAAAAGACAGACTGAGACAGACAGACAGACTGAGACAGAAAGACAGACAGACAGACAGGCAGGCAGACAGACAGACAGACAGACAGACAGACAGACAGACAGAAAAATAGATAGATAGATAGATAGATAGATAGATAGATAGATAGATAGATAGATAGATAGATAGATAGATAGATAGACGTAGAAAAGGTTAAACATTTTCAATAAGGTACTTAACTTGAGACCAGATTTGTATCTTTCCCTCTTTGTCTGTCTGCATGTCTGTCTGTCTGTCTAAGTCTGTCTATTTATTATCTCGACCCTTCTCTCTCTGTGTCTCTCTTTTTGGTCCTCTTAGAGTGCAGAGTAAACCTGTACGAGTGATGAGTGAGTGAGTGAGTTTGTTTTTACGGTACATCTGCAAGGTAGCGACTATATTATGTCCTCAGACAGTCAATACATTGCACCAGTAGCAGCTGTAACTCCTTTATCTCTCTGAGTGGTAAAAGCATGAATGGTTTGTTAAAAGTAGAGGGTATATAGAGTGGTTTAAAAGATCCTTGTGTAGGATCATCACAGTTAAATTTTATTATAAACACCAATGTCCTTCAGTTACCTCAGTAGACGTTGAGGAAAAAGATAAGTAAATATGCTTTCTAATAGTTTGGAAGCAAGGCACAGATTTCTTTTCCAGCGCACAAGCGGACAGTCAACCAGAGTGTGACTTATGAATTTTACAGTTGCAGGTATAATACTGTTGAGGCTCTTCACCTCTCAGTAGGAAGGCGTGGGTAAGATGAGAATGTTCCAATCGGACTCCATCCAGTAACAACTGGTCTAGTCTTCTAGCCTGAGACACTCCCACCCGGTGATCGTATGTACTTGAACAGAGTGTAGATTGTTGTTTGTCAGGTTATTCCATAGTGCCTTCCAGTTGTCTCTTATAAACTCTATATGTATGATTCGCATCTGATGCAGGTATATGGTATGGGCCAGTTGGTGTTGTAAGCGTAGTAGCTGCCTGACTGATGTGAGGTGGAGACGGTAGTGGTGATGTAGATCTAATCCGTGTGGGCCTATCTGCTTCTTTTGGTGGTGTAGCAGATCTAAAGCTTGAGGTAACTATAGAAATGTCAAAATTTAAAAGCCAGGCAGTAAAAATAAATATGTGTTCGTCCACCACCCATATTTGCCATCTGCTGCCTGTTTGATTTATTAATATGAACAGATATTTTAATGAACTCGGGTTTTCATAGCTGCAATGAAAAGCGCTGTTTAATTGCGGCATTGAAATTCGGCATACGTTTTTCTATCAGCTACAATACGCACAGTCCATAAAACTTGACAGAGTTGCATAACACATCGCGAAAACAAAGTAGGTAATTTCGACATAAATACAAGCTTTATGAACACCTGCTTTTATGGCTTCAATGTTTTAGTTTCGGAATTTCCAATACGGGGATGAAGTGCAAAATCGATTAAGCATCACTTTGTCGTACAAAGGATTATGGAATAATAAAATGGCTTGACTCTTGTCTTCCGTCTGTCTGTCTGTCTGTCTGTCTGTCTGTCTGTCTGTCTGTCTGTCTGTCTGTCTGTCAAACTCACAAAAAAGAAACCCCTCCTGCCTATAATGGATAACCCCTTTAAGTTGCGAGTAGCGTCAAGTCCCTGGCCTTTATTTGATGCCCACACTGTTAAAACATGTGCATCTCATACTGACAACTGGAAAACCAGAGCAAACCCTATGTATTTAAAAGACAACATACATTATCTCCCACGATATCAGCAAAACAGAACTTTTCGACGTAGAGCAGGACATGGACAACTAGATGCACACATCTACAAATTAAAGATAAGCAACTCTCCTTTTCGTTTTTGCGAAAACTTTCCTCAAACTCCAGAACATGTCCTCATGGCAAGCCACTCTTATTCCCAGCTCAGGCAAACAATAAGGCCTTTAGATACAACACTGAAGCAAAAAATATGGGGTACCCTGGAAACCCTAAACAGACTGCCTCTTACACCGATGAGGCAGTCTAAAAATTTAAAAGATTTAGGCATTTTGAAAATGAACGCAGAAGAAGGAGATTTAGCCTGGACAAGTGTTAAGCCTTTTTCACCAGGACTGTTATGGATATTGTTTGTAGTCATATAAATTTTCTAGATCTCAAACAAAACTATAGTAGTTCACCTGCTTAACTGATGACAGGACAGAAAGAAGGGCATGTAAACTGCGAAAATTATAGGAGCAGGTAAAGTACTATAAAAAATACAAAATCTGAAACATAGAAACAACGTCTTAATTAATAAATAAATATAAATAAGTTCTGAAAGACTCTATTTAGATCTATAACTAATTAGGATATATGATTATAGATTTACAATAAACTGGAATCTAGATAAATCGAGATTTTAAAATGTGATCTAGATCTAGATTTACTATAGATCTAAATTTAGAATAATTCTATTTTGTCTAGATTTAGACTATGCAGTGTATATTTATATAATAAATTTAATCTAGATCTACATCTAGATAAGATTTGATCTATATCTAGGCCTACTCTCGCCATCAGGGCGAAGTACCAGTAAAGTATATTTAGTAAGCTTATGTCTAAATATAATCTAGATCGTTTTTATTCCAGATGTAAAGCTAAGAATTGTTGACGTTCTCTGACTAATAATGGCATCGCTTAAAAAAAGTGTTGCCAGCACAGATAAGATTGATTGTTTCATGTTTATCCTCCAGAGGCGGAGAGGCTAGAAACAAAAATACGTGAAATCCTAATTAAAATTATTCTTGAAGTGTAAATTATCAAGTCTATTATATTTCGATGTCAGGGACTTTTGTGAGCGAACATTTCTACTTTGCTCAGATTCCTCAAAACAGTGTCCTAGAGGTAGACACATTATGGGTCTTTTTATACATCCCACAAAATTTCACTG
>RQTK01000699.1:22342-56174 GCA_003991915.1 Elysia chlorotica | reverse complement strand
TCTCTCTCTCTCTCTCTCTCTCTCTCTCTCTCTCTCTCTCTCTCTCTCTCTCTCTCTCTCTCTCTCTCTCTCTCTCTCTCTCTCTCTCTCTCTCTTTCTCCACTTGCTGACTATGGGTGATCAACAAACTAAACCAAACGCAAATCAAAGCATTCTGTTCCACAAAGCTGAACCAGACAAAGCTTGCATAAGTGATTCACGTAGGCGTGTGGCAACTTTCATTCAACGCCAGGCCAAGTCAAACAACTCTGTAAATTAAATGCCATTTCCAATATTATCATAGATTTATTTTATAGATAGCAATGCCACTTATCAGATTTCTCTTCCGTGCTTTACGGTTGTTACGTTTCTTAGTCACTCATATCACATGTTTAAAAGGACAATAAAGTGTTATTTTTCTTTTTCTTTTTTCCCTTTTCTTCTTTTTCTTCTATAAAAAGCTCTCCAGCGTTTAATGCAATGGTAGATATTACGCTGTTTGAATAGGAAATAATTTATCCCAAACTTGGCAATGCCATGCACGCACTTGAGTTATTGACAAGTCTCTTCGATTCAAAAATAAAATTTAGTCATGTATGTGTATATATAAACAACAGAGAGAACAAAATGGGCCTGGTGTGTATCAAAAGCTAAAGCCATAAATGCTTTTAAATATTAATTCAGCTTCGTATTGTTTAATTTGGATATGTTGACTGATTTTGTTGGCATATTATATATCCCAAACGTTGATACGAAAGCTACAAAATGCAGCTTTTATAGAGAGACAGAGGGCTGCCTGAACAGCATTGTCAATTGGTGCCTGTTTTCCTAACTGGCTTCATATCAAGTGGCTCTCTTTAAAAAAAAAAACTGGACGATCGTCATCGTGTGTGATCTGAATTATTCATGAATTTTCCATCCAAGTCTTTCGTTGGAGCCTTGGAACAAAGCGCGGCAATAATGCAGTTTAATCTTTTATTTTTGGCTTTTATCTTTATTTTTTTTGTTGTTGTTGCTGAGAACGGTACAAAAGAACTTTGTCATTTTACCAGTTAAGCTCGGCGTCACTTTGTTTCCCATCCAGGTAAAGATCATGATGTGAAGTTTGCAAAGGCAATTTTTCATTGTAACAAGGTGCGATACCTTCTATGTACTAGTAGATCAATAAATGTTGCGTCCAGCAACAATATATTGTATGTTGTCATTGTATATCTCAATTGAGGTGGTGCCAATAAGTGCAGATAAATCCATACCGCCAGGCTATAATGGGTGTTGATAAAAATGATCCATTAAGAATATTGATCACAACATCTGTGCCTTTTTCCCTCACGATGAAACTAGAAGCATATTTCGTAAAGGCTTTTCTGTTCTTTAAGTTTTACTCTAAATTAAAGAGTTCGTTTGTTTGTTTGTTGCCTAGCGACCAACATCAGCACTATATAGGCTATATTGTAGACGGACCCAAAGACTAACGTCTGACAGATTTATGTGCTGCTACATACGAGACGTCGAGACGATGCGGGAAGACCTGGACTCCTTTTACAGTCTGTCGTATTATATGGACAGTAGGGGACGAAATCCCTCTTCCACTTAGGCTAGTTCGTCCCCTGTAGGGGGGAGGGGTAGGATTTTTATCAAGTTCACTTAGAAACTCACTTTTTCTCTTTTCCAACTACATGCATATATGTTTCAATCGCCGTCTTTGCCAGCGTTATCTTCGAATGGCATGTTTACGTGCTGAGGTAATTTTTTTTTCTTCGTATAACTCAAGTTTTACCATCCAATAGTAATAGATGCAACCTCTTTTTCAATGAATAATATCTTACATTATTAATAAGAGCAGGCCTCAATCAGAGAACGGAAATGTTCGCCTGGTTGTTGAGGTAAACCAAGTACGCCGTGCGACGTCAAAGGCGAATAGCGTCCCTTGCTCGAAGTTAGTTTATATTCCAAACATTGTTTTCATTCTCAACATAGTTGTCAATAGAGTCAAGTCAAAGTGTCATAGATTTCATGTGGAAGTGATGTGGTATTAAGAGCAGAGTTTTCAATGCAATCGTTCTTCCATTCATAGTTTTGAATACCCCATTGACTTGTATGCCTTTATAAACGACTTCGCCCGTGGAGCTGTTGGAACGAAACTGAAAGCTCGGTTCAATAATGGATAGCCCATGTTTGAGAATTTAAAATCGCCAGAGCGTGCAAAGATTAAATGAAAACGGTCTCGCAGCAATCAAGGAGACCTGGAATTAGTACCAGAGCCGTTATCGGTCCCCTGACCGAATGAGCCCTTTGTTAGGCAGGCCTGGCTGCGAGCCGGAACGCTGGAACCTCCATGTTGGACGTGGGTACATTCAGTTGCAAGATTACGACTGTCTTGCCTGTCTCGTGCGCTACAGCGATCAATCAAGTCTAATCCTCGAGTAGAGAGACCAGCCTGAGACGGAGACACACTTTCACCGGTTGGAGCAGCAATAGCGACAAGTTCAAAGATTTCAATAATTAAACTCACCGGTACCTCGAGCTCCTCAGTCCACACCTGCTCGGTCCACTTCCCATGCTAACTTTTACTTCGTGGATAAATAGAAATCTGAAGATCGAAAAGGACCAAACTCGCATGTTCTGAATGGGACTGTTGGTTGCCGTTGCCCTATTGTTTCAAGAGTGAGACTGTGGAAGCACACGCGACAATGCATGACTCCTCGCATCAACATTAGATCTCTTTCCAACAAGACTTAGATCTAGATGTAGTACCTTGTCGGAGTACGCCGCAACCTTCTTTAACTGAGTAGTTCACAGTGCTTTCAAATTTTCTATAAAGGAGTTTGAGTTTCGCTTCATGGTAATTTAATACACAATTGCCATTGTTGAGTTTAAGAAGTGTTCCATTCAAATTAACAAAATCTTGCTTTAAAGAACGATTTTATGGTGACCATTAATCTGTGTAAAGATGCTTACTGCTGCTTCGAACATCTTGGGTGTTGACTATTGACTGTGAGACATCATTGATTAGTATGACAAGTAAGTAAGCCGATGTTAGTGGAACCAAGGAATAATATGATAAAGTATGCTCGCAACTTTGCGAAACATGGATAAAATTCACAAGCTCCTGAGGCACATTATATGTGTGTTTATGTGTGTTTTGTTTTTTTTGTGAATGGGTTTTTCTTTCTTTTTTTTTTTTAAATACTAATTTTAACAGAATAATTATGTTTCGTTTTCGTTTCAAAAGCATCAAGATAAGATTTGACTATTAATATAAAATTCAAAATTTTAACTTGTAAAAAGGTTGTTTTCAGTAAGCATACCACAATGTAGAATCGCTTAAACATTTTCAAATTGAGTTATTGTTATTATTATTGTTCAGTATTTGTCATTCTGTTATAAACCATAGACCATCGAGAGACTCAATAGAATGCGTTGGTTATATTGGTGGCAATACAACATTCGGACAAATTTGGTGTGTACCAATAAATACCAAAGACCATGTAACGTAGATCGATCCCAAAGCAGTAGCCTATGCTTTTATAATGGTATGGCACTTAGGGACAATAGGTAGTAAAATAGCAATGAGTCAAGCTCCAGAAGAAGAAAGCTATGTTTGAATTAGTCGGGTATGTGTGGTGCTGTACGTTATGTAAATGGTGCAAATATATCCCAAAGTTTGGATAAGAGCCATATTAATCGTGTGTGTTTGTCGACCTGCCGATATGACCATGCTCTCTTATATAACAATAGATATGATTACAGTCATATTAATGTCTCTTGTTCTGCTAGTCCTATCTGACAAGGCGTGACGTAGCTGACTAGTAAGTTACTTAAGTGCATGTTTAACAGTAAGGCTGTAGAATTAAGCTGGTTCCCAACCCACATACAATAATAATTACAATCAACTTGAGCCTAGCTAATCCGCTCAACAGTAAACCGGTCCGACGCCTTTCGATTCCTAAACGGCTATTATGGTACCGAGGGACTCTGTATTTCACCGTAAAGGTACAGAAGTAGCTTACATGTCAGTGGTTTTACCCATTGGAACAGGGTGAGAGGGCAAGCCGTTTTCATATACAATAGGGCGGAGACATTCAGATATAAGGAAGGTTAATAGCTTCTAAATCTACTAATTCAGAGAGGATCATCGTTTCCTAATAGCGGTGTCAGTTTTGTGTGATCGGCTGAGGCAGGAGTATTGGCATGTCCGCTCTGGCTGGTTTTAAGTTGTTCTTAACATTCACAGTCAGCAATATCCAAAAATAACCTCTGAAACATATATGCTCCGCGAAAGTCACTGGGTTACTTTTGATTCAGTTGTTTAAATTGTACTGACACTAAGTCAACCATGAGAAAAGAACGACGGAATTGAACCCATGATCTCAGAATATAAGCTTCTTGTTTTACCGTTGAGTCAATTTCCCCTCTCCACTTTGTCTTTTTGTGGCAGTATGTAAAATTATTAGACTTTACTCTAGGGACCAGTTCGATGTAAAACCTATTCACTGACGATGGTCTTTAAGAAAACAACAATCGTGCTCAATAGTGTCGATGCTAAAAACGTGTATCATTTTTTTTTCTAAACAACAGTGGTCTTTATTTTTGAAAAATGTATGTCATCCAAAAAACAAGGGGGTGGGTGGTATTTGTTTTTAATTATTTCTTTATAAACAGTAGCCGCAGTCTCTTTCCTTTTCTTGGAAAGTCTATGGCTGAATATAATTATCCCTGCATGTAATGTATAATTTGCGGAGGGCGAAGTAAAGCAGTATAAAGATTGACTGAATATTTATTGTATTGCATCGTCCATGAAAACTGGCAGGTTAAGTTTTGTTTTTCGTTTTGTTGTTGTTGTTGTTGTTGTTGTTGTTGTTGTTGTTGTTGTTGTTGTTTTTGTTTTTGTGCTAATCTTGAAAATTTCCGTAATGTTTAATATAACTTGAAGGCAATGTCTTACTTGTGGAAATGTTTGAAGAAAGAGAAAGAGAAGATTCGTTTTAAAAACACTTTGTGTGTTTATTCTAGTTAGAGACTTCCCTTTACTTTGGATATCATTATTATTCAGTGTACGTGCCTCATTTCACTTCACTCACCAGTTAACTAACGTATTTGGAATATCAAATTTATATTCGCATTGAATAATGTGAACAATATTATATCAATCTCACAAGCGCTTGGCCGATATAGGATTCAAATCGACCTCTACATAAGGACCAATTTTTTATGTGTCAATGAAAGCATATACGTACTCTTGTATTGTTGGCGATTTTTAATTCAGTCCAATTCAATGAGACCCCCAACATAGAACCAGAAATGTTTACTTTCGTTGATTTCGGGAACAGACAAATCATTATAAAAATTCATATTAAAAGTAAGAATCTTTGTGCGGGTCTTTCAGTAATTGATAGGGCTTATCCATTTATATTTTATGTTGTTATAAAAACAGAGATATTGCATTTGTCACACAATCCTCGCACCTGTAAATTCTTCCTTAATATTAAGGGTAAGTTGTTTAGAGACTTAAACGTAAGAAATTCTATTGATTTCGTATCTAAGGATCTCAGTCACCATGATCCATGCAACAAATTATAATTTTCATTTACTTTGATGTCTTCATTCTAAGATACAGTTTTTGCACCTAAAAATAATTGTTTTGGTAGGTGAGATAAGCAAGTTTACTCCCACTATTGTTTTTCTTTTTTTCCTTTTTAGTCTTTGTTTTTCGATTCCCACCCCACTCTTTCATTTATATATTTGCCCTTTTAACACGCCATAAAGAGCTCATTTACCTTAAATTTATTCTTTGCAATGACAAATTTATCTTAAGGGAGGAAGACAGGTAAAAGGGAAACGGATAATGAACTTCCAACACAGTTTAAGGAAACATAAAAAGGGGATGGGGGAGTGAGGTAAAGGATCAAAAAACAAAATAAAAGAGGATGAATGGAAACCACTGTTTAGAAGATGGATACCAAAATGCAATTTTTTAGTAGCGCAAGACGTGTAAACTTAAAACAAAAACAAAAAAAAAACAAAACAAAAAAAACTGTTTTGTGTTTTACGTTGAAAAAGAGAACATTGAATAACTTTTTAAAATTTCTTTCTTTCTTTCTTTTATTTATTTATTTTCTAATGGGTTTCACGATCTAGACCTTTTTATCAGTAGATAGGACCAGCAACTCCGTTTGACTACATGATTGTGAACTGAAAGGTAGACTTTTTTTAGAAACGTGGTTACGGTCTGAAGTTTAGCCTCGTCAGCCACATATCCTCTATCCACTGGATCTTTAATCATCAAATTAACATAACAAACACGTACACAACAATTCCCCCACTCCAATCCCCATTAAAATATTCATTCAAAATTGTAATTATTAAGAAAGAAAGAAAAATACTATATACGTTTGAATTAAAGAAAAATGTTATCTCCATAATTATTCAGACTATTTGTTTTTGTGCTAATCTTGAAAATTTCCGTAATGTTTAATATAACTTGAAGGCAATGTCTTACTTGTGGAAATGTTTGAAGAAAGAGAAAGAGAAGATTCGTTTTAAAAACACTTTGTGTGTTTATTCTAGTTAGAGACTTCCCTTTACTTTGGATATCATTATTATTCAGTGTACGTGCCTCATTTCACTTCACTCACCAGTTAACTAACGTATTTGGAATATCAAATTTATATTCGCATTGAATAATGTGAACAATATTATATCAATCTCACAAGCGCTTGGCCGATATAGGATTCAAATCGACCTCTACATAAGGACCAATTTTTTATGTGTCAATGAAAGCATATACGTACTCTTGTATTGTTGGCGATTTTTAATTCAGTCCAATTCAATGAGACCCCCAACATAGAACCAGAAATGTTTACTTTCGTTGATTTCGGGAACAGACAAATCATTATAAAAATTCATATTAAAAGATAGGCTCTACCTGTGGGATTTTAAAAACTGTATATCGAACATCCGGGTACTTAAAACGTATGCACTGGCAAGAAGCCATAATATTGTTATTTGATAAAAGATCCGATCGGACACTTTTATGACGAGTGTATCGAAAAGACATTTTAAAGAACATAATGCATTATATTTTGTTGCACAAAATTTCCGCTTTTTTTCAATTTTTTTATTTCTTAGTGAGCGGCCGTTTTAAAAATCCATAATTCCATGATACAATTTATATTTACGATAAGATATAAATTTACCACTAAGATTGTAGTATAATTTTTATCAAATCATTTTAAAACACTTTTTTCTTTTTTTTACTTTTTGAAACCTTTTTTTTTGCAAAATATACGTTTTAGTTGAGGTTTTTTTTTTGTAATCAATATGATTTTCATAGAAACACATATTACATTTTAATAGAACCGCGGGTATGAACTCTAAATTATATACTTGCTACCGCGCCAACTTCAATGTGTATCATGTTTAGCCGTTGGTATCCTCCGTACAAGCTTAATAATTATGTTAGTAGAAACGCACTTTACCCCAAATGCACTAGCCTAGCGGCAATAAAAGAATATTTACACAGATTTTTCGCGTGATAGTCTGACTGTTCTCGGTAAACATACTCATTTCCAATAAAGAGGGAGAAGTGCATGACTAAACACTTTCTTTGTCTTCCAGGATGTCGTGCTGGGCCCTGTGGCAGCGCCTCCCCCTGCGGTACCAGCTGTCTCTCAGAGAATCCGATGCATCACTTGGTAGCATCACACCCGTTTCATCCCCGCACAGGGCCAGGTCACCGCGAGCTCCCCTGTCTGCAGGCACAATCACAAGATCACCAAGAAGAGCCCCTATGTCAGCGGGCACAGCCACAAGAACACCAGGAGACTGTCGTGTAAAGTCTTCAACAAAGCAAAGCACAGAGAAAGAGCAGGGAGAACACCAAGGCTGTGCTACTTCAAATAAACGACAGCCAGCATTACAGAACGAAAGCACTATTAGGGGACAGCGAAATGTTGGCCAGCCTCAAGGTAAAGGGCGCGCCACCATGTTCTTTACTGTCCAAACGTCTCCGCGAGAAGGTGTGGGCTTTCAAACATCCCACCGTCAAACCGCTTTCCCGTCTCGAAGTTCACCGTTCCTGACAAACTTTAAACAGAATCAGCGCATGAACTGTGCGCGACAGAGTTTTACAGACCCGTCCACAATTCCCCCAGCTTCACCCAGGCGCAGTAAGGCTCGTCAGTCAAAGATGCAGACTGCGGGTGTTCAGTTCCCAGTCACTAAGTTTGAACCGCAAGTAACGACTAACGTAAGTAGCACATCTTCACTGCCAAGCCGACTTGGTTCTGGGCCAAGTCCGGTTCAAAACCAAAACAATATAAGAGCACCAAGTGTCAGGTTAACGAATACCCCCGATAAACCTGAAGTTAGGGGCAAAGGTGAAACAAATGATCTGTCTGTGAACACACTTTTGTTTGTGAATGAAACAAAACCATTCGTTAGAAACCCTGTTTATAGTGAAGCAAAGAACCAGAGATATGTTTTAAAGACTGGCCAAGCTTCTTCGGTCCTTATTGATAACGATAGGGTAGTCGTTATGAAGTCAGCCACACCATCCACTCAAAGTGCAACTGTAAGTCGTGAAAACAGTGCAAGTTATCTGGCACATCTTAGGAAGCTATACCTTAGAGACCCCAAAGATTTCGCCAAGGCAAACAGACCTTATGGCCCTGAAAGAATAAAAAAGAAACTTCTGTTCGAACGACTAGAATATGAAAAACGCACGGATAGCATACTGAACTACTACAGTCGAGAAGATGATGTAGAGATGGCAGCAGCATGGGCATCCGCCGTGGAGTTCTCAAGGCGCCCGAAAACGACGCCATCAAACTGCGGTGATAGAAGGCGAGAGGGCGCAAAGACATCGCGACAGCACAGATCTCCATCACGTCCCACCTCTGCAAGGACAAGGCCAAACTCGGCGCGATTCCCGCTCGGGAGCGCCAACAGCACCGCTCCAAATGTCAACTCTCCGAGAGACGCTCTAGAAGATTGGGGCGAATTCCTTAGGATAAATTCACGGCTGGCTTTGCATGAGAGGCAGTTCTACCTCAGGACCCCAGCTTTGGGTCACAAGAACTCGGTGCAGGATACTATTGACACCTCGGTCCAACAAGAAAACTGTGTTTGTAGATTGTGTCAGGTGGAGGCAGAGGCGGGTTTGGCGGACCATGAGAAAGGGTATAACTGTTTAAAGAATGAAGAGCATATAACATACCTAGCGTTGAAAAATGATCATAGAGGACACATATTACTTCCAAATGATCTACGCATGCAAGTAATAGATGGCAAAAAAAATGTTTTAGAAAGTCGTAAGAGCACTATATATGATCATGTATTAAAACAAGAAGCAAACAAAAGCAAAGTTTTAACAAGCGACGGGAACAGCGAGATAATAATTGCCAATAGTGAAAAATCATTTTCAACTAAACCTGGGCCAGATAATCAAAAACCTCCGTTACGAAAAGAGAGCCAATATGTGATCATCAATGGTGAACAAGTTTTTGAAGACAATACTGGTGCTAAAGCGGGCGTAGTTACAAACAGCAGGAACTCGCAACGTTCACAAAAATGTGTAGAAAATTTGAAAGAAGACGGGAAAGACATTCAAACACAAATGTTTGTCGACATTGAAAGCAAAGATGTGATTAAAGCAGGTAATCCAGACATGCGTGAAGATCACCCATGGTCTTCAGATACTGATGGTTTTGTGAGGGCTGAGACTGATGTTAAATCCGTCAAAGGAGAAGAAAAGGTTGCACAGCATAAAGAAGGCATTCAAAATGTGACCAGAGAGATATACATCCCCTCAGAGCCTTGCGATAATCTGAAAATCTATGAAAATGACTTCTTAGAAGAGTTTAACAGTGCAGAAAATTTTAATCAAGGTACCAATGTTTCTGTCCTAAAAGACCCTGATGAAAAAGTCAAATATTCCAAGGAAGATACAAACCCTATTACGGTACCTAAAATTATGCCTGAGTCCGAGAACTCACGTAACTTTTCCCAGAAAACAAACGGTTTGGATGAAAAAGAAGACACAAATGAGCTCAGTGGCACAGGAGAGAAAAACTGCACTAGTTCAATGGTGCTAGCTGAAAAACCAGACAATGGTCATGTGCTGGATCCAGTAACTGTTATGGATATTAAGACTGGTGAATTATATGTTGAGTTTGAACAAGATACTATAAAACTTGAAGAAGAAGTTGCTAAAAAGGCAAATCTTAGCTAGTATTAGAGGTTGGAATTTAATTATATTGATGCAGTATTTGTTATTTTATTCTTTTTTTAATCTTTTTTGTTTAATTTTGTTGGTTAGGGTAAAGGCCATTATATGCTCTTTCAATTTTTGCGTTGATACGGTTGGTGTTGTTGTTGGTTTTTTCCGTTTTTTTTGTTTTTTAACAACAACAACAACAACAACAACAACAACAACAACAACAACAACAACAACAACAACAACAACAACAACAACAAACAACAACAAAAAAAATACAAAACAACAACATTTACAATAACAGTAACAATTTTAAAGATGAAAACTTATATTAAAAATAACAATAATGACCACGTTTATAATAATAATACATGTAGTAATAATAATAATAATAATAATAATAATAATAACACAGCATAAGTTTTACATATGTGATAATAATAAAAAAAAAATAATAATGAAAATAATGGTGAGGATTATTATAAAAACAAAACAAAAACAAAAACAAACGTTGTTGTTGTTGTTGTTGGATTTTTTTTACATTATTAATTTGTTTCAAAGTATGTCTCTGTTATAACTTTAAGTGTATTTATTTATTGTAAAAGACAATAAAATATTATGAATACATATTGTTATTATAGTTCATACTATTGCATTTTCCAAGAGGGCTGTTGTTCTTTGTACATTTTACTTCTTTTATATTCTAGAATAGAATCATACGGCGACGACTCCCAGTCTAGCGTCTGACAATTTTACGTGTTGCCACACAGGAGACTGCGGGGATACCAGAGGGTTTTTGACCCGATCATTTTTTTTTCTGTTACCAATGTCTTATGAGCCGTGGAGTAACTCGATATTTTAGAAGTAAAACATCTGTTTTGGTTTATCTTTTTAACCTAGGTGATTTTCTTTAATTTTAATGAGAAATGAAAAGACATGTCATGTGTTTTGAGGTCAATTCTTTATCATCTCACTCTTTTTTAAATGTGTAACCAGTGTACATACTTTGTGACGATAATTTATGTTTGTGTCTAGTTAACCTAGAAAACACCCAGTAAAACATACATTACATGTCAAACTTAATATTGCCCAAGCACTTCATTAGTGTAGGCTTCAAACGATCCACAACAATTCCGATGCAATGTATACAGCTATTTAAAAAAATTGTGGCTTAAAATATTTTTGTTTTACTCAGCTACTGTAAGCAAAAATAGAAGTAAGCCACTGAAAACGCAATTTAGATTGTATAAGCAATGTAAGATTACAAACAAAAAAAAATATTCAGATTGCATACAAATAAGTGCCAGTCATAGTGTTTTGGAATTCAAAGAGTTCGATAGACGGTTGTGAGTCTAAAAATTAATGTATTTTACTCAAAGAAATGTTTGATTTCCAGTGAGAGTTATACGAAAATATAGATGTTTATTGAAGCATTCAGTTAATACACTTTGCAGCGTTTGTATTTAAACGCTATGAGAAGTAATGGTTAATTAACAGGCCTATTTTAACTGAAGGTACACAAATGTGACAATACTAAATTATATCTATTTAACGACCTTTCATGTCCCTCTCCTTCTTTTTCGATAATAATTTGATCCGTCTTATATCCTCTATGCAAAGTACTTGCCGCGTCTCTTAGAACTGTTTAGAGAATTGCTTAATTTAATTTCCTGTAAATTCGTTTCTTCGTTTGTTGTTACATATTTTTTTCAATTATGGTTTTGTTATTATTTTTCTCTTTGTTTTCGGTTGTTTATTTGTTGTTGTGGTTGTCGTTGATGTTGTTGTTGCGGTTGTTGTTGTTGTTGCTATTGTTTTCGTTGTTGGTACTGTTGTTTTTGCTACCTTTCAAGAGGAAGAAAATATTGCATTTGCTCTTCAGCCCATATGATGATACAAAATTCTGCTATAAAACGAAGATACCAATTACTACTTTAGCCATATTTCTAAATAATTATTATCTACCATTGATTTATACCTTTCCCGAAAAGGGCTATAGAACACGCTGTCGTTAAATTCAAAAGGTGCGTTGGCGTACCTTTACTTTTTTTTTTTAATAAAAATTAAGCCCGTTAGTTAATTTTACAACGTTGTATGTATCAAACTAGGGCGGGCTGAAGCAAACAAGAACGAATGTTTCTACGTTGTATAAAAGAATGACTGGCACCCCGTTAAATAGACAAGACAAATGCTAGCTAGATGCTTGTTAACAGCACACATAATCCTAATAATTTCAATTTTAAGAGTGGGTACAGGATGCTTGAAACGGTTCTGATATTCTTTGTGCCTTTATCTCTTTAAAACTAAGCATTAAATCGACACGCTACAGCTAATAACAAAGCGTTCACGACCTTTGTAGGCCTATATGATTTTTTGCATAATAAAGCTAATGATTATTTTAAATATTTACCTTTTATAATTTCATAAATAATTAGGCTACATAGTGATGTTCCGATCGAATTTCTAGAGCGAAGTAAAAGACATGATGAAAAGAAAAAAAAACAAAGGTAATGGTGTGTGCGGAATGATCTACCGGCCCACTTTTCCTTCTTTAAATGTAAATAAAACCGTAAATGTCAAGACTATCGCTCCAAAATATAGAGCTTAGAAGCGCAATTCAAACTGAACATGTATTTTAAAAATGAAAGCGAAGATATTGAAAAGGTGGTTCAAATTATCTCGCTTAATTTTTTATTGATTGCACTGGAAACGGATGTTGTTAAAAAGAATGTTGGTCGCACTGACCATCAAGCTTTGCACCAAGGAAGAAAGCATATAACATGAAAAACAATTAGAAAATTAATTCATCAGACGGCATTAACTTGTTAAAAATATTACGTTTGTCAGAAAGTTACACCAAGGAATAATAATTATGCCTTAATTTTATCCGCTGTATTACTATAGCGTCGTGGCAAAACAAAACAAAAAACAAGAACAAAAAACAAAAAAGTCAGCCAACGATCCTTTGTGAGAACTTTCTGTTGACTGCATGCAAGGATTATTCTTTAATTAACTTTCCTCTGTCAAAATATTTGTTCGACTTAACGGAGTGGCTCCCAATTAGCTAACCCCCCCCCCCCCAAAACACACACACACACACACACCTCTCATCATAAACCAGGTGTATAGTGTGCTGGTCTATGTTTTGGTTTATTTTTTTCCTCTTTGTTGGTTTTGTTGTTGTTTATTGTTGATGTTGTTGGTGGTGGTTTTTGTTTGTTTGTTTTTTGTTGTTGTTGCTGATTTTTGTTTGGTCTTTGTTTTTGTTGTTGCTTCGTTTTGGTTTTGGTTTTCTGTAAGTCGTTTTTCCCATGGGTTTTATCTGCACAAATAAAAACTACCAAGGCAAGACTTTGGCTATACAAAGCATAATAAAAATGTAGAGGGATCTATGTAACTCTGAAAATTTGAGTAGGCTACTAAAGGCACTTACACGGGCAGTCGTAATGTAGCCTATGGCCGGCTACAGAGTGAAGCTTGAATTTATCGACGCTTTAAAGAACTTGAAATCCGCGCCGATCAGCTTGGTGTGAAACCCACAGGGTAGACGCCTAGATGCTGATCATGACGTGTGGCGGCTAGGCAAAATTAGCCTACTGCATCGTCTGAAACTAGTGCGAAGGTACAATACAAATACATGCAATAAAAAAAAACTATTTATGGGATTAAAATTAATTAAAATTAAAATAATGAAAATTAAATGCCCACAATAACTTTTTTTTTTTTATTTAGTTCAAAATCAAATTCTGTCCCCAATTTCCCCTTAATTTTATGACGCTGATTACAAAAATCTAATCAGTTTTGTTGTATGTGACGCCCACGCTCCGCTATGTCCATTTAAAAAATCGCCCTAGTCCAGTCCGTGACGTCACACATTCGATGACGGTGGTCGTGGTGAGCCCTTTTTCGGCGTCGATAAGAATTGTTTCTCCATTCTTATAAAGCCGAGGCTACCGAAGCCCACTTATCAGCGCTCACAAGGAGCGATGACTCTGTGGGGCTAGTTGATTTTTATAGGGGAATTTTTATTCTGATCGGCGCTCATCAGCTTTCGGCTTTCACCCTGTGGTCGCCCTATGGTGTGGGAGTGAAGCCTGGATTATAAAAAAAAATTATTAAAAAAAATAATAAACTGATGAAATCTGAATTCATTCTACTAAAATGCTATTCTACATGAGGCTGTTCGGTTTAACTACATAGGACAAAAAAAATTTCGAAAACATACGAAAAGAAATTAAGAAAGACGTATTAGCAACTCTTTAAATTTTATGGAAATTGACAAATCTAGGACAGTCAGACATATAAAACGCGCACTAATTAAAATAGACCTATGAAAAAAGGTGGAAAGTTCAAGGAATAAAGAAAGACCACATCAAGAACAGTTCAGCACTGAAGGAAGCCCCCCCAAACCCCCAGGCCTCTACATAATTTTTTCCAAGAACAGCGAAGGATGGCATAATATTTTAGAATCAATGTCGTAAGTGACGACTTTGACAGCTAATAGGTAATCTATTATAATTATAATTTATATGGAGAGTTCCCTCCAAAGGTGCGAATGTTTCGTGTTCATCATTCGACTTCAAAGTAAGCTGGCTTGACAACGAAGTAAGCTAGGGCACTGGGTAACAGTCAAGGGATATCAAAGGGACTCTGGATGTATGTTGGTTGGTTTCCTAACACCCAGAGCGTGTCTCAAAGACCGAGCGGGGATACATGGACTTATCTCTCAACTGGTTACTGACACCGATACAAGAGACTAGATCTAATGGGGACTTGAGTTGAGTTGAGTTGGTTTTAACGTCCAGCATCAACACTATATAGGCTATATTGTAGACTAACGGGGATTAATCGGGCGCATATCGCAATAAGAAAATGACACTTAGAAGAGGCAACAATCACAGTTTATTGGTACAAGTAAGGTTTACATAATATAAATCATGTATCCTAAACGTATCAAGTCGGTTAATGTCCAAAAGCTGTAACGGTGGGAATTCCTTTTAATTTGTTCTTGGTTTATTCGTTTTGTTTGTGTTTCTGTGTTGTTTATTTCTTTTGTTTTGTTTTTGTTGTTTTTGTTTTTTTTTAACAAAACACGAGTATTTGTCTAAAATAAAATTTGTCCCCTAATCAAAAATATTATATAAGCCTACAGATACAGATTTAGGTAGGCTAGGCCTTTAGATCCATATCTAAAACACGTCAGAGTTGTGAGATGTATTTTTAACGTAATCATAAACAATTGCATAGAAAAGTGAAGAGCAATATTCAAGATATTACTGAATCACAACACAACAGTAAGGCACCATTGGTAGCCTAGGTCTACATAACTCAGATTTTTAAAAATGTTAAAATTAATGTCTCCTCTTTTTCACGACTCGGTGAGAAGATAGCCCTTACGGGAAAGCCCGTTTCTTTGCCCTCTGGATTCTGGAAACCTGTCCTGTCTAGTTTCGGTTTTGCTGTACACCGACATCAGTCAATCACAAGTCTAAGCTTACATGTTTACTGTTACATCTGAATGATATTTACATTTATGCGGTTGAGAATGATAACCGATTTGGGACCAAGAGAAAGAAGCGAAATTTAAACAATGCGTTTTAACCTTTGAAATGTATTGTTTTTTTTCTGCACTCATTTAAATTCTAGTCTGCACTCTTTAGATTTGACGGCAGTAGGATCTTCGTATTATCTGTAGACAGTACAGTACGTCAGTGGCAGTCTTAGACTCTTACAGTTCATTGGTACGTAGATCTAGATCTCGATCTAGGTCTTAAAAATCTAGTCTAGTCGGAGGGCTTATTTCTTTAAGTTCTTTTGGGTTGTTTTTTTTTTTTATTACCATTCGTTTATTGTGTTGAAATACTCTTATCCAGGGTAGTGTCTTAGATTAAGCACTAGAATCTATAGGCCTAGGCTATGTGAAACAATAGTTATGGCAATTATGTATTTTTGCTATTTTCGCACTAGTATCTAGATCTAAACCTATTTATAGTGCATTTTTTCCAAATATTGCTAGATCTATATTATGCACAAAGTGTTTTCGTTCCAATAAAATTATTTGGTCAGGCTGTGGAAGAAAGCAAAACTCTCCTAGTCTAAAGTTTTCTAGGTGTAAAGAAAAATTTAACAATGAAACAATGTGAATTAAAGGTATTGCGATACACAGCATTTCCTATTTTTGAAAGTAATTATTATTTTGAAAAAATATATGTTACTTATTATATTCTGAGTATAGGCCTATATATCAAAATTATAGAAATTTTATATACGGTGTGTGTTTAATTTCCTGTTATTTCCCATCTAAAGCAACCCTCTCCCAATAGATTTTTTTCTGATTATGTCTTGTGTATTTTTTATAGTACTTAAATAATTTAGATTTCTACTGTATTTTACCCATCCTTGTTCTTTACCAGGATATAACTCAAGCTCAAGTTTAAGACAAGCACTCAACCATGCTCTGTCCCCTGAGAAATCTGATAAAATCAAGTGTTGCCCATAAAGTCTTGTTAGAAAGCAGCATCAAACAACCACCATTGGTGAACAGTGTCAGATTTAGGAAACCACGATGGTTGCCTATTGCCAAGTCCAAAGAATTTTATGTAAGGAAGCCAACTCCAGTCATACCTGAAGAAGCAGAGGAGCTTTACTTGCGGTACAGTAAATACAGAGCTGATGTGGAAAGCATAAGGTATGCAGTAGGAGTTAGTCATTAAATGAACAACCTTGGGCTTGAGTTAAACTTAAATAATTTTGTAATATTAATAGTTCTTTCAACTCTATTGGTTACTGTAATTATAGATGTCATCAAATTTCATAACATTCAACTGGTTATTTAGGCACATTCCATTATGAGATGTTTTAGCACATTATCACTGTCCTTTCCATTGATATTATAACATGTCAAAAAATATGCCACAAATGTGTTTCAAGGAAGTTAAAGTTTAATCACTAAAATACATTTCTTTGTGTAAAATACAGTTGTCTGTTTTCTTTTCATACGTGCTGTGAACTTGTTATGGTACAAAGTCAACGGGTCTTTAAATGTTTCACTTCTAGTCAGTACTTTGATACATAAATGGTTTTGGAAGATTTGTAAAAAAAAGAAGATTCTAACCAAATAGAACTGGTTCAAGTTCAGTTTGCTATTTATTCTGTTTATTCTGTATATATACATACAATACTTAATTTAATTTTTGTTAATTAGAGCCTAGCCTATACTGAATTGGTTTTAAAGCAAAATGTGCAGAGTTGGTATCCTTGAAAGTTGTCTAGGTTTGTTTGGATGTTCATTTTATTTTGGTGATTTTTATTTTTATTTTCAGACTTTTCCTCAAGGAGCAACTCTCTCAAAAAAGTGTAAATATTATGGAGAAGCAAGAAAAAGATGATGCTGCAGATTTAAAATTAATGGAAGAGCAAGTCAAGGAGTACAACAATCAAGTTGCTGCTTTAAGGTAACTTTATCCATAACTTTACTGAGCATAAATATTATATGAATTACGGAGCTAAAATGCATCACACACTATTTATAAAGCAGAGCAACTATCTCAAAGCTAGCTAGATTTGGCTTAAAGGGTAAAAACAACAAGTACGATGGATGGGGAAAAGACACAAGAAGAAACTATTGTCTCAAATGGAATCAATCCTACTCACCTTCTTCAATTAAAAAAAGGCATACTAACTACTTATACATTTACAGCCGCCCTAGCCACTTGTACCTGCAGATCGATATATGTCTGATGTGTTTTCAACTTTTGACTCTTTCGTTTGTAACTATTATTATTGTTTCAAAATACTTACACAACAATATCTAACTGTATGTAGGCAAGAGCGCCAAAACCAAGAAGTAATAGCTGAACAAAAGCGAATTGAAGAAGTGATGCAGAAGCAGCAAGAGGAAAGACTCAAGAGAACTCTACAGGCAGAGAAAAAATTGGAAAAGAACAAGGTAGATAATGCTTTTTCTTTTCTTTCTTTTTTTTTTTTTTTTTTCATATAAAGCTTTTATGACCAATTACAAATGATACTATTAAGCAAATCAAATCATTCTTTTGCGATATATACGGCAATTTTCTCAAAGTATTTCAAAGAGGTATAAACCATACAGGTAAAAATTGTTTATCTCAAGACTCCCAGGGGATGTGCAAATTGAACTAATTTCAATGCTTTCGATTTTTATTGTGGTCAGTTTTCTTTCATTTTCTTACAAAAAAAATTTCAGTTCAAAATGTCTATACACCAAAGTGAAACAAATGCCATATTTTTTCTTTATTATTAATATTATTGTAAATCAATGCTTGAATACAAGATTTTTTTTAAAAGAGAGTTTGAGACAAATTCTCGTGCCCAAAGTCTTGTATTAAACATCTTTTGGTTGTTTGTTTGTTTTTTATTTTAGCATGACATCTATTCTTAAAAAAGTGCAAGCCCTTGATTTCCAAAGGAGAGCATTTACCCATAAGCTAGCATTTTAATGTTTGTGATAAAAAACTTTTGACATTCAAAAAATGTATTGTAATAAATGTACATGTATTTTGTTATGTGCATACATTTTGTTTGTTTTTGTGATTTTAATAGGCAGCAAGTTTCATACAACCTGAGGACTTGGATCAAGCCATTGAAATCATGCTGGACAGTCGATCTGACTACAATTACGCTATAACAAATTCTGGGGATGTGATACTTGGTGAATATCCAGACCAACCGCTAGACAAAGCTCCACCTCGCACAAAAATGAGTGACATTTCCTGATTCAGCATATAAGAATAGAACAAACCGTCAAAAATTAAATGATTAAATTTGTACATTCTACTTTTTGTGTTGTTTTTTTTTTTACATTGTGAGCTCTTAGAATCCATAAAACTGGGTGCGCTCTCTTCAGCTTCAAAATGGCAGAAATTAGTTACTAAGCATTTCAGTTATTCTATTGAGTTGCAATGTTTACCTCTCTAAGCTGAGTCAACTTTGATGTTGATATGAAACAAGTATCAGGCATTTAAATTTTGTGTTGTTGTTTTTTTGTTTCTTCAATATCTGGTATCATTAAAAATAAAAGGTTTGTTTTTGTTGGGGGGAGGGATGTACTCATACTAGTCATAGGCATCACAATAAAAGTACTGTGGGTACATGTAGGTGATTGATAACCCCCTCATTTGTGACTGGCTAGATCCTGTGAGCCTAAAGTCAAAATAATATGTAGGTGAGGCAGGCATTTACAAATAGCTTGAACCATGTACATTGGGACTAGAAGGGTAAAAGATCCTAGCTTGCAACTATGATTCAAAGTGCAGGGCTATAGTTGACTAAGAGAGTTAATAGGACATAATTTGTTAGGCTAATCAATTGTTAGTACAGCTGGTGTTGGATTGCAGATTTTTTGACAAACTTTTACCTTTCAAGTACATGTACTAGTATACAATTTCAAGCAGGCATGGAAGCAGAAGTTTGCAGAGATAAAGGAATTTTTTTTAATGCATTTACACTTAATGTTAAATAAATTAGAACATGTTCTCATAAATTGTTTTTTTAAAGTGTTTTATTTTTATCAAAAATATTCTAAGAGGACAAATAAAAAATGCAAAAGGTTGCTCAATAAGATTATTTGTAGCAAAGAGAAAATAACCATCATTCATACTGTGGAGATGACAAGCAAAAAAATTGTTTCATGTGGTTATAATTATGAAGGAAATAAAGTTTGAAATAAACGACGTGCACATGCCTTTATATGAAATGCTAATGGTTGGACTTAGGTTTGGTTAATTTTACTTGGCATTTAATAATTGCATGTACGCATAGTAACCCTGGGGCAATACATATATAATACATGTACATCTTTTTGTAAATAACACCTATTCACAGGTGGTAAGAAAATAATCCATAGTAAAGCCAAGAAAGTGAAAAGTAGGATTTCATCAAATCAGGATTGAAATAAAATGCTCAAAGAGATAACAAGGGTTTAAAAAAAAAGGAAAGATTTTGGTATAACTTCTTTATTTTTTCTAATTTTTGTTCAGAAGAGTTTTAAAAGTTACTTAATTGCAACTGCAAGAGATCTTGATCCTCAACAGAGGAATTTGAAGAATAAAATCTTACTATCTCAAATCTGTGTGTGGTGCAGGGAAAGATTATAAATGAACATGTACTGAAAAGACATGGTTAAAAACTAAATTGTTCAACTATAAAAAACTATGTACATATAAATAAATTTATATCTTGAAGTCTTTGGAATGTTAAAATACATGTAGTTTTAAAGAGATGCACTCTTAGTTTTAAGATTATCCTTCATTTTCTTTATTTGTTATGATCCACTGATGAATTAAATACCAAGTTAGTTTCAAAATAGACATGGACAAGTAAAGAATTGAATGCCAAAAAAAAGTTTTCTAAATTGAAACCAAACATGCAAAGTAATTTTGTAGCACTTGCAAAAAAAACATTCATTCATTAAATTAAAATATTTTTAAAAACTACAATGTGGTAATAATCCTTAGGAGGAACTCTGCAAGTGATACTGCACAAACTTAACCCCAAGAAGCCAGTTATAGGAAATCATGTGATAAATGAAGGGCAGAAACGTGCAGCCATAGTAACTAAAACCATTTGTGAAGCAAATTTATAAAAAAAATAAAAATCTATCAATAGTTTTGAAATGCCATGCATTGATATACGCAGTCATGATGGGTGACCACAGCTATAAAAAAAAAATTTTTTAAAAAAGGTTTGGAAGGTTGATAAGCTTTTAGTCCTAGAAATGTTTCATGTCTAAATTTTATTTATCAATCAAATCATGCCTTTGAACAGGTTAGCATTACAACTATAAAAGTGATCATATTTCATATGGTCAACAGGACCAGAGAAAAGGCATAAAACAAACCAACACCTTGTCTATTGAAAACCCTAATCCACCTCAAAAAGTTCCACAGTGACTGCATTCTGTAGATCAATGAACCAGAGGTGCAAAAACCTAATGCATACATTTTTTTCATAAGTCAAGCAAACCGGAAAGAGTTAAATGCCTTAACCATAAAACAAACATTGTTTGGAAAAAGGTGTAACAAAATCTCTTGAAACACTTTGACAAGTAAAGACATAGGTAACAAAGAAATACAATTTTTTTTATCTATGAAAGAATACTTTAACTATGTATTAATATGGAGCCAACATTGATTGTCCACAGTAATTTAAAAGAAAAAAGTGGCATATGAATAAGGGGGGCACATTTTTCCCGCTTTTCTGTAAAATGAAAAACATTTTATACAGAAAAATCGTATGCATTAAAATCCAATCATCATGGTTAGATTGAAGTTAAACCTATCAAACTATGTGTGCTTTATCGGTTACTCCCATAAACGTTCAATACTTATGACTTCCTTTATATCACAATAGAACCTTTTAGCTTAATTAATTAAAGGCATTGTTAATTGTCAATTTGAAGTGCCTTTGTTAACATCATCAAACATGCACACAAAAACATCATCTATTGCATGTTTTTTTGTTTTTTTTTATCAACAACAATCTTTTAAGTTAGGAGTTGGTATGATTAAGGCAAAATTTTAATTTCAAATTGAAAGTCTAGTCTAGTGCCAACTAAAATTTGTTCATTTCATATTTGTCTGAAAAAGAAAAAAGAAAAAGGCTTCTGTTGTGTACAAATTACTATTTTAGACACAGGCAAAAGGGAACTTTTATTCTTGTTGACATACATGTAATTGTACAATATAATTACTGTGATGTAGAATGTTTATATATTGTAAGATCTTGTTGTAGGGTAGAGAGAGATAAACCTCTTGCTTATCAATTTGTCTGCTCCAGATTTAAAGCATGTGAATAAATAGAAAATACCTGAATCAGTCTCTTTGACTTATGATATGTAAGTACATATACACGTATCATAACAACAAGAAAACAAATTACCCTTACATCAAACTATTTGCACATAGATGTAGCCATTAACAGGGCATACAGAAAAGCTTGAAACAGTTGCAGTGAATTTTTATTTACAAAATGGAGTGATTTTCTCTATAGAAAGAGAGAACTGAGCTCTCTTTCTCTCCTTTTTTGCCCGAGGCATCCTATACGGCGACAGGCAGCATTGATAAAGAGACAAAAGCTCAAGGTGAAGACAGGACATATACAATGTAGTGATTATTCAATTGAAAAGTTGTATGATCAAATGCCTTTCAATTCAATTTTACTTTATCAAGTGAGTTTTGTTAAGGGATATACTTCACACTAATAATCTTGAAAAGCTTAGCACCTGAATAATACTTTTTGTCTAGAAAAGTGTAAGCTTTGTGATCTTTTAGACAATCTTTTGTTTCAATATGATTGTATTTGTACTCTGTGTGTTTCACTGCACTGCAGATTATCTGAGTTTTAAATATTGTAAAAAAACATTTACAATTTCCATGAAAACATAAAAAAAAAATAATTCACGGGCACATTTTGCTTCCATTCTTGACAAAAATGGAAGAAAATTTTTCATGGAAATCATGAGAATGTAAAACTGTTCCAAGAATATTTTTAATTGGTTTTTAAAGTTATGTTTAAATAAATTCGCATTTTCAAATGAAAAATTGGACAAGGTTATATTTAAACCTCTCTATCTTGTTCAGTATTTCGATGTGCAACGTGTATTATATTCATCCAGAAATGGAAAGTTTAAGGGCATTTAAAAACATAGTAGGCTAAAATCTTGAAGCCAAATTTTGTTTAAATCTATGTCACTATTACAGCATAATCAAATTAAGTACTCAATCCCCTTTAAATTATAGAAATACACTTTGACAAGATATAATCTTTGTACTGGTGCAGATAAAACAAATTTTCTGCAAAGATGTTTGTGTCAACAGAGAAAAAAAAAGTCAAGATATAAATAATCCATAGTGAGCAACCAGGCTTTCTAGTTGATGCGTCGAAACACTTTTGTTTAGCAATACAAATAAGTTGCTGCAAGGATGCCACTTTCCCCGACTTTAGCCTGATTTCCGGCTAAAGCTTTTTCGGTCTTCAGGTTTTGTCAAGTTTTCAGCTCCAGCCTTTCAGTTTTCTCTGAAGTTTCAGACCTCCAGTTTTGGGTCCGCAACACCCTCGTTCACATACCCCCACCTCGGTGAACGTCCAGCTCGTCGCCTTATAGAACTTTTATAGCTAAACCATCTTGTCCAACCTTCCTGAAACTGATGAGTTTTCACTCCAGCTCCATAGTTATCATACAGATACAGATACTACTCTGCCTAAACCTGAAATCTGTATAGATATTGCTCTTGACATTGCAATTTTTCGGAAAGGTTTAAAATTTCATAGACATGCCTCATTTTTGCACTAAGAATATTCCAGATAGGCTTCATGTAAAAAATAATTATTTGATCATAAATTTCAAGCAATTGATAAAATATCCCATATTGTGAAATTGAAAGGATAAGAAATCAAAAGTATTTTTGTAAGAGGTCTAGGTTTACTAATTTAACAACATATACAACAACCATAAATTACATCTCAACATTGAGCTTAGAACTTAGGTAAGAAGAAGTAAAGAAATATGACAATTGTATAACAGAATTTCATAAAAGATAATATAAGTCTCTTATAGCAATAGCTTTGACTAAATTACCATCATACAACTGAAATAAGTGACAGACTAGACAATCATTGAACATTTTTAACAGAGTATTTTATACCCGTAACATCAAGCCATTTTAGTTGGCAATTTGGTGAGACACAATTTCTTAGGCGAGCACAGCTATTATATTTTCATTAAATACTAGTTGTTTTCTAGAAACTACATTTGATCTACACTTATACATTCTCTTTATAAACAAAAGATGACTAGATATAGAATCAAGTTCTTTTGGATATTACAACAACTTTGTGTAAATGTCAATGTGAAATTCAACTGAACAGATTAATACCGTTACCTATATGGAAACCCAAAAAACACTAAAAAAAAAAAAAAAACCAATTAAAAAAAATTGACACTATCAATGCTGAGATAAAAACCATAAAAAGATGAGTAAGGTACATGTAAAACAAAAGAGTGCTATAGATATCTTGGGTAGAATGCACAAACATGACGTAGCTTATGTTTTGTCGTAAACCTTCAAATTCTTATAATGTTACGACGAGACATAAGCTACATATTGTTTGTGCATTTTACCCCTTATCATAAAGCCTGACTTAAAAAAAAAAAACCAGCGAAATTGGACAATCCTTAATGAAGTTGCATTGAGGATATAAGTACATCTAGGTAGAGTAAAATGCCCCAATTCCGAACAGTACATACCCAGCATTTGAAATAATTATCATATCCAAGTTACTTTATATAGCAAATCAAACAATGGACAATTTCGCAGAATTAGAGGAAGAATCAACGCAGCAGCAAAACATACTTTGTTGCTATAATTGCCATTCTGTTCGATTTTATCTAGAGTTTTTTGCCTCCTAACCTAAAAAGATTGCTGGTTGCGTGTGAAAGAGCCAAATACACCACAAAAACAGCGTATGGGAGAACAACTAACACTTATTTACCAATCTCAATACTTCTAATAAAGGGTTTGCACATAATTCTCTTCATAAGATTTGCTTCTAGCAGACTTGCCAACCAGTATGATTTTGGATATTTTCATAGCTTTGTGCCTAAAACTATGCGATTATGAGTATTGGCTTTTGTAAATAATAAACGAGGTTTAACAAGTAGCTGGCAAACTAATTTGGCCAGCTCTACTTCCGGCTTTTGACCACAAACAAAAAGTAGCTTAGCCCAATCACTCATGATAAAAGTTCTTTTTCTGTTCGGACTTTTTGTTTTTTTCACGAAAATCAAAATATATTGCTGATTTTGTTACTATGTTAATAAAATGGAATGTTTCAAATGCAAAATCTTCAAAATTAATTTGTTTGTTCGCTTTGCTAAAAACTTTCTATATGAAATATAATGTTCGCCATTGGGACAACCTCTGTTCGGAATTGAGCCCACCTGTTCAGATTTGGGGCAAAGGTGATGTTTTTTTTTTCACCAAAATTAGAAAAAGGAATTACATCCAGAAGCATTGGGAATGTTTGGAATCCAAGTACAATTGGATATATTTATAGGAACCATAAATAAGAATTATAGTATTAAGAGTAAGCGCAGTAAGAACTCTGCAAAGTTGGCCTACGGAGAATTTGTTCGAAATTTTAAGTTTGATCCCATCATATTTGCACCCCATCATTCCCGATAAAATTGTTCCTGGTTATACATGGTCCTCGTGAACGTTTGCATCACACATCAACTTATTCATTTGAATCACATTGTCTAACTGGATTTTTAATTGAGGGGAAATGTGGCATTCTGACATAAAGGAACATAATATGTATACTATTTACGATGAATTACTAAAAATCTCTTTCATCACAACATGCATTGTTTTAATATTCATTGAAAAGCATAGACGAAATATATGGGATTATTCAAATTTTTTTTGGCAATTACACTTTTTACCTTTCTTTCTTCCTGAATCTTGCAACTATTCTAATAAACTATATAGCTAATGTTCTATGACATCTCTCTGCTTGTTATTTCTTATAATGTGTGTCTTCATTCACTTTAGTAATTTCACAGTTTAACATGAATAACTAAACCAGTAGCACACCTTTCAAGCACTACAAGCATGACCCCTAGTGATTTCAAATATTAAGCATTATATATATATGATTTGGCAGATTCAGCTCAGCTAAAAAATAAAATGTCACACCCAAAGCCCCACTTAGTAATTTAAACTACATAATCCATATGTTCAGTAAACATTTGATAATCGCATAAATATAGTATACTTTAAAGTATGAATGTTTATTACAAGAAAATACTCATAATTTATCACCTAGTTTGCAACTCAATGGTATAAACGATCAAAGGCTAATTTTGAATGGTGAATAAATAATTATAATCATAACATTATATAAATTTTACTTGGATTTCATAAAATTTCAAATTACAAATAATTGGACATTTCGGATTTCATTCATTAATATCAGATGAATATACTTGATTGCAAGGTTAATATTCAAAAATAAAATTCAACTTTCATAAAAATTCAATGCGGCTTCTCAATTGTGAAAACTAAAGCAAACAGGTAAGATTGTCTGACCAAATATAAAAACACTTTAATTTTAGAGACAGAAAATTCAAATTGAGAAAGTCATTCGATTTGATCATGAACATTACAAAGTGTGGATATATAACAATTTAAACACTGGCAGAAAATGTATAACTGAGCAAAGTGATTAGTTAATAGAAGGTGAATAAGTGTAAGACTTAGCACTTACTATTAAAAAACAGTCTTACTCAGTGAAGGAAGGAAAGATTTGTTCAAAGCACCAATTTTAACTGTCTGAGAATTTTTCAATAAATCATTTAATGATACCTTGCTGCCTCCATGAACCCGTCCTTACAAAATGAAAATTATTCAATGAAAGTCAAATTAATTCTTGATGTAATAATAACTATTAATAATTATTAAGTCTTTTGAGTATGTATGAGAATAGAAGATATGCAATATCCTGTGGCCAGAATGATCAAACTATAATTTTTACGCCTCCAATTTGTTAGACATTAATGCTTGCTGAGAATGAGGTGGTGCAGAATATTACAGCACAAAGTTATGGTTTTTATTTTATAAGTCACACTTAGAGCAAAATTCAAGTCTCTCCAAAAGATTTATAATTCATATCTTAATTCCTTAAGCAGACCTAGAAATACCACCTAATGAAAGGCGACTTATTTTAAGGCATTTTGAAGCTGAATCAATAAACTGAACTGACCCTAATTATACCTACACTTTCTTTGTGCATCCATTACTATTGTTTCACTATCACATGATACTGATATGCATTGTGCTCAAGCAATATATTTAATGTTCCTGTCTGTTTGTCTCTGTAACAAAAATAAAATCTTATAAATGATCAACAAATACTGTCAGGTTTGGTTTCACCAAATCTTTCTCTACTGCAACTAAAAGCTGAACTACAAAGTTCAACCAAAAAGGGCCAAATTGACTACTGTGGATTATTAAAATATGATTTAATATGCGCAAACACAAAAGTAAAATTATGATACCCGGTAAAACCAATTATACTGCAGTTTAATTTCAATAATAGAATATTCCTCAAGAAAATAACAGAAGAAAAAAGTGCCTTCATGTCAGAGTATACACGAGCAAGTAATTAATTACAACCTGACTTAATTTGATCAAGATTTTATGAATATGTGACGCACTCAATGGCTTTCTATAGAAATATTAACAATGATGTCCATTTCAATCACGTTCTTATACATAATCAGATGACTAATTGATTTTTCATTCTATAGCTTGGACCCACTTTCCATTACCTTCAAAGATAATAATTTAAGAAGTCACAACCGTATAAAGTTTCTGAAATAATTGCGCAAGGACTAATAAAAATAATATCTTATCAGGATTCCTGTTCACTCCCATTGGTCTCTAATTTATCAGAATGTGGTTTGCTCTTGACAAGAACTTTTTCTAATCTGTTGATAAACAAATCAACATCATCCTTGGTCATACCAATAGCAGCAGCAGCAGTAAGATATGCACAAGGGTATGTGTTGCTGTGTGATCCAAAATTTTTAAAGGTATAGCCATTTACTGTCGTATCTTTTCCTGGGGCAATGACTCTGTGGTAGGAAAAAATGAATTTGTTAAGTAGCATAAAACATAGAACCAACTTTTTAAATACATCTTGCATATGATGCTGCATAGCTGCCAAATTTTGAGAAAGCAAATACGGATTTTTAGTGCGATTAGTCACGGCACACCTAGTCAATGGCCGAGTTCATTAAATTCAGCTATTAATATTGATTTAAACACAAGCTTAACCATACCTTTAAAACCACACCATGGACTATTCTTATTTAATAAATGCAGTTTTTTTAGTTTTTTATTTTCATCTCACTGTGTCAAAACACCAAGTTAGCAACATCCAGGCTTTGCTTGAACTAAATATAATATTTCAAGACGGTTTTGAACAAAGCACCTAATGAGAACCCGACGCTCTGCCACTTGAACCAGTTTGCCCCTCATGGTCAAATATCTCGTTCTCGATGTATATCACAAAATTAGATCTAGATTCATACCATTGGATATCGACTAGATTTAGAATCTAAAGTTAGTCGAGATCTAGATTCAACTTCATGAGATGCAGATCCAATGATTCTTAAATCCAGTTCCACTTTGGAATGACAAATGGGTTTGTTTGGAAGTACATGTTGTATCAGTCTTCAATCGGCAAATCGGGTTTCCCCGATAAGATAGTAAATGTTCAAAAATAATCGAAAATCTCAATGTCTATATAGGACATTAGTATTATATACTATTTTTTTTTTTAAGTTTTAATATACACTCTAAGGCTTTCTAAACCACCAACTGTGATTAAAAAAGTACAATATTAAAAGTTGCTTGTTTGGCTAGAGAACACATTAGCAGCATGCTGGAATAAGTAATGATCTGTTTGAAATAGAAGATCTAGATTGGATCTATGTTCTCCAATTCTGATGATGATATATAAGCCGCCATAAGAAAAGACGACGACAGAGCTTGAGAGCGACAGATAACTGTTCCAGTTGAATGCGTGGTGCGAGGAAAAACTAAATTGAAGCATTTGACCTTTTGAGATATATGTAAATAAAACTGTAGTAATGAAGAGTTTGGTAGGCACCGTCCATTGCAGCGCTCACCAGGCCACATATCAGTCATCATGCTTCTTCAAAGATAGGCCCTAGGTGACTCTAAGGCATTTTGTCGAGCCTTGGTGTTGTTTTTTCTGATAAGGCTTCACTAAGCATGTTGAGCAGATAAAGTTTGATCGAGAAATGAAAATTACAGAAATTATAGAAAGAGAATGATATATAGAGAGAGGGAGGGAGAGCCAGGCGGGGGAGGAACAGGGAGTAGGGGGGAGAGTGGTAGAAACTAGTGCGAATGATGTACGTTGCTGTCACATAATCAGTTGCGTTAGCAAGATTTATTTCTATAGGACAGTGAAAGCTGTTTTCTCAATTTCTTTAATGCAAATAAAGATCATTTGGCCAACAGGCCAAGTTCTAAAGAGTGGAGAGAATTTAAATAAATTAGCCCAGGAATAAATATCTTTTTTACATTCTTAGTATTGTAATAATCAATTTTCCTTGATACAATTGCATAGTTACCAACAAGAGTGGATGTTCAAATGTTCTTCTGTTGTTGCTTTTTTTGTGTGAAGGTAAATGTTTTTAGCTGAAATCTTAAAAAATAAAAACATCCAAAAATAGACCCCAGAGGAACGCAGTCACAACCTTGCAATGTTGCATAGTAAAATCAATCTTGTACAGTATGTATAACATCTTGAGTAAAATACAATTATGCGCCGTTCGCCGGGAGTATGTGTGTGTGCTTCTGTGTGAAAGAGTGGCAGCGTTTGTGCCTAGCTAAAACCGGTCTAGAACAGTACAGTCAAAGCAAAAGGTGATAAAATCTCTAGGGAAAGTGAAAAGTGATACTCCTAGATCGTCCTGGTGGAAAAACGGGTTCCATTTTCTGATGTAGCCAGTGTGGTCAGAAAAAAAAATTCATCAAATTTTTAAATCACAATGTTGACATAATGTATTTGGTATTTTTTAAATGTACTTTTCTATGCTAATTCCAAATAGCTTATTTGTTTAAAAATTGGATGAAAAAACGTGTCTTGAAAAACCGCCCTGCCAGGAATTCATGTCCACAAACGAACAAAACTAAGCGCAACGCTAAACTTCTGCCATAGAATTTTTTTTTATGTGAGTCGGCACGGTGCGCCCTAACGTTTAATTTAGTGAATAAACTCCTCCGTCAAGTAGATGGGACGGGCAAGCCCAGACGACAGATGCACTCGGTAGGGGCTTTAAGAAGGGAGAGGGGACCAGCGCTTGACAGCAAAAATGATTTGATGTCTAAATCAGTTTAAGGGGTCACCCAAAAACTGGATTCTTGGAAACAAAATCTCTGCGTAGCACCTGTAAACAAATCCAGGAGATTCCTGAATAGACAGAATGTTGGTGATGAAGCATAATTGCCAGCGATTATAGTACATAATTTAGCTCATTTACAGCAAAGAGTCGTGAGTGAACGATCAATCTACAAGCTGATTAGAGGCTTGATCGATCCCAGTGCTACGAAGGACAGAAAGTACTTATATATGACTTTAAAAAGTGAACGGAGGCAAGTAAACGTCTTGGTACCCATACATTATTGATGCAATGGCAGCAAGCAATGATCGATTAACGGGACACCTGATTTGTAGCTGGATACAGTCTAATAGGAATTTTTCAATCATGATATGGACGGACATACTCGGGAGGTGAAATATGTACTAATATGTATTTTACGCACTGGTTGTCAGCTATGATACTGTCTTATTATGAACCCATTATCAAGTAGCCAACACCCTTAGACATAGCAAGAAATGTATGTTTTGTTATCAACCCTTTGGCTGCTTCTGCAATGAAAAAACTGTTACTTTTTTGTCCTTCCATAGAAAGAAAAAAAAAGATGAAGTTTATGGAGTATAAATACACAAGTCCAAACCTTGTTCCTGAAACAAATCTTGTGAACAGCATGGAGCCAATCTCTGTTGCTTTGTCCCCACTGGGATCATCTGACAAGCTAAGGGTCATCCCTGTGAATGTTAGAATTTTTTTATCATGGTAATTTACATTGTGTTTCAAATGAAGTATCCATTATTTCTGTGTGAGCAAAATATAGATTGATTTTTAATAAATAAAAAAATCACACTTGCATAGGAAATTTTTCAGCAAGATATGAAATTTTACAAATACAATATTCACAGTTTATGACTTTTTGGAGCATATTTAGGTATGTACTGACAAACAACTTATAGGCACAAAGCCTTCATCTGAATCACTATTAGTTATCACAGTGCAAATTTGATACAAATTACATTGAGGTGTTATTGATAGTATGTCATCGCAAGCCAAACGAAGTCAAGTAATAAACTATTTCTGGTGAGAATGACTCAATCATATCATTCTATTTTTGTAAATTTGATGTTAATAAAATGCACACAAAAATGAAAACTCAACACTCCGATGCTAATTTTTCTGTAGAATGGAATGACTATTAAAGAAACCAAAGGTATTAAGAAAAGATTCCACATACTTGTCAATACAGCTTATATAGTGCTGACGTTAAGCTCTAAGCTACAAACCCACAAACTTTAAAAGAAAAATAAAGTTGTTTTTTTCAAGCCATTTCACATTTCATAATTCATAATTAAAGCAAAGCATTTCCTTGATGCACACCTTGAGAAATTGGGTTGTTCTTTGTGTTCAACTTGCGTTCTCCAAATTTACAAGCACAAGCCTCCAGAGCAGAGGCAAGGTAGGCAAACATTTCCTTTCGTTGGTCCAGGAGTTTTTGATAACCGTTTGCACCCAGAGATAAAAGTGTGATAAAGAGATCTACAGATGGTGCAGCCGATGCTCTACCTACATGATGATACGACAACAAAAATGAAGGATCAAATTCTTTTTCCAAGAGAAATTAATAGCAGGTTAGAATAAATCACTAAAATTTGTTACAAAAGTCAAACATTATTAACCTAAGAAATTGAAGTTAGCTTGAAACAGAAACAGATGGGATTTATGTGATTGTTCTAATTTTTTTGCATTTTCACAGTTCTGCAAGCTATCCATCACATCTGTTAATTTTTCTTTTACATTAAATCCTATTAAAATCCAAATGTGCTTCCTTCAAAATATCCCAACATGATATCTTCTTTAAAGATGTGATAAATCAAATTCCAAGATGAATTTAAGATTAATTTTGTAATAAGTTAACAAAATAAGAACAAAATTTATACCAGGATATGTTTTGCCTATCTCGTTGATGAAATTTTTGTCAAAGCCAGCTATGATAGCTCCTCCAACAGGTACCATGAAGTTCTTGTCTAAGCTCTGTACAAAAGCATCAACCCTTCCAACTCGAGCTGCTTGCTGAAGAAGGTGAGTGCATTTTGTTGACTGTAGACCATAGGCGTTGTTGACTATGTGAGGAATATTATGTTCCTGACACATAGTGCTGATCTCTTCGAGTCTTGCCACAAAACATGTATGAAAAGAAGGCAATGCCAAATACTTTTTTGCAACGATGCAGTAGACTTGTGCAAAATGAAAGAGATTCATAACAACATGATAATATTAATTGCTAAAAAATTGTAATCATCATCAGTATCATAATCACTTGTTTTATTACTACCACTATTTGTCATTATTATTATTATTATTATTATTATTATTATTATTATTATTATTATTATTATTATTATTAAACTGTTAAATACACAGATTTAATAAAAACATGTTCTTTCAAGATATAGTACAATATCTTTCGCTCCATATGTTTTATACATGATTGCATAAAAAATTCTTTACATGAGCAGCACTCATTGGTACTTACCTATCTGGTGCTCGAGGTGCAAAACAGCTTGTTGTTGACAAGATGCAAAGAATGTTCTCGGCTCCAAGTTCTTGTATTTTTTCTAAGATAGCAGTCATGTCAGTCCGTAGTTCATCGCCTTCCAAAACATTTTCAATAACGATTGGTTCCAAACCTGAAATGATAACGGAAAAAAAAAATTAACAAAAGGATAATAGGATATGTCTTAGAGAGTAACTTGCAGGGCATTTCACACAAACTCTATTAACCTGCGCGGTGCTTTAAAGGCCAGATGGCAAGTCTGGGACTGGCACGGGTGACAGGGTGTGAAAAAATAATGCTAGAAATACATGCTATAATACAGCTCTTTCAGAGACACTAATGATGGTCAGTCACTATGAAATGTAATCAACGTCTGACTTGAAATATAATCTAAACAACAAAAAGAAAGGAAGGAATCCTTGAATTAGGGTATTTTGTTAATATAATAACAGAAAATGGGCTCACAAAGCTTCAGCTTATTACAAAATGAAATTGATGTCTATGTTCAGACTTTATATGGAAGAAAATGCCTAACAAATATATCGCTGCAAATATTGTTGCACTGGTCAAATTGCATGTTCATCCATCATGATACTTTGTGGAATAGCACATTTAACAAGGAAAACTATCAAAATATATAATAAGCACCATAAATATGAAGTAAATTACAGAAAAAAAATGACAAATGGATACAATTAAAACAGTAATTTTATCCACACTTCTGTTACACTTTACCTGCAGTGATGATGCATTTAAAACAAGACTTCTGGTCAATTCGAGGCCACAGGACATATTTGGCCCTTGATCTTTTCAATTTAAGGGTGAGCATGCATAAAACCAGAGCCATGCCTGTCGCCACAGGTACAACAAAGCAGCTTTTAGCGGATTTTATACCTGAAAGATATTAAAATAATTGAGAGAACACAATAACAGCAGCAGTAGTATGATATTTTATCACTTCAATTACTGTTTTTATAATGATTGTTACTTTTATTAGTTTTTTATATGATTTTGATTATTATTATTATTATTATTATTATTATTATTATTATTTTTGTTATTATTATTATTATTATTACTACTACTACTACAACAACAACTACTACTACTACTACTACTACTACTACTACTACTA
>RQTK01000699.1:0-21738 GCA_003991915.1 Elysia chlorotica | reverse complement strand
AGAATACATTATACAGTCTAGATCAATTTAGAAAACAGTATAGATCTAAATACTACTAAAACTTTTAAATTTAAATCTGCCATTGAGAGACCAATTTTTTACAGATAAATTTTACTTTGATAAGGTTTATTTTGTAATAATTAGTTATTGCCTTTTAACAATAAAAAGTAGGATGAAGCTTATTGCAAATTTGAATTTTACAGGCCATATATTCCAGTTCATTATCATTACCTATGTTCCATGTTATGTTCTTTTTAATAAGATCTTAATAAGTAACCCCGCTAGGACCTGCATTTATCGAATATGGCACTATATAAATCTCTGTATTATTATCATTATTGCCATTACCTGTAATGTCTTTTTGCAACTAATGCAGAAGCAAAGCGAGATTCTCTCTCCCCAACCCCACAGTTGCCAGGAAAGTTGTTGCTATCCATAACGGCTAGCTCGTTCAACAACAGCTCAATGGTTTGATCACCCCATCCTTCTTGGGGAAGTTTTCTCTGCGGCAAGATACACAAAAGTTTTCTTTAAATAATAATGTATGTTTAAACATTTTTGCTCATTTCTTATTATAATTATATTATATTTACTTTAACACAAACAACGAATGCTTTTCATAAATTCTTACAAACAATCTTAAAATAATCCAACACATAAGTCTTCATGAGTGTATTCAAATTGTATTTAAAAAATTATTTGAAAGAGATTTTTTTTTTTTTTTTGCTATGCAGTTTTTTTTTTCTGTACAGTAACAATAGACCCTAATTACATAATTTTTTTTATTATCAAGATTGAGCTGATTAGTGATTCTTCTACAATTCCTCATGTAACTTTGTAATCACTTTTAATTAGGTATTCAATCCCTGATAAAGATTAGACTGCATTTTAAGAGGGTCCCTGACTTACATAGATTGGCTTATGATTCAAACAAAATTTTACTTACATGCTCAATAAGTTGTTTGATAACATTCTCATGAGATGCTCTCGCTTGAGCTCCCTGGGTAATATAAGCTTGTGGTACTAGTCTGTTGCATAATTCCAAGATGCTCTCATTCATACTAAAGCTAGATGAAAAGTATTAAATAAAAAAAATTCAAAAGGAATAATTTCAATTTCGCAATGAAATGTGAGCTCATTACATTTGAACCATTTAAAGATTATGAAATTTTTTTAAAAGAAGAAAAAAAGATGAATGAATTTGACCTTTAAAAAAAAATTAATTATTTAGTCTGACTGTTAGCTCTAATTTCAGAAATTCAGTTCCAATAGTAAGATATCACAAAGCGAGAACACACATCTGGTTCTAAAGGCATTTAAACAAAAAGATATTTCTTTCTCTTAGTCTTATGTTATTCTTCATTTTAACTTTGTCAGCTCTGTAAAAGTGACCCCTAGACTGAATAAAAAAATCAACTTGTTGCAGTGCCATCTTTTTTTTTAACAAGAGTTCATGTAACGAATCATTGCATTGTATCAAGTTTTATCATGTGGAGATTTTTTGTACAGTGTCCTGAGATAATCAGGGGGCGAACTGGCCCAAGTGGTAGAGCGTTGGTTTCCAGATCAGGAGGTCCGCGGACCTTAGAATCCTACAATCGGCAGATTTATTTGTCCATTTTTTCGTCCTCTGGTTGGGTCGGTGTCAGTATAATGCGATCGGCTAAGACAGGAGCCATGGTATACCTGCCCTGTTCCTGTGTGGCAGCACATAAAATTGTCATATATATGCCATTCTTGGGGCCTGTCCACAATATATATCCTAGATCAGCCTTTAAAGTGCTGACATTGGACTTAACCAACCTAAAAACAATCCTTGGACCACAAAAACAACCTGACATAATTAAAATGGTAAAATTGAGAGAAAACTGAAGGGTATACCTAATCAGCACCCCAACGGGGAAAATAATCACATTATATGTCAAATAGTAATTTTGTCACATGTATTTCTAAGGCCTAAATCTTGGCACATGTCATGGACGTTATTAAATCATACAACAGATTTATAAAATATTAAGCCATACCTCGAAGTAAAATAACCTGGGCCAAAACGTTTCTATCCTCGATTTGCTTTGCAGTTGACTCCCTCGATATAAGTTTCTTAATTGGGATATATAGATCTAGATTCTAGATCTAGATCTAAATCTACCAGTGAACAAATCACAACATATCAATCAATGTTGGCAGGTCAAAAACAATATTTGCATTATAATTAATTTTAAAGTGTAAAAATAAATAAAAACAAACTAGGTCTAGATCTAGATCTATGTCACTCTCAGCAGGCTTGCTATGACTGAGTATAATAAAAGACGGCTGGGACGAAACGTGAGAAAGCAAAACAGGCAGTTGAGTGAGTTAACGATTGTCAACTTCAACAAAATGTTTCGAGAGAATATAGGTCAAGCGAAATAATTTACACTTTCTACGCGATTAAGGATATCTGATATTGTATTTTACTTCAAATTTACCTTTTAATATTTTTAAACTATTGTAAAGACTAGTTCTTAGAGGTTTTTTTTTAATATCTACGATAGTTTATTTATTTTACGTATTCTGTTTGTTCTTTTACAATTGACAGACAAGTATAATACTTGGCAGTTTTGCAAGCAGGGGAAATCATTACAAATTAATAAATTATATGAACAAAAATCGAAAGTACATCGATCGATTTACTCATGAATTTATGATTTTAATATTTACCGTTATTACCAGTACTGCTTTTCAAGGTTCGAGATAGAATCTATCGGAAGAAATAGATCTAGATCTAGATAGATTTGTATCTAGACCATAGGTTCGTTATCAGGTATCATAATTAGTTTGATCAAGACTCAGCCAATGGTATAGAATATAGATCCAGGTACTATCGCAATATTGGACCTAGATGAATTAGGGCCTACCTGTTGTTTTTTTTACTGTTTTTACCGAGAGGGGTTCTCTATACAGCGAGGGAGAGAGTTTTCTCCCTTTTTCCGGCTTAAACGTTTCCCTATGTTCTACAGGAGGGTCTTATACAGTGACGGGCCCCAAGTCTGACGTCTGACAAATTTATGTGCCTACACACATGAGACAAGGCAGGACCATGACTTCTGTCTCAGACGGTCACATACTTACACCAACCCAACCAGTTACACTGTAACTTTTTACAGAGCGGCGAGAGCAACTGCTCTTTATATGATACCAGAAAGCAAGGCCAAATTTAAATTGCTCTAAAAGGCTAGATCTAGATCTAGATCTATACTTTTCTTTTTAGTAAATTTCAAGGGTGCCAGTTAATCTATAAAATAATTTAAAAACAGAAAAAATCACCATCACTAAACAGGATACCACTAAGAGACGTGCAAGATGATGTTCTAGAGTGCCTCTTGGTGGGATTTTCCCCAAAGTGGTAGAAAGTAGTTTCTCTTCACACAGTACAAGTGAACATTCTTTTAAATTTAAACTGCGTGACAGAATCTGTTTTATAAACTACATGCCATGAATGTCATTTTTTAGACTCTATCTTAAAATCTCCACCTCCATTTGGCTCTATGCTTAACCAATCTACACTACCGTAGATCTAGCTTAAAAACCAAGAAACTAGATGTAAAATGAGGAACAAATAATCTTACCTTTCTTCGTCTTGTGGGAATCTATAAAAAGCTTTTTTTCTTTGCAACATGGTTTGTTTCGACGGCTGGGGCAGTTTATTGCACCACAAAAATCACCCGAACATTGCCTTTTCGGTGCCATTTTAAAACGTTTTGTAAGTTTACATCGGTTGCTGCGGATTGACCCATGTTCTAACAAGGGACATCACTCTTAGAAATCCTCATCTAATTTCAGGAGTAGAATATCTTTCCTTCAATTACCCTTTGTCCAATTTTTGCCCATAAATAACAAGGAATTTGCGGACAAAAGATTTTGGTTCAGAAAAGGCAGCTTGGCATTAGAGATTACATGTAAACAAACCCGGTTATAATATAGTACATGTATCTACAACAATGTTTAGTTACACAGACCATTAAGAAGATGAGGTTGTCAGGAATTGAGTATTTTCAGCAACAAAAATAAACTGATTGTATTTTCTAGAGTAGATCATGCTAATTTTTTTTTTTTTTACTATTTCACCAACTCTCATTTGGGTGTTTAATTTAGTATTTGTTTTATTTGATGAATATTTGGATTTAAATCATTTTTATTACTAATAAATGTTAGATTACAAGAATAGGTAGTCTGTGTATAAAGATACCCAGACTCTGGTCTCCCTAACATCTCTCCATAGAAAACAAAATCCTACAGGCCTTCTCCATTTTAACCTCTGCCTATAAAGAGACCCAAACCTTGGTATTTCTAGCCTTTCTGTATAATAAAAACCCTGCCCCCCCCCCTCCCCCTAGACTCTGTATAAACAGGGCCGCCTTACCCGTAAGGCTGGTAAGGCTGTAGCCTAGAACCCCACACCTCAAAGGGCCCCGCTCTGCAACAAAAAAAAATGTGTTCTCTTGTTGAATTTGTGTACAGCATTGTCATTCAATTGTTTTTTTATTTTTTTATTTATTAATTCAATATTAAAGTTAGTCATGGCTTATAAATGCGCGTAACTGGTGGTGTTTTTAATATGGGGCATCAGTGTATTTTTCCATCTGTTGCAGTTGCCTGAGAAAGAAAGGGTTTATTTCAAATATAGGAAATGAGTCAAAAGTAATTGATTTGATGTAAAATGACTTAGTGAGAGTAGTCTGGTATGCCCAAGGGCATCGGTTTTAGAAGAGATTTCTTGACATGTGCAAGATTGTGACATTATAATTTTTTGTGTGGCTATGTCTTTGACAATTTGCCACTGCTCACGTTAGATGGTTTTAGAAGGTTGTTTTTTTTTAATTTACCATCTCATTGTACTGAGGCAGTTGTACTCAAGTAACTTTTCAATTGTAACTGATTGTTAAAAATAAACCACTGAAATAGTGTTGAATTTCAAAATAAAATTGGTTCCATCATATAAAATTTTTTCAGAAGAATTTTTTACATCGTTTTTCTGTGTACAATGGATGGTGGTTTATACATTGTATAATATACTAAAAGTGAGTTTTTCAAACAGGTCCTATGTTTTCATTTAATTTTTTTTGTCACCTAGCCATTCTCTTAATGGGTGTTTCTTTTTTCACTTTTTGAAAACTTAATTACAAGGCGGTAAAAAAATCTAGTAGCTTAAATGTATAAAATTTTCGAACACTCACCAGAATAATTGGAACTGTCAGCAGCTGGTTCTAATGGCCATGACTACTAATGGAGGTATTCCGAGGCCTATTGTATACATGCAAAGAATCCAGTCCTTTAGTGCATGCCACAGACTTCATAGGTACCTCATATCAGGCACTTTTCATTATACATCAAATCAGCCTAATGTTATCATGCAGTATCAAAACTTAACTATTATGACTAATATGAGTATCAAGATTATTAACTAACATTAAAAGATGCGTATAACAGCATTGGCATAGGAATTGTATGCATCAATTGTCAAATACATATAAGAATATATATATGTAAACATGAATTATCAAGTTTTATTCTAAATTCCATCTCCATTTTATCTTTGTCTATAAATGTATACTTATTGATATTTTTTAAATTAAAAAACAACAACAGATGTACATGTATTTATAAAAGATAAAATTGTTTGAATATAATCTTCTTTGGATTTTATGATCTACTGAATTTATATAATGCCATTTTGAATTGCTTCAGCTCAAAGCTCTCAGATGCAGAGAATTTGAAGTTGTATGACAAATGCAACCACCCTAACGGACATGGCCATAACTATAAAGGTACTTTTTATGTCTCTCTTTCTCTCTTTCTTTCTTTCTTTCTTCTCTCTCTCTCTCTCTCTCTCTCTCTCTCTCTCTCTCTCTCTCTCTCTCTCTCTCTCTTTTTCTTTTGTCTCTCTTTCTCTCTCTCTCTCTCTCTTCTCTCTCTCTCTCTCTCTCTCTCTCTCTCTCTCTCTCTCTCTCTCTCTCTCTCCCTCTCTCACACAAATCATCAACCTAGACTTTTTGTTTGTGTTTTTATTGTTTTTAATTTCTTAAATGAAGCCTGGTCTTCAAAACAAATTATAATTGCATAAAGAACTTATCTTCCCAATCTAGACTAGAAGAAGAAGAAGAAGAAGAAGAAGAAGAAGAAGAAGAAGAAGAAGAAGAAGAAGAAGAAGAAGAAGAAGAAGAAGAAGAAGAAGAAGAAGAAGAAGAAGAAGAAGAAGAAGAAGAAGAAGAAGAAGAAGAAGAAGAAGAAGAAGAAGAAGATGATGATTAAGATGAAGAAGAAGAATTAATAAGGAGGAGTGGTATAAGCATGTGCTACACTGCCCTAACATAATATTTTTGATATATATGGCTATCCCACTGATGAATAAAATCCTTTACGCCGATCAGTTATCATTTATTAGGTCCAGAACGAGAGGATTTCTGAGAGTGCGAGTGACTTGTCATGTTTATGATCCTTTTATCTAGTGAACCCCAGGCGTGCAGCAGAATCTAAAAACAAAGACTTTTTCAGTAAACCAATGTCTTTTATCATGCGAAATTAGGCATTTTTATGGTCAACTTTTAATGCTTTAAAAGATTGAAACAACTGCCTTGAAATTAAGTTTCTTTCACGAACTGAGTCATTTCAAACTTTATTTTTTTAGGTCATAATGTATGTATTTTTACCATTTCTTCGAACAGAATGATGCACATTTGCTTGTCTTTTTAAATATATCCTTCAAAAAAAGATTATTCTTTTGCAAGTAGTGTGATTTTCTGTTTAAAAAAGGGTATCAATCGCATTCCACGCATTCCGTCCGCGTGCCTTTTCCTGCCGCACAGGTAAAATTTCTGACCAGAGACGGTGCTTGCCCACCCGTGGTGAGCTGTCAGATAAGGGTGCAAGATTTACGGGCTTAGAGCTCGCTGCTCACAAACTAAAGTGAACAGGATTCGTCGCCGTGACTACATTGTGTGATATTTTGTTTTAAATTGACATGAAATTTTAATTCATAATTAAATTATATCTTTTGATGCTGTTATTTTTTTGTTTAAGAAAATAGTGAGCATAATTACATGTATTTATTGTTTTCAATTATCAACCCAATGTTTCTGTCTATCGAGAAAATTTTTATTTTTTTCCATGGAAATCTTATTTTTGATAACCATCATATACTATCAAACGTCTTGGTTTGTTTGTTTTTGAAATGCCAATTTTTTTTTTTTTTCAGTTGAAGTAACTCTCAAGGGACCAGTAAGTCTTGTCTTACATTTAAACTATAAATTTGGCTCTTTTGTGTGTGTGTAAACTTTTATTTTCTGCAGAGCACAAAGAAAAAAGAAATCTAGATCATTGGAAAGGAGCCTTTTAATGTTTCAGTACCTTTTCAAGCCTTCACATCAGGAAATATGCAAAATTATTATGACTTTTTGTTGCTCTCTGTCTAATTTTTAAGATAATATATACATATATAATTTAAACAAAGCCATGTACTTGAAAAAGGCAACCTTAATAAAAAAAATGTATGTTATGAAAATGACATAATCATTGGAATCTATTACATTTTTGGTCATGCTCATGTTATTGTTAATATTTAAAAAAAATGCTTTCTTTTGGTGCAAATTGTCACATCATGGTGCTAGACTTTGGGGCAAATTGCATGTTAAGAGAGAGCTATAGGTTGGATCCCCATAGTAATTGTGAATTTACAGAACGCACCAATTAATGGATAAAAACAAATAACAGCTGACAATTGACTGCATTCTACCTGACACCTTATAGAAAGTAAGCAAACCTACTTGAAATTTATAGCAATAATAACTGTTGAGGTTCTTTATTAGCTGTGCTCTTATAAGTTTTTATTATATGTTGACAGGTTAACCCAGATAACGGAATGGTCTTAAATCTAACTGATTTAAAACGATATATTGAGGTGAGTGAAAATCATTATTTTGTCCCTTGTTTTAAATATGCAGTAAACGGCAAATAGCATCAAAGGTGTGCTAAACAGTAGGTGTGCTAATTCAGCAACCTCATCAACTGGGTAGATTAGACTCTTTAGCTTTGGCCGACAGCTGGCCTAGGAGAGGAGGCCGATACCCCTACGAGGCCTAACCCGTCATGATCTGCCTGCTTCAATGGGTGCTTGGAGCTTAGCACAGAAATCAGGTAAAACACAAAGAAAAGCAAGGTTGCACCAGTGTTGGAACTGGCAACATGGAATGTTAGGGCCATGTGTCTTGGCCTCTCCAATGACCTACATGTCATTGAAGCGAGAAAGACAACCATCATCAACCGCAAGCTCAAGAGGCTTAACATTGACATCAGCAAGGCTTCAGATAACAGGACTATACATTCTTTGGGAGGGCAAGGAACCACGCGTAGGAGCCACGCATACGCCGTTGGACTGGCTGGGAATTGCTGTCTGCAGTTGAACCACTGTTCCAAGGCTTGCCAAGAATCCTTTCCCCCTGCCTCTCCAGCTCATCTTGCCCAGTGACCAACCTGAGTGTCTACCCTCCCACTCTTAGCTCCAGTGCCGAGGTAAAGGATGAGTTTTATTAGGAGCTGGAGATCACCATCAAGGCGATACCTAGTCAGAACGCCTTTACCTTCTCGGGGATTGCAATGCCCGAATCGGAGTCTACCACGATCTGGCACCACCTGGATCTCACCATCACCAGCAGAGACTCGCTGAGCTGTGTCGCAATACCCGCAGCGACCACAGAGCTGATTCCGACACCGAACATACACTGGTCGCAGCCTAAATTCGCCTTAAACCCAAGAGTATTCACAACTCCAAGCAGAAAGGGTGGCCTTGTATCAACACAGCCTTATCTTCCAACACTGATGTCAGCGGCACTTTGCAAAATCACTCCAGAAAGCCCTTTAAGATTGTCTAACCAACACAGCAGATGAGAGATGGGGACAAATTTGTGAAACCATCTACAACTCTGCCAAGGACACCTTCGGCAAGCAGGAGATGAAAAGCCCACTGGTTTGAGGCAGGGTTCACCAAATAAGAGCGCCAGCAATCTCAGCTTAATGCTCCGCACTGCTCTAGTACAAGAAAGACCCTCTGAGAAGACCCTCACTGCACTCTGAAGGCCAGATATGACACCTAGAAGATAGCCCTACAATGGACGCCAACAAAAACCAACAAAAACAATTTAATGGGGTTAGAAAGATATTTTAGTATCTAGCAAAAGCATTTTAAAACTTAGTATATGGCAATGCTTTGCTTCAAAAGGGTTTCATTTTTAGCAATTTCAGTGTATTTAAACATATTGAAACAAAAAATGTCAAGTCAAATGCATCAACTAATCGTTTGGTTTTTTTTAATTATTCATGAGCATGTAAACAAAATTTTTTTTTTTTTTCATAGCATCAGGATATCTGCTCATTCTTTTCTTTTTTATCTTCTTTCAGGAATCTATCATGTCAGTGTTGGATCACAAAAATATAGACAAAGATGTACCATACTTTAAAAGTTGTGTGAGGTAAGTAAAAAATTATACTTATGTATTAGTAATTATTTCCATGTTTGAAAGTAATTGACATTATCATTGGAATGATGATGCAATTTAGGCCTGTAGAGATATAATGCACTGGATTTTTTTTATCTTAAAAATCCTTCTTTGGATTAATTATGTGCCTTAGACATATTGAAACAATATAATGGGGACAGTTCGCATATTGAATATGTATTAGTAAATCAATTAGCTGAGAAAGTTGTCGGAAAGAAATTGCCATCTGTAGATGCAATATTGAAAGAAGCTTTATTGTCACGGCTGAACACATAATAAATGACAATAGCCATCCTTTATTCAATGAGTTTAAAACACCGGGGAGAAGAGGGAAAATATTAAGTATTTAGACAAGAACAGAGAGATGACGCAAATTTTCTATCCCAGAAACTTCACAAAGCCTATGGTAGTCTGGATGCACTGTGTAATCTATAGTTAAGAAAATAAATAATTATTTGACTAAATACATTACCTTTTTGGTACGTGTTTCAACCTAAACTGTATACACGTATGTTAAAGATAAGCATCTCTAAACTTTTGTATTTAAGGTGATTTATACATTGTATGTAAAATTTATCAAATTCTCAAGCTAGATGAATAATGTTTTATATACCTTTACCTTAACCTTTAGATTTCCATTCCAGTTCAAACATTGAAAGCAAACCTCTTTTTTAACCAAAGTATTAGTTGTGACTTCTCGCTGAGAAAATGCATGTTTTGATTCTTATACTTTCTTTTTATTTTTTTATTTGTCTGTTTAATTTTGTATTGTTGTTGTTTTAGTATTGCTATCTCCAAAATACTTCCTTTTTATGAAGTTTACCTATACTAGTACATGTAATGTATTATCTGTCATATTTTTCACTTACAAATACATGTTTATTTTAGGAATATAATGTGAACCACAAATACAATAGGTATAAGAAAAACTTGCTCTTAAGACAAGTCAAAGTAGTAATGGTATTTCAAAGTTAAGTCAACAACAAGGTACATTTTGAAATTTAATGTTATCCTGTATCAACAACACATACTAAAGAAGACTTTCAATTAATGTACATCACTTCTTGGTTATTTGTAATTCTAGTTTCACATCTCTTAGGCTCCTGATGAGGATCCTTTATACGTCGACTGAAGTCAAGACTTTTTAAGTCTGAGTTGACAATTTCTTATATTCTGACAAACAGAGGCAGTGGGTGTAACAGGACCTCTGTCTTAGCCGATCACACGATACTAGCATCAATTCAGCCAGCAGAGATATCAAGATGGCCTGATCAGGGATTGAACCCTGTACCAAAGGCATATGTAATGTTTATGATTTTACCCTGACCTCTTAATTAGATGTGCGCTCTCCTGTTGCGCCACCTCAACCCTATTCCTCCCTTTTTGATCGTTATTGATTTATCATGCCTTTACTGCTACATTTTTCCCTCAGCACAATGGAGAATATCTCCGTATTCATTTGGGAGAATATGAAGGAAAGAGTTGGAGACTTGCTTTATGAGATCAGAGTCTACGAGACGGACAAGAACATAAGCTGGTACAGGGGAGAGATAGCAGAATAGGCTGTAACAAGCAATGCTAAACTCTTGTTCAGGGAAACAGTTGTGTGTTTTTCAATATTTATTCAATCAATGTTTATATGCATATCCATGGCTGTTGGAAGGATTTATGGTTTCACTTTAATGTCTTTCTTTTTTATTTCCACTTGATCCATGGGGATCAAATGTGAAAAGATTATTTCTTTAATTTTAATGGATACATTTTGTGATAAATGCATTTCTAGTGACCTCATACAGTCATGCCAAATTTATTCCAGTTGTGTGGGTAATAGATTGCCAAGAATTTAAAATATTATTTCTTTTCATGTTGAAAATTTTCTGTTAACAAATATGGCTGAATCATATGTGTATTATTTGCAGATTTTTTTAAACCTCAATGTAATATTTACATAATAAAATTGATGTAAGAAATTGAAGGTCCAAACTCAGAAGTCCACGAAAAGGGCATAGTCATGATATTCTTTTGAAATTGCTTATTGATATCAATTTGGATATTATTTGGGACTCCAAATAGATTGAATTTATAGGGAGTCAATGAATTCTATCTGAATTTACCCCTGAACCCTACGTCACGGGGTAAAATAAAATCCCAAGCATTTTTTAAATTTGAATTGAAATACCTACAATCAAAATTTTTTTGGAAATGTTGTATATTCCTCCTTTGAAATTTTATGCATTTCTCAGATATCCCCTTTACCTATTTAAAAAGTAGGGTTCAGAGAGACCTTACAACTTATGGGAAAGGGTACTAAACTTTACATACGATAAGGGTTAAAATTTTTGTTTTAATATTGGGTGAACAAAAAGTCTTCAGAATAGAAGAATAGATTTGGTAGGGAAGAGTGAGTGGGGGGGGGGGGGGGGGGGAGGGGAGGGGGGGGGGGGGGGGTAATGGTAATGAGGATTTTTTTTAAATTAAAACTATTAATTTATAAAAGAAACATTTCGTTTTCTCAGTATCTTGTTAGATGGTAATCTCTTTTATCTCGATGTAGAATTGTTGGTGGGGGCACTTATTTATACGGAAAAGACCCGAAAAAGACACACGGTTTATTTATTGTTTATTTATTTATTTGTCACAAACACTTCAATACGTTGGGATTCGATTTATGTCTTGTCCACGACTCCCAGTACACCTGCAATGTCTGCTTAGCTGTGTAGCATATACTGTTATCGACCAGTTTATGACAAATAAAAAAATTAAAAATAAACTATAAATAAATATGTCTTTTCGGATCTCATCGGGTCTTACTGTTGAAAATAGGTACTGATTTTGGCTACATACTCACATAGTCGCTGAATTAAATCCCCTATGAAGTGTTGATTTTTATTGTAGTCCATGGTATTATTGCATCCCAAGCTGTTGCCAAAAAAGTATTTTGCCTTTTTATCAAATTTATGTTGCACTGAGATTTTATTAGTATCGTATGTATAAGACTGAGATTAATTTACAGTTCTCTGAAAAATTATATGATTTGTAGATTTATGATGATACACTCCTCTTCTACATATACATGTAGTAAATGGTGTACAAATATTGTCAAAGGAAGTTTGGATTTTCCCATGTCATTTTATTCATTTCAGGAGCAATTTGTGCTTCTTACTTACATTAGCATTTACAACTGTTTTACTCGCCTGTACAAAATACAGATTTACATCGTCTAGTCCTTTTTCTTATCCATATTGAGCACATCATAGTTGCCGCCCCATTCATTGTGTGTGTGTGTGTGTTTCAGCTGGTCAGGCAATTTTATCATAAATTTGACACTCTTTGTAAAAGATGATGAGCTTGGTTGCTTTTTTTTACTTATTTAGTCTCTCAAAGATATTATGAATAATGCATTTAAGGATACAAAAAACTTGACCAAGATAATTCCTACTGTTATTTTGGGGAGTTATTAATTTTCCTATTTCCAAATTATTAATGAATTCTTTTTCACCTTTTCTGGAATGCTAAGGTTACCGTTTTGAGAATTTGTGTATAATTTGTATTCAAATTTTTATGAAGTTCAGCACGGGTTCCCTGTGGTTGTGAATTTAGGTCTGCTTTGAACAGACGTTCCTTGAAATGTATGAAATATATTTCTTTGTTCTATAACTGAGTTAAATCATGTCCTCCTTCAAACAGACAGGTTTCTAGGCCTTCAAATCGTAGGTAAATTAAAAATATAGAAACTTCATAGTTTTTCATGGAACATAACAGATCGAGGCAGATATTTTGCATCAAATTTGATTTAATTTTTTTTTCAGACTTAGGGACATGTTACCATACATAAACAGAGTGTAAATGACAGGATTTAGTCTGTTAGGCTAAGGAACATGTTAACGTACAGAAACAGAGCAGGGATGCCAAGATCCAGTCTGTTACGTTAGGGAATATGTTGCCATATAGAAAGCGAGTGGGGATGTCAGGACTCAGTTTGTCACATTAGGCTGACTTAGACAAAACCAGTGGATAACAAAGTTGTCCAGTCAGAGATCAAACGAGGAGCATCCCGATCAGAAATCACACACCCTATCATTGGTTCACCTTTGCTACAAGTTGTTGGTATAAGTTAAACCATTTTGAATAATACAATGAATTGGAAATGAAAAATAACAAAGCTTGAAGTCCAAACAAATATTGATGAAATGACTTTTTACATCTATCTTTCAATACCCTCTCGTGATTTGATTTCTCAAGATCTGTAAAGGCAACCAAATTGCCTTAACCAAGGCTAAAACCTCTCAGAGATTACATGTTTTTCAATTGTTAATCGGGTAATTGTACATGATTTGTTTTGTTGTTTTTTTTTAACAAGAAAAGGATGTGAGTGAGGAATTTCTGTTGTATTATTACAGAAACATATTTCTGAATATAAAACTATGTTTTCAATATGTATGAATATTTTTCCCCTTCTTGCATTTGTTTTAATTCAAATGATCAATAATTACATGTAATGGTAAAACTTCCCTACAATTTTATTTGAATGATGTGGTAGGAGTGATTAATCAGGTATTATTTTATGTATTCATTGTGTCATCGAAACAGTTTGTTTTTCGAGGACTTGAGAGGCATATGTATAATTTTATTTGAAAATCATGACAAAAATGGTTGGCGGAGAAGAGCTTAACTTATTTATGTCAACGCAAAAGTTGTTTTGAAATGACACATGGAAGGAATGTGTACGGGTACTCTCCAATTTTATTTGAAAGACATGGCAGGGATGGTTGACCAAGAACAATTGTTTATTTAATGTCTTAACAAAACAATTTATTTGTATAAGAGACATAAAAAGAATAATTATGTATCTTTTTAATGGGATTTTTTAAAGACATGGCAGGAGTATTTAACCAAGAAGATTTGTATTTATTCAGTGTGTCAACAGAAGCATTTATAAGAAAGAAACATGAATATGTGCTAAATTTTGCTAAGAAACTGATCTGATCGTGAAGGATGAATGAAAGTAAATGCACTATAGTAACAGAGCAGTAAAAGAAAGTTGCCAAAAAATTTATGACCTATAATAGGACGACATATTGGAGATTTCAGGGTTTCAATTCTCTTTGATCAGATACTTAAGGAAATGTTTATTTGTCACAGGTCAAAAACTTCATGTATAAAAATATTATTATTATAGAATGTAAATAGATTGCTTAAAACTAAGCATGGTTATCACAACAATGTTATAGATGAAGCATAAAACTATGCTGTTAAAGTGTTATTGAAAACTAATTCTGTTTCTATAGGTGTATACATTTGTGAAATGTAATATTACAGTCAAACCTAAAAACATGTCAGTCCCAGGTAATACATAAAGAATACAGTCAATCTGAAGTAACTTCTGATTTTATTAAAGCACTTAAACAGGAATTACCTGGAATTGAATGAAAATAATTTTAGGCTTGTTTCAAGGTTTGATTGTAACATAAATATATGGCATTCCAATGCATCAATATACATGTAATCATCATTTGCTTGTTTTCATCACTTAATATATCCATGGTTGTTCTAGATTCCTTCCTTCACTATATCTGTAATTAATAAGTAGACACATATCCAAAGCATGATAAATTATATATTTACAACTCTATTGATGTGTTTGAATCTTTATCAAGTAAGAAATTCATGAAATCTTGTAGTATAATTTCATGGGTGAGTCTTTGCTCAGCAAGAAGGCCAAAGAGTTCCTCACTAGCTGGATATCTGCCCAATCGCTCGTGGAGATAATTGGTCGCCATTATCAACAACTGCATAGTGTCCAAGTCATTCCCAAGCATAAACTCAGCAGCTTTGAATGCCGGCGAGTTTACAAAAGAACTTTCAATAGGAGTGGAGATGAGAAAATATTTGCAGGATTCATACTGATGAGCACTGATGTATGTCTTCACTGAGGGTTTGTCACACCAGTTTACTTTTCTAGGTTGAATTTTGCTCAGATTCATGTTACAAAGTTTACAGCACTTGATATCCCACCTTAATGTACAATCTTTTGGTTGTCCTTCAGGTTTTAAGAACTTGAGTTTCTGAAAAGTAGAAATTGTTTAGATTAGTTAGCATTGTATGTCTAATAAAAAAAATTGTTTCCCCTTAATACATGTCTTATTTTTGTGGATCAATTTTATCTGTCAACAGTCTTTACCTTTCTACTGCTTCTACTGCCACCACCCCCACCACTACTACTACTGCTACAACTATTACTACTTCTTGTCTTTTGTGCGATTTGGACTTTCCCAATCAAGATTGCACTTAATTAGACGTAGTAAGTACGCTAGCCATGCAACTCCTTTTAGAAGGAGCGTAGTGGTCTAGTGATATAAACCATGCTCGCTTAAAGTGGCTATGCGATTTGGTGTCGCTATATCTGAAAGTCGTGGTATCCAAGGACGGGTATCCAGTGGACCTTCATGAGGTTTTCGGAAGATCTTGACTTTGCAGACGACATCGTCCTTTTCTTACAAAGACAAGACGCACAAGAGAAGCTATATGGTGTGTCAAAAGAAACCAGGAAAACTGGACTCTATATAAATATATAAAAAACTGAGGCGAAACGAATCAATCACAGACAGGCGGGCCCACTGCAGCTGCATCAGGAAAACATCAAAGAGGTTGACAAGTTTGTTTATCTTGGCAGTGCTGTAAGTAAAGACGGAGGGACAGGCGAGGACATCAGATGCCGAATCAATAATTAGGCCCGATACGCGTTCAATACCCTCAGACAAATATGGAGATCTACAGCTCTGTCGTTACGAAACTAGATCCGGCTCTTTAATGCAATCATGAAGTCGGTCTTACTCTATGGCTCAGAAACATGGCACGTTACCAAGACCAACAGCCATTAACTGCAATCGTTCCCATCAAATGCCTCAGAAACAGCCTCGACGTGAGGTAGTCTGAAGTTATCCCGAACAAAGAACAGAACCAAATAAACCCCCATCAAGGCGGAGATGAGAAAGCGCAAATAGGACTGGATAGGCTACACACTTCGAGAGCCTGTAACCAACATCACAAGGCAAGCCCTGGAGTGGAACTTCCAATGTAAACGCAAGGTCGCACGTCAGAAGCAGACTCGGCGGCGAAGCACCAAAGCCGAGATAAAAGGAGTGCTGCATGTACCTGTACGTGGGCCGAGCTGAAAAAGACCAGCCAGAATTGAGTTCGGTGGATGGGATTTGCTGAGGCCCCATGTTCCACGGGGAACCACGAGGCACTAAACTATCTAACTAAATAATAATAATAATAATAATAATAATAATAATAATAATAATAATAATAATGATGATGATGATGATGATGATGATGATGATACTACTACTACTACTACTACTACTACGGTACTACTACTACTATATAAATGTATCCAAAAACTAATAATAATAATAATAATAATAATAAAAAGAAGAAGAAGAAGAAGAAGAAGAATAGTAATAATAATAATAATTATAATAATAATAATAAGTATATAGTCGTTAATAAATTTTAAACGGAAAGAAAGAAAAAGAATGGAAAACGAGCACGACAAGATATATCATTAGAAATTACTGAAACTTACATGCTCCTGTAAAGCAATGGAATCAACGACTTTTTTTTAAATGCAACGGAACTGTATAGTGTGTTGCTTGTATACATGAGCAGGAGAAGCAGTTTTGTTCAAGCTTATAATTATTGTACGTGTCCTTTATCCTTGGCTTGATAGATCCTGGCCAGTTTCGTGTCTGAGTCAGATAATAAAAATAGGGTTTTCCCGGACGAATTTCGTAACTGCGTTAAAGTTAGTAAGTTCAACTACGCTTTCTTTTCAGCTCTTGTTTGAAATTGACTTCAACAAAAGTAGGCCTGGCGTTATGCTGTGAATTTAATTCCTTGTGAATATTAACGTCATAAAGGCAAATCAATGTTCATAAGAAGTGAAAAACATAATATTAACTTGCTCTGCAGGTATAGCGAACTAAATATCTCAAAGATTCTAGCTTGTTTTTAAGCGATTAAACATGAAAGTTGGTTTTTCATTTGGGAGGGGGGGGGGGGGCGAACATTTTTTTGTTTTCTTAAGATGTTCACATTGTTTTGTAAAAGATTTATTTAAATTCAGTAAACTTTCAAAATTAGATGGGGCATGAATTGCATTTAAAATTCTACGCACTTTATGTACAGTCTGTTGTTTTTTTAGGGGGGGGGGGGGTTAAGTTAAACTTAGTTTTAAAAGTAAAAAAAAACAAGGGGGTAGAAAGGGAAAGGGAGAGGGGGGGGGGGTAGAAAGTGAAGGAGGGAGAGAGAGGGGGTGGGAGGTGAAAACGGATTTTAAATACTACTGATGCACACTCTTTTTTTTTCAAAATCACACACATCATAATAAGGTTATTTTTAACATTTAAATCCCCTTCCTGCTTTTATATTTTTTTAAGACTATGTGATTAAATTTAATCCGACCGTGTTACAGCTACACATATGCATTTATTTTTTATCTTTACTCTTCGGGCTTTCCCGTTTTCCTAGTAACCGCACATGACTGTTACACTGGGAGCTAAAGTTGTCCTTTCGCGTAATTCAGCAGAGACACGGTACAGTGATGTTGTATTTGTTTGTTCGTCGCTTAGCGTCCAACGTCAGCACATTATATGTTATATTGTGGGCGGACCCAAGACTAAAGTCTGACAATTTTACGTCATGCCATACAGAGACAGTGCGGAGATAATAATTATGTCTCAGCCGGTTACATTATACTGACACTGACCTAACCACGAAGAGACGAAAATAGGCAAATAAATTTTGAACGATCGTGCCCGTGACTGAATTATCTTCACGTTTCAACTAAAAAACGCACCATCGCATATCTTTCATAACGCCTATAGGCCAAAAGACACTCATGCAGTTCGAACCGCAATGAACTTCTAAGACAAAGTCATTTCACAGTTCTTTTTTACATTAAATTCTATTATTATTACAAAGTACACAGAGATTCATACTGCTATTGTGGATCCGAGAAAGACCTTCTCTGTCTCTGGAAGTGTGTCTGCCTGTAGCCGTTAACGCGGTTCCTGTTAATAAGATGTAGATAAAAAAAAAAGGGGGGGGGAGGGGGTCAATTTACTGTTACTCCATCATATTCTTCAAGTGTCTAGTTTATATCAACTTTGATACTTATTAGTATTAATGCAAGCGCATTCAAACAAATCTTTCCACTTTATTTATGATATGAAAGCACAATATTAGGTGCGTTTGCAAAACTATGCGCGTAGCCCCCTCCCTCTATAGAGAACTACAACAATTGCATGCACGTAGGCTATCTGTGCGTGTCTGTCTGTCTATTTCTCTTTCCCTTTGTTCCCTTCTTCCCCTATGTCTCTTTATGTGTTCATCTTTTCCTTTCTCTTCGCATTTTTCTAGTTACTGCATATATCTAAACCGGCACTAACCTTCATTAGATTTATTTTGTGTTTTTAAATTATACGAGGGCAGGCTGATATATAAGGGCCGTTTTTTAATAACTTTTTTATTTGAAGGACTACATAAGCAAGTTACACATCAAATGAAAGCTTAGAGTTTCACCTATCTGATGAACCATCATTTTTCAACATAGTCACTATCGCGTTCAATACAGAGGCGCCAGCGTTGTACAAGTTTTCGCACTCCGTCGGCGAAGAATTCTGGTGTCTGGGATCGGCACCAAGAACGAACATCCGCCTCAAATTCTGCATCGGTTTCATAGTTATTTCCTTTGAGATGTTTCTTCAGCAAAGGAAATAAGAAAAAGTCAGACGGGGCCAAATCAAGACTGTATGGCGGATGTGGTATGGTAAGAAGTTCCAACTGCTGTAAAGCGCACTGGGTTTGGCGACTGGTGTGTGGCCGAGCATTATCGTGCTGGATGACAATGTCTTTGACTTTGTCCTGTCGAACCCGTCTGAGCACCAACAGAAGGTAGACGGAATGATTGTTGCAAATAGAAACAAAAAGACATTGCAAATGCGCTTGACATTTCAAAAGAACGAGTTCATCACATTATCACAGTCCACCTTGGTTACAGGAAAGTCTCGGCAAGATGGGTACCGGGACAGCTCACTGTGGAAATGAAGGCCCAGAGGAAAACGGTCTGTACACAACTGTTGGAAAGATTCACTCATGTCGGCGAGCGTTTTCTGCGGAGCATCATCACTGGTGACGAGTCTTGGGTGCATTACCATGACCCAGAGAGCAAGATGCAGTCTATGCAGTACCGACAGAAGAACTCTCCAGCCCCGAAGAAGTTCAAAGTCGTCGCATCAGCTCGAAAGGTTTTGCTGACAATATTCTGGGACATGGAAGGTATTGTCCATATTGAGTTTTTGGAGCAAAGCACAACAATAAATTCAGAGAGATATGTGTCAACTCTGCGTGCATTGAAGGGCCGACTCAGACGGGTTCGACAGGACAAAGTCAAAGACGTTGTCATCCAGAATGATAATGCTTGGCCACACACCATGAAGGGCCGACTCAGACGGGTTCGACAGGACAAAGTCAAAGACGTTGTCATCCAGAATGATAATGCTTGGCCACACACCAGTCGCCAAACCCAGTGCGCTTTACAGCAGTTGGAACTTCCTACCATACCACATCCGCCATACAGTCCTGATTTGGCCCCATCTGACTTTTTCTTATTTCCTTTGCTGAAGAAACATCTCAAAGGAAATCACTATGAAACCGATGCAGAATTTGAGGCAGATGTTCGCTCTTGGTGCCGATCCCAGACACCAGAATTCTTCGCCGACGGAGTGCGAAAACTTGTACAACGCTGGCGCCTCTGTATTGAACGCGATAGTGACTATGTTGAAAAATGATAGTTCATCAGATAGGTGAGACTCTAAGCTTTCATTTGATGTGTAACTTGCTTATGTAGTCCTTCAAATAAAAAAGTTATTCAAAAACGGCCCTTATTTATCAGCCTGCCCTCGTATATACACATGTTCCTGTTGAAGTTTCTATTGACTGTTGTCGTATAGTTAAAAAACGTACCCTGGTCCAACATGCCCTTCTGTTTCATCGTTCTTTTGACAGTTAGGTAATCTTCTCATGGCCATAGACCTTTGCCCACATGCTGTGCGTCATGGCTCGAAAAAGTACCTGGATAATGGCATCTTTTAAAATATAAAAAAGGAGGTTAATTATTATAATAATATTGCTTATATTTAAAGAATATTTACAGCGCACAAAAATTATTAACATTAATTTGCTTATCCTGCATTATTTAAATATAAGCAATGCTATTATAATAATGAACCTCTTTTTTACATTTTATATATCGTATATGATGTTAATAGCTTTTAGCAAATTAAGGCTGTGCGCTTAACTATACGATATTTTTTCATTGAATTTATAACTCGGCGTTTCGGTCGATCTCTCTCTCTCTCTCTCTCTCTCTCTCTCTCTCTCTCTCTCTCTCTCTCTCTCTCTCTCTCTCTCGTTCGCTCGCTCTCAGTGTGATCACGGCATTTTGTCGTTGATCGACCAAAATCATTATCACAAGTCTCCGTTGTTGTTGCGGTTTTTGTCTTTTGTTGCTCTTGTTTTTTTTATTTGTTTGTCTGGTTTTGTTGTTGTTGTTGTAGGCTGTTTTTCTTTTTCCTTCCGCGTTCATTCATCAAGGAATGATGCACTAGTTTACTTTGGGGGCAAGAAAATCAAAATTGTGGATCAGGGTTTAAAACATGGCTGCCCCCATTGCAAAGTCAGTTTCTAGGTATGAAGAAATGGAAGAAAAACCAAATTATGGTTTATTTTTCTTTAAATTTTCTTGATGTTCACACAATTTGACTCTATGTTATAACTTTGATATATTATGTTTAACTATACTTTACTATTTATATGGAGATTTCAACCCTTTGAAAGTCGAAAGAAAACAATCATGCCCATTGTTTCTTTTCTAAAGAAAAGATTCTAGACTAATCTAGACCTAGATGTACATGTATCTAGATTCTAGATCTAAATCTAGATCTAGATCTAATTGATTTGGATCTAGAAAAGAGACTTAGATTAGGATATCCAGAGTGACAATCTAAGCGAAGAACTAACTTTAATTTGTCTGCAAATTCCAAATTGCTAAATGCGATATAGAGATAGATCTATCTAGAGCGTAGATCTCGATGTATTCAGTATTTCAGATGATTCCTGATTGCAAGAAATGGGCACTCTC
>RQTK01000698.1:246499-272832 GCA_003991915.1 Elysia chlorotica | reverse complement strand
AAGACGAGACAATCACATCACTTTTTTACTTGAAAAAGAAGTTAGCTCTAGAATCAAAAGAATAGTAAAAAGACAAGTAGGGTTACAGCACGGTAGGGCAGCAGTAAAACCTTGTTACATAGAAGTCGACCAATGTAAGCACTCAGATACAGACCTTTGCTTGCAGATCAAACTGGATCCTTTTTGCACTTGTAATTTCGCATTCAAACTGAGACTGAGATCGTGAGAAGGAATTAAATTAGTGATTGAGTAAATGTCATTTTTGACAACTGCGTATTTCCAATGAGATGTTAAGATTATGTGGCTTCTAAGAGTATTCTATTTTGTCTTCCTAGCTCTTTAATGAGAGTATATACACATACTCCAACACAGCTGGTACTAATCTATCTAAAACTACAGCCTACATTTGCGCTTTGAAGTGTGGAGTGCAGCCTGTTTGCATCCCAAAAAGAAAGACCTAGAGGACCTCAAAATTATTAAGCTTGTATTTTAGATGCGGGAGACGAGCTTTTAACATACTACCAATGAGGTAATAATTGTTTTATAACTTCCTACTAACTTTCTTCAGGGTTCACCACCAAGGATACAGCTGGTCAGAGGATACTGGAGGAGGAGCTGGCAAACGCTCAAAGCTATCACATTCCTCACCGCTAGTGGTTCCACACAACGGGGTGGGCGTCGGCAGCGTCAGTGTGGCGGTGACAGGGGGAGGCCACCATCACCAGGCCCCTACCCCGGGACAGTCAATGACCAGCTGGGACATTGATGGCGGCCTGGCTGCCGACTTCGATGGATCGCTGTCAGGCTTGGGAACAGAACTGGGCACGTCTAGCTATAACATGAGGTTAGTCACTGCAATTATGGTACTAAGTTATGAACGAATGTGTATCTCTTGTTGTTAAATTGAATTATCTACATGAAGAAGCAATGATGCAATGCAAATGAACAATAGTTCTATATTATTCTATATTTAAAAGCTAATCAAATATCTAGTTTCTTACCCAGCTGGGAGAACTGCTGTCATTCTTTGTAACATTCTAGGTTTTCTCCTAAATTTGCTTTATTTCACTGTCCACGTTCTACTATGTTACATGTTACTTACTCTCAGAATAGACGTTAGTCATGCAGAGAAACCTTGTAAGATCCAAGCAAACCAAAGTTGTCAGTATGTTTACTTTAAATACAAGTTTTTATTCAACAATATTTAGCTAGGCAGCAAATATTGTACTGTTCCTCCTAAGACTACACTCATATACTTTTGATTGTTATCATTAATTTATTTCTACTAATCTCTTGAAAATACTAATTTTATTTTTCAGTTTTTATTAAAAATATTTTTTTTAACAAATGAATTGTATTAATTAACCTAAATAATCAAAAGAAAATGAGCACATGAATCATTAAATCTATAAATGTAAAATCGTAGGTGTTAATTTTTGGTTTTTTTTACTGAATGGATTGTGTGCTATTACCCTTAACATTTTTTGTTTTGTCCAGTGAAGCCCTGCTGGCACTGCCAGTTTTCAAACAGGAAAACCTGGAAAATGGGTGCGTAGAATATATATATATTTTTAAAATATGAAACAAAATTGCACTTTTACACATCACCTCTGCATCTAATGAAGAGTTTTTGCAATTTTTGTAAATTGATAATAAAGAAACACATGAAACTGAATGAACCACAATGTAACTTCACAGCCATTTGTGGGTTAAAAACACCCAAATACCCAGGCTGTGAAAAATCTGCTTGATTCTTTTTTTATTGGTGCCAATTATATGATAAAAACAAATATATATTCTTCAATTTGTGTTTCATGCTTCTATCTGATTTGTTCATTTTTACAAAATAATAGTTTATTGAAATTTTGTTACTTTTTTCTGAACCATATGGTTTCCTTGAAGCTGTTCCATTCATGGGTGAAAAACACCCATATACTCGTAAATGCAAATTACTACTGCTTCTCCTATTTTCCTCTCCCTGCTCCTAGTTCTCATCTTCTTCCTACTTCTCCTCCTTTTTCTCTTTTAGCTCCACGTCCTAGTGCTTTTCCTCTTCCTCCCCCTCCTACTGTTCCTCCTGCTGCTCCTCCGCCTTCTGCTTATCTCCAACCCATTTGCCCCTTCTTCTGCACCTCCTCCTCTCATCTTTTTGTCCCTGCTTTTCCTCCTCGCCTGCTCTTCCTCTACCCCCACTCCTCTTGACATCAATATTGCGCTACTTCATTTAATTTCTCTTTTTTTCCCACTTTCTTAGTATGATTCATAGAATTATAGAATGACAGAGAGAATCTCAACAGTGGTAAAATATTCCTTGTGATAAGCCTTGCTTGACATAAAAAATAGTTCTACCTCTGCATAGGAACAGAGAGGTAGATAGAATTATGTAGATTGAAAAACACCCAGAAGTGGTTTACTGTTGAAAGAAAACCCAGTGACACGGACCTTGCTTTTTTCTCTCTTTATAGATCACTGGGTGATTTTCACCCATGACTGGCTTATATTAATACAAATGACGAGTAGCAGTGAAGGTTAAATAAATAATACACTGGCTATTTTTCTTTGAAATTTATATTTATTTTTGACTGCAAGAGTGTAAAATCTGATGTATGATTGGGTTAGTATAATTACCTTTTGTTTATCCTCTACTAATAGTTTCCAATACATACTGGGCTCAGCAACTTCGCCGGCTGTGAAGATGAATGAAGAAACCCTCACATACCTAAACCAAGGTGAGAGCAGTTACACAAAGTACAGGGACTAGAGAGCTGGATGGGCAAAATCATCCTGGAAAGAAGAGCTCTTCATGTGAAGTTTAGGATACAAAAATTTAAAATACAACACAGAAAGAGGGCACGCTCGCGTAGCCTGGTCTCTAACTTAGGAAACAAAAAATGCACTAGGCAGGAGGCAACATCCGCTGGTTAAAAATTAAAAAAAATCCAACACCTGTAAAGCAATCTTTTACAAGGGCGTAGACGCGGGCGTGGATTCAGCTAGCGTTCTGTGTTATAGTACTGTCTGCTTTTCTGAATTTGGCATCTCCAAATTAAGGACATTACCAAATTTCTTGTTACTGCATTGAGTTTAAAAGAAAATATGTAATTTTAGGGATAAAAAACTATCGCCTCTGGCTTAATTTTTTTCCCTCTACAATCCTATATTTGGTGTGTTTGAACAAATTGACCCATTCTGGGACACTAAACGAGTCACAACTTCCTCAATTTTTGATAGATTTTGATGATTTAATTGGTTAAAAAGCAATATACCCAAAACAAACAGCTCTATCAGAATAAGGAGAAATGAACTACCTATAACCAATTTTAAGTTTTTTGTTTGTATAGCTACTTTTTCAAAATATTTTATTTATTATTTTTACTGAAAATTCAAATAATTAGCGCCAGCGTGAATCAAGTTTTGGTCTTCACAGATCAGCCTAGTTCTTTTTGCTCCTTTAAAAAAATTTTTTTTTTAATTTTAAAGCCCTTTCACTATAAATTCAAACCTATATAGTCAATGTGCATAATGTTTGTCAGACCAGTTTTTTTTTTTCCATTACCAGGTCAATCATACGAGATCAAGTTGAAAAAACTTGGAGATCTGTCCGAGTTACAAGGAAAGTGTCTACGGGTATGTTTCTAATTCAAAGAGCATTTTATCAAAGCTTGATTCAGGCTCATTTTGAAACTGAAATACTGCAGTATTTATAAGCTTTTTTTTTTTACAAACACAAAGAAAACATTAGTTTTCAATTTGTTGTTTCTTTGAACTTATTATTTGAAAGAACATGCTTTAAGAAACATTTAGAAGAAAAGTACAAAGTTAAACAGCACTATGACTCATTTAAACGGGTTGGAAAAATTGTCTTTTTCATTTGTGTTCCCTTTTACCATCCACTTTAATAGTGTATGGTTTTTATACAAATAGCGTACAATTTGTTTTATGGACAATTATATTGCATTTGGTCTAACAGTCTTTTTCCTGTGCTAAAATTAAGGTATATGTGTACTGGTTCATCTTTATACAATTTAAGGAATTGTTTACAATTATTGTATCCACAGTCAGGACCTTAAAGTTTGGTTCTTCAAAGCTCTGTCTGAGCATGAGACAAGCTTTACATTTGATTTTTGCATAATACATTATTACATGAAAAAAAGTTAACAGGAATGTAAGAATATATTACTTAACAAGTCAGTAATGATTTTGATGACTACTTCTGTAGTGTCTGGGAGGTACAGTAGCCCTGGGGTAGAACATCGGTTTCCTACGCAGGAGGTCCGTGGTTCGAGCTATGGAGATTTCTCCCCCTACTGGTTGGGTCGGTGTCAGTTAAATGTGACCAGGTGAGACAGGAGTCATGGTATCCCCGCCCTGTCTCATGTGTGGCAGCAAATAAAATTGTCAGACGTAAGTCTTGAGGTCCTTCCACATTATAGCCCATATAGTGCTAACGTTCGACGATAAACCAACTCAACTCAACTCAACTCAGCTCCCTTTAGTGTGACCCAAGAGGTGGATAGGTTTTGTTTTTAATTATATTATTAAACTTTGTCTCTATGAAACTTTGTTGTGAGATATTTTTAGGGCATTGTGAGCTTCAGCTTATGAATAAATGAATATTTATATTTTGTTTAATTTGCCTCCCTTTTCTTTGTTTTCCAGAGCATTGTGAAAGTGTTATTCCATGATCGACGCCTGCAGTTTATGGAAAAGGAACAGATCGACTCTTGGAAGATGATGAGACCCGGAGAAAGAATTCTTGACATAGGTGGTTTTTTTTTTACTTTATTATTATTATTATTTTGTTTGTTGAATCTTTAAAAAAAATAGGATATTCAGCAATAGGGTTGTATTGTGTTTGTAGCTCCATCTGTTTAACTCCTGTGATCTGAGTGGGTAGCTTCTTCTACATACCAGGATGATTGTCCACCCATCATGTACTGTGCTTCGTAGCGTTGGAGATTATATCCCCCCACACTTCTTCTTCAATATATCTGTCACTTTCTTTACTTTGAACCATTTTGTAAGTCTGGCCATTTCCTTTTCTCATTGACTTTCCTGGCTGCATTCCCTCCGCCCCCCCATCATCCCACTTGTTATAAGGTCTTCCAACTTTTTTCTTTTCATATGTCCAAAAAACGATTGCTTGACTTTGATGGAGGTTTTGTACATTGTACATTTGATAAGGAGTAAAAATTATAATAAGTAATATTTTATTTCATTTATAAAGCTTGTAACACAAGCTCAAAGTGCTGTTTAAAATTTAAAGTTGCATTCCTTAAAAAGATATGAAAGGATGTAAGTAACTAAATAGTCTATGTAGTTTTGTATGAATATTTTCAGAATGCACAGTCGAGCTAGTAACACAAATACATGGTATTAATAATTAGCATATTTTAAGAAATGTATGTAAGTACTTCAAACATGTACAGTTTAAAATTACAACCCTTGGAAGTTATTTCTTAGAATATTTGCTAAATTCATGAACACTATACATTGCCCAGACATCCCTCTGTCGTACGGCGTGATCAACGTGAGCCTGGACCCCGTGCGGCTGAACCAGCTCGAGTTCATCTGGGACCCAACGAAAGAGACCGGGATCTACGTGAGGGTTCACTGCATCTCCACAGAATTCACCGCCAAGAAACACGGCGGGGAGAAAGGCGTGCCGTTCAGGATCCAGGTAAACAGGCAATCAATGTTTAGGGATGTGTCGTCACACTCCTAGCAGAATGGCATTTCTTTTTTTTTTTATTGTCGTAGTTTTGAGATAAATAAAAGAAAAGATGTAAGTTGTATATAGTTTACTATTATTTTTCTTTAATTTATCCAGTGCAAATTGGTGCATTTTAATTTTAGTTCTTATTTCACTATGATATAGGTACTGATCGAAAAACTAAATTGCTTTGCTAATGTCATATTGACATATCTCTGGAACATTCCATCCCGCTTGCTCAACAGTAGTGTGTTGTATGTCTAGAAAAAAAGCAAATACAGGGATACAGTCTTACAGTATTTAAATATATGCAGGACAAATATGGTTTTCTTTACATTTTTTAAGTTTGTCATTAAGAAGGCAATGTTTTCAACTAGATCCAAATACATAAATCCATAGCTGGAAACGAGTGTGTATAATACATATTTAGTGCTTCTGAATGCACCTGCCGGCATCAGTGCTAAAATGATAGGGGCCTACGTATTTGGCAGTATTTAATCCAGACCTGCCAACATTACGCTTTGGGCGTAATTTATTACGCCCAAACGCGGCAAATTACGCTTTACGCCCGGTCCTAGTCATATTACGCCCGGTCCTTGTCATATATTACGCCGAGTTGAAAATAGTACGATCATATAACCTTAACTTCTAGCCACTGGTTCTGATGTGGCCCAAGAAAATAGATTTCATACACACTATGGATATTACCTATTCGACTATTAGGTACTTTCGTTTTCACTTTTTCGATACAATTACTATTACCACTAGATCTAGTTTTATAGTTTGATTTACGGCATATCGATAGTCAGCTTTATGTATAATAGCGTCCGGTATTTATTTTTCGTTTGGGTTGTGTTCAATAGTGTAAAGCAAAGTTGATGTCTGCATCGCAAAGCATCAATTTGCATTGATCAATGTTTTGACCGTGACCATTGTAAATTAAAGAAGTAGGGACTCGCCATCGTATTTCATATAAGCTTTTAGTTAAACGTGATGTGGGCTAGATTGATGTTCTTATTACCTAACTGGAAAAGTATATCACTGGTAGTAGTAATCAGTCACGGTGCTTCATGTTCCTGTGGTCTATGACCCGACTCTATGTCACTGGTGCTTGTGATCAGTGCATAGGGATGTGCATGTTGCGCCCACATGCAGGCGATATGGTACCTTGAAAGTAGTGACTCCGCCTCAGATTTTAGAGTGTGGCCCTTTTATGCTCGCAATAATCTGAGGTAGGGATGCAGAAGCCACCAATCTGCATCGAAGGTTGCCTTTCTTGTTTATCCATCGCTTGATGACACATGGCAGGTTGGACTTCACACGCCCCTTAGTTGTCGGCGGATAGATCTAAACCTTTCCCTATTAAACCAACGATTTTCATGCAACTGGGATACGAAGCCGAGAAAATTGTTCATTGTATTTTACTGAAGGTCTTATGAGGAGAAATTCATTTCTCGCCATCATAATTTTTTTTAATTCAATTTTTTAGATAGATTATATTGGCTTTGTTTATAACCCCCGCAGTCATTTTCTTGGAATCAACAGAATGTTCAATGCACCAGTCAAAAAAAATCACGATGAAAACGAAACCGAAAGTACATGTGTGTACAATGTAGTGACTGATTGTTCACTAGATCTAGTATCAAGAAAGGCAAGAAATAGGAAGAAAGCGGGGTTTCTAGTGTTGATCGTTTTAACCAAAATGAAGCCCAAGTTGGCTATTATGTCGTTCACATGAAACAAGTACACGGATACTAAGAACTTTGTTTCTTTTTTTAGAATCTAATAGGGAAATAACTTTCAAGACATTCTCAAGGCTTTGCCATGTAGCACTGACAGGTTAATGATTCACAGTTTGTCTAAAGGAAGATCATCTGATATCAAGATTATCTAGATCTCGATTTTTTACTCTAGATTCAATTACTGAACAGTTGGATGTACAAATCAGTGTTTTCTTTTACATTGATTAGGTTCACTAACAGTTAACTGTATTTATCTTTGGCTCTCAATGACATATACCATTGTAAGAGGGTTTGTAAAAAGAAAGTCTCCTTTCATACACATGATTTTATCTCCATGGTTAATTAAATCTAGTATTTTTTTCCTGCGTTAAATCTTTTGGTTTTTAAAAATAGTTTCACAATTTGTGCACCCATGAAGTTTAATTTGCAATTCACTAGTGGCCCTTTATTTAATTAATTTTACTAAATTCATTAGCTATACTCCTCCAAACCTCTTTGTTTGGGCTTGGAGATATGTGATTATCTCTAGTTATAAACATCAAGATGTAATATATTTAATTTTTTACCTTTATATCCTTGTAAAGAGCAGTGGTATTGCGTCAGAATATAAAATTTCTTTTTAGGTTTTACCGTTTAAGTTGGTCAAGGAGTCTCACACCGCGTGTGTATGTTTACGGCATTTTATTACTACCAAGTTCCAAAAATTACTCTCTGTGGCAGCTGACATTACTCCAAGAGAAAATTTAGGTTGGCAGGTCTGTTAATCCTACGTAAAAATACATGATAGACCGACGGCTCATTATTTGCAGCCTTTTTCGGTAATCCTGCACGATCAGCCCAACCATTCATGGAACCAATAAAAACTATTTATATTCTGCTAAAGAAGTCCAGTCTTATGCCTCTCTGTATAAATTTACCTGCTAGGAATCATTTCCTTGCGTCTTTTTTCGACGAATGCAATTGAAAACTGGTACCTAACAAATCTGTCCCCAAATTGTACCCAATTTAAGGCTTTGGCTCATTGGACCTGCACCTTTTCAGGTTGAATCAAGATCTAGACTGTGATTTTAGATTCCAGGTCTAGTTTATATCCAGGGATATTGATCTAGATTAGATCTAATTCTGTAATATTAATCAGGACCTGGATAGTAGACCTATTAGGACAATCTGGCGCCGGGTGTATTGTATGTACTCTGAAGTTCTCGACTTTTTAAATTGTCAAAGTGGATATATGAGGAGAAATATATAGAGGTTTTAGAAAAAAAACAACCCACTATGTTAAGTATTTAAGTTTTATTTAAAATTAGAAATCTTTGGATCATTTGTTATTCGGTTAGTATTGACCAATATAATGTTGTGATTTTACTATTCAAGGCACACACAATTTAAAATTAAAAAAAAAAATTTAATCTAGTTTTCTCTGTATTTTTTATTCCCCATTGATGTTTCTCCCTTTCAAGGTGGAGACCTACACAGATAACGATGAATCGAAGCTTCTTCATGCAGCGTCATGTCAGATTAAAGTCTTTAAGGTATGGGTGACAAATAACATTAGTGTTGACTTTAAACTCTTGAGGCAATGACAACCAATCTATCTGCATATGATTAGGTCTGCTGTGAGTCCATTTCTGTGGGGCTTCAGTTGTTTACATTGGCTGTAAAGCTGGCTGATATTTCACCATATTTATGAGTAGATACATAATTTTCTGATTAACTGGCCATAGAAAATACACACAATCTGTACAGTCAGGACTGGAAACACATTCTTAAACTTGGTTCCTAGGAGGGTTAGCTTATGAATAATGAAAATAGGTTCTGGTATCAGGTAAAAGAACTATTTAGAATGGTTAATAGAAACTGAATTCGTTGAACATGTTTTTCATGTATATGATGTAATAAAATTTTTTTTATTTGAACTTGTTGCAGCCCAAGGGAGCAGACAGAAAACACAAAACTGACAGGGAGAAGATGGAGAGGCGATCAGAGGCAGAGAAGGTGAGTTAGTATTCCTCTACACGTAGGCTATATCTTTATTATTATTCCTGTACACTTTTTTCTTAGTCGAAAGAGTGTCACCATGGACAATTTTTCTTATGATTGATTAAATTCTTAACATCCCAATATCGGGTTCTGTCCTCCATATTTGCTAGTTGTAGGTATTGGATGTTAAGAAGGAACCTACTTGGTCACTAATATGATGATAATTATAATAATGATAATAATAATATCAATAAATTATATTTATATTTCTACTACTAACAATACAGTTGAAAATGTAGAAAGTAGAACAGACGATGTGGCACATGAGATGGAGGATATTTTATCACAATCTTAATTAAAAGTGAAGAGGAAGATGGAAAATGATTTAAGTGCCTGTACTGTAAATCTAGTCGAGGATTTATTTTTGGAGATTTTTATCAATGTCCTGAACGAGATAAGAAAGTACAATTGTTATTTACTGGAATATAATGCACGAAAATAACATTTCTGGTTTTTTAACAATACATTAAGAATAAATCACAAAGTATGAAAATAAAATTGTTATTTACAGTAATATTAGGTATGAAAATAACATTTGTGAATTTTTAACAATACATGAAGAATAACTTAAACACTATAAAGGAGATGCAATGTACATTTGTTCCCAAACCAAAGTGTATTTAATATTTGTCCAATTTTTTTTTCAGGAAAAATTCCAGCCGTCTTATGAATGTACAGTTTTAACAGAGGTAAAGTAAAATGTTGTCATGAGTATAGTGTAAAAGTTAAATATTTTACATGCTTGAATTCTCTCAATGGTTTGCTCTGCTTTTATTCCCCCTGTGTGTCAATCAATCATCACTCAACGCCTTCTGCATTTATATTGAGATAATTTTTTCTGGTTGTGTAGTTTTTGCATAAAAGCCAAATAAAACTGGTTCGTCTAAAATATTTATCCAATGACCATGCTCTATCCAGGGACTTTGTCATGTTATTTCCCCTGCTGGTTTGGTGTCAGAGTCCTAGTATTCCTGCACTGTCTCTGTGAGATCTCAAGTAAAGCTGCCTGATGTTGGTCTTAGGATAGGTTTTATTAGCAACACAGCCTTATTGCTAACAATGAATGTGAAGAAACCCAACAAATCAAACTGAACCATGAATATTGCGTTTGGTTGTTGTTTCAGGTTCCTAAAGAGCAGATAATTCAGGCCAGCAGCACTCCACAGAGCAAGACTCAGTCTCTGACCAGCAGCTTTGCTGAGCTCAAGTAAGTCTTTGTACAAATGGTGGAAGTTAGTCTGTATTATATTGTGATGGGGAGACACTTTGTTACCATTGTAAAGTGTGTGAGTGGTTTTAAATGATTCTCGTGAATAGCCCAATCTCTTGCTACACAGCACTCATTTCCAAATGTGTATATGTAATTGAAGGGATGTGGTAAGTTGTGGGAGGGTGCCCCTATTGACTATGAGCTTTGTTTAAACTCATCTTCAACAACGCCTAGTTGCTGCTGTTAGAAGTTAAGAAAGTAAGAAACCAAACTTTTCTTCTGGATTGAAGTTATCCTAATTGTCTTGTAAATAACTCACTATGCCTCCCTTGTCACTGAATATCTCAAACATGAATTTGAATTGTTTTTGTTGTTGTTGTTTTTGTTTTTTTTGTGTGTGCTGGGGTCATTAAACTCGTTCTCATGAGCATATGCATACACTGAGTGGTGCCAATTTCCTGCATAGATTTATTGATTTTCAGTAAAAACTTATTGGCAGGTGTGAGTTGAGTAAAGGTCTGTCAAGAGGGTATGTCAATGTCATGAGACTCAATATGGTAAGCCTAGGTTCAGTAAACAAATATTGACCCAGCTGGCATCATGGATACACTGTTTGTACAGAGTAAACCACTGCTCTATCTGAGATTTTTCTTTTATTATTCATATGGATGAAGCCATGAAATAAAGTCCACACACCTTTATGTTTCTCCCTAACCTTGCATCTTGTTTTGGATGTTGTGGGAGGGATGTCTGAGAGCTCCACTTTTTAAGTATTCAAAATGGTAATTTGAGGAACACATTAGATTTCATAGAAAATTTCCGTTTTTATACTTGAATTTACGAAACATTTGCTGCCATATTTTGACATCCTGACAACCTATAAGGGTTATTAAATACGCTTATTTTTTTCTAAGCCCGTTGTTGTAAAGTGCAAGTGTGTAACAGTTTTATCATATGTCCGTTATGCATTTTTCTGTATGACCCAACAGCTGCACAACGTCACCCACACGCTCCATCAGTCCGACTCATCAAACAGCCTCACCTCAGGTCGCTGCTGCTTCCGCCGCCAACAATCCCTTGCCCTTCAACCAGGGCAACAAGCCAGAACCAGTCGACTCTCTCTCTGGGGTGAGCCCCAATCTTTTACTTAAATAGCGGTCATGTCAGTTTTCTGTAAATTTCTGGAGTTTCACAGTTAAAAGAAATTCATATGGTTTGATATTGAATGTTATAAAAAAGTAATGCAGACGTTAAGCAACCCACTCAACTCAACCAAGGCTGATCCAGCAAGTAAAAGAAAGGACCCATCTACATGTGAACCTCAGGTTCGCTTGATATGGAAACATGTGGCACGCTAACTCCGATTAGGGAGGACACAATGACCAATCTCTGTTGTTGCTGGCTACAACAACAAAAGATACTGAGCAAAATATTTTCAAAGCTTTTAACAATGCCCGGTGGTGGGAACCTGGGCTATATCTTTATCCTACCAGATAATGATGAGAGAATGAGATACCCATGTTTTGACCTTAAACAATACTGAGCAATGTGTGCTTGAACTGCCCTACTCCTTGCCATCCCATAGTGATCGAACCCTCACAATCCACCTTTCTTCACCTCTCGGCAGGCGCTGTCTTCAGACGCCCAAGCAAGCGACGTAGCCCAGTGGCTCCACTATCACCGCTTCTCCAGCTACGTCAGAGTATTCCAGAATTTCTCAGGTACTGGTCGACCACTTTATGTAATTCTCGAGCTAGTGATAATCTAGGATCTAGCCTAGTAAGTACAATGAAGCTACGTCAGAGTATTCCAGAATTTCTCAGGTACTAGCTGATCACTTTATTTAATTGTCGAGCTAGTGATAATCTAGGATCTAGGCTTGTAAGTACAATGATGCCATAAGCGTAGTCCCCTAACTAAGGGTAGTTTCCACAATTCCAGTGGCTCACTAGCATCGCTTCCAGAATTTTTCCGGTCCTGGCACGGTGACAATGAGAAGAAAAAAAAAACAACACTACTTTTTAAAATAGTCAAAATGGATACCTGAGGATTACATAAAATTTCAAACAAAAATTTATGCTGTAATCATTTTTATTTATTTGAATGATTTAGGTTAAGTAATTTTTGTTAACCTTTTGCTTGTTATCACTTTCCAGGGGCAGATCTTCTTCGCCTGGACCGAGATGATCTGATTCAAATCTGTGGTCTGGCGGACGGCATTCGATTAGACAACGCCCTTCAGGCCAGGTGAGAAGTTGGTTTGGTCAGGTAATGGTTTTCTCTGTTTGTCATTTTTTTTGGTATAAATGCATACATGTATTCTGTCATTATCAAAACATGCACAAGATAAGTTGACAGATCTCAAGGCCAGATGAGAAGTTTGCTTGGTCTTTCTGCTAATTGACTGACAGAATTTTGTGAGTGAAACTTTTTTTTTTGCATTATGATTTATCTCATAATTACAATAGAGATGTGGCTTTTTCTAAGTTACAATGATACCAATTTTTCATAAATTAACAGATTTTCAGTTTTAAAAGGGTTGGCAGTTTAGAATTCAGTAAAAATATGTAAAGGGGTTATGTTTGTAAACCATGTTTATGTTATGCGCCTACGCCAGAAGTCCAGTTAAAAAAAAAAAAGTTATCCAGTTGGCATCCTTGTAATTTAAAACTATTTCTATTGTTTACATCAGCTGGGGTATCTTGACTTGCTTTTTTTCATGAGCTTGACAATGGAAAAATTAAGCTTTCCATTTAATGTTGAATGAAGAAAAAAGTGGGCTCTCTCTGGAAGCAATTGATGCACATGCTCCCGCTCATCTCAAGGCTATAACATAAGGCATTTGAACTTAAGTTTTCAAATCTGTATAATGTAGATTGTATAATCAATTACGATTAAGGAAACAATAAACATTCCACTTAATTTTTGGTCAAAGAAAGGGAAGTTGTCCCCTACGTTTCCTCAGCACTGACACCCCAGGTGGGATACCTGAAACTAACCAGGTCATATTTTAGTGATACCAACTCACCTAGTAGGGTGCAAGGCATGCATGATTCGAAACCACTGGCCTACATCACAGGCAAACCCCAGCACCACTGCGCTTCTGAATTTTCTGCTTCGAAAGTTGTGTTGGTTTGTGAAGTTTACAAGGAGTATACTTTTATTTTATTTTTAAATGTTATTTCTCCGTATAATGCATTGATTAACTTCTGTCCTCAGAACCATTCGCCCCAGACTTACCATCTACATCTGCCAGGAGCCTGAGTCTAGTGAGTCTGTTTTTGTTTTTGTTTTGTTTTTTAGAATTCTACCCTTTTTAAATAGTCAAAATGGATTTTGGATGATACATGCAATTAAAAAAAAAAAATTTTAAAGAAAGAAAAATGTTTTAAAATAGAGCACTTGTCTTTTTGAATATGAGATGTGTCCTCTAACAAAGTTGAATAACCTTTTGTGGAATCAAATTCTTATTGTGTCTTTTTTTTTGTTGTAGATCTGAGTGTGATTTCTCTTCTTTATTATCTCTTTTCACCCAGTATATCACGCAGTATATATGGACAACTTGACCCTGGAAGAGTTCAAGGTCAAGCTTTCCTCGCTATTCGGCATCCACACCCAGCAGATCGGAGACATCTACATGCAGGGCCCGTCGCAGATACACATCTTGTTGACAGACGAGGTGGGTGGGCCCAGTAATTATAACAATGATTATATTTAAAACAAAAAATATAGCCTCGTCTGTTGATATGCTTACTTACTTACTTACTGCCCTTTTTGCCGTTGGCAATTAGGGCAGCAACAAACTCCTTCCATCGCTCACGGTCTTGAGCGAGCATCCTCAAAGTGCCCCATGACTGTCCCATGGCTGCTGCCTCTGCCTCCACTGTCCTTCTCCAGGTGGTTTTTGGTCGCCCGCGTTTCCTGTGTCCCTCTGGCCTCCATTGAACGGCTACTCGAGGGATGGCATCTTGTTCCTTGCGGAGTATGTGACCTATCCACCTCCACCTCCTCCGGATAATGATTGTCTCCATTGTCTCTTGTTGGCACTGTTCTAATAGGTCTTCATTTGATATGTATCTAGGTCAGAAGATCCGTGCAATTTTCCTGAGACTTTTGGTGTGGAAGGAAGATAACTTGCAAAGGTCGCTTTCTATCATGCGCCAGCATTCTGATCCATAGAGCAAGGTGGAAAGAACACAGCTTATAGCTATATAATTTTAATTTTGTGTTCAGCTTGTACTGCTGTGATTTCCAAACTGAATTCCTTATTCTTAAGGCATTTCTGGCTTTACCTAATCTTTCATTAATATTATTATTATTATTACTACTACTACTACTATTACTACTACTACTACTACTACTACTACTACTACTACTACTACTACTACTACTACTACTACTACTACTACTACTACTACTACTACTGCTCAAGAATTTGATGCGAGACTGAGCCACAGAGTGATACTACTTTGGCACACAGTTTTTAAGTGTTCACTTGCGCAATGTATTCATGGTCAGATGAAGGCCACAGCTACAGGCCATACTATTATTGGCCTCAGTGTGATACTGCATTCTAGGTGTTGCTGTAATTTGATAGGCCTAGTTAGTCACGGAAATGAGTAAACGTGCATATACAAAAGAAGACCGTAACAACAAAAAACAAACAAAAGACCCTAATAAACCAAAGACAGAAGGCTCATGAGTCCCTTTAATTTCATTGTTTGAAAAGAGAGGTAGATTATGTGAAAACAATGGCCATCAGTACTCTTTTTTTCGGCATGACTTTAGCAGAGTTTGCTTATAGCAGAATTTTTCTTCTGGAACCAAGTCCTGCTGTGCTCATGTTTTACTGTACTTCCATCATTGCATGCAAATTGTTTTGTTTATCACCTCTTAAATATATTTTCATCAACAATGGTTCATTTACGATTGCCATTCTCTATTTTAATAGAACAATCGTAAATAAAAGTCAGGGCTAGGTTCAGTAGGTTAGGTAACTTGAGTTTCCAAGGCCCTGTATAAATCAGTGAAAGAGCTCTGAAATAAGATCATAAATCGTCTTGCCTTGATTTTATTATTTCCAAGTCCCACTGCAACCACACAACTATATTATTTTCATCCATTAAACACTGCTGCAAAGTGTAGATCTAAGTACAGGACTTTCTCCAGTTTAACAAGTTAATGAGCAATACATATTGAATTTTAACATGCACACTGCACCATGTTGTTAGAATGTTTGGTGAGTTGTAAAATCAAAATATAAAATTGAGCCTACTTTAAGAAACTCATTGGCCTATAAAGCCTTTAAATAATTCTTGTCTAGATTCTAGATCTACTTTAAAAATTGATTTAAAATTTCAATTTGTGATAAAACGTATTTCTAGGGATTTTGTAGTCAAGTGTTCATTCTAGCATCGAAACCTAATAGTAAAGTACCTAATAATGTTTACTTCTTGTTGGTGTCGATGGCTTTTGATTCTTTATTGAAAGAATTTCAAACGAATTTTATGACATGTCTGATTCGTTCCGCAAGAATTTGATGCGAGACTGAGCCACAGAGTGATACTACTTTGGCACACAGTTTTTAAAGTGTTCACTTGCGCAATGTATTCATGGTCAGATGAAGGCCACAGCTACAGGCCATACTATTATTGGCCTCAGTGTGATACTGCATTCTAGGTGTTGCTGTAATTTGATAGGCCTAGTTAGTCACGGAAATGAGTAAACGTGCATATACAAAAGAAGACCGTAACAACAAAAAACAAACAAAAGACCCTAATAAACCAAAGACAGAAGGCTCATGAGTCCCTTTAATTTCATTGTTTGAAAAGAGAGGTAGATTATGTGAAAACAATGGCCATCAGTACTCTTTTTTTCGGCATGACTTTAGCAGAGTTTGCTTATAGCAGAATTTTTCTTCTGGAACCAAGTCCTGCTGTGCTCATGTTTTACTGTACTTCCATCATTGCATGCAAATTGTTTTGTTTATCACCTCTTAAATATATTTTCATCAACAATGGTTCATTTACGATTGCCATTCTCTATTTTAATAGAACAATCGTAAATAAAAGTCAGGGCTAGGTTCAGTAGGTTAGGTAACTTGAGTTTCCAAGGCCCTGTATAAATCAGTGAAAGAGCTCTGAAATAAGATCATAAATCGTCTTGCCTTGATTTTATTATTTCCAAGTCCCACTGCAACCACACAACTATATTATTTTCATCCATTAAACACTGCTGCAAAGTGTAGATCTAAGTACAGGACTTTCTCCAGTTTAACAAGTTAATGAGCAATACATATTGAATTTTAACATGCACACTGCACCATGTTGTTAGAATGTTTGGTGAGTTGTAAAATCAAAATATAAAATTGAGCCTACTTTAAGAAACTCATTGGCCTATAAATACAACTAAATTGAGTATGTGGGTCAATTTTTTTTTTTTCAGGGACCATGCCTTGTTAAAAATGTCCAAACAAAATAATAATAATAATAATAATAAAATAATAATAATAATAATAATAAATTAGCTTTACTTTGCCATAAAATTATAAACGAATTGTCACCAAGTTACACTGCAGAGCTTATAAAGTTCAGTCATCCATCGCGCACATTAAGATCATCCTCTGATACTCTGCAACTAGTAGTTCCAGCAGTCAATTTATGTGTTTATGGTGAAAGATCTTTTTCCACAGTAGTCCACAAATTTGGAATATTCATCATGGTATACAAAGGTCACAGACATTGGCACATTAAAGAAAATGTTAAAGATATATTTGTTTCAATGCTATTACTACATTTTCTTCTTGTGTAAAGCGCATAGAGAGCTCTTTGTGAGCTGATGTGTGCTATAAAAATGACATTTATTATTATTATTATTATTAATATTATTTATACTACTACTTAGTACTACTACAACAACTACTGCTGCTGCTGCTGCTGCTAATAATAATATAATAATAATAATAATAATAATAATAATATTAATAATAATAATAATAATAATACTAATACTAATACTAATACTACTAATAATAATGTGGTGTAATCTCTGAGTGGAGAAAGCCTGCACTGGTTTGATCCGTGTCAGTTAACAAATGTGACAGGTTGAGCTAGAAGTCCAGGTTTCCCCACTTTGTGTCTGTATGTGGCAGCACTTAAACTTGTCAGATATTTTGGTCATGAGACCTGTCCACCCTATCTAAATTAGAGATGGAGCAATTAAGCTTACTTGAACTGGGCACCAAGGATTTAAGGAGTGTTTTTAAAAAGAATTGTAGAAGCTTTCAATGTATATATACTGCAATAAGGATTTGGCTCCCATATATTGTAGTGTTACATCTGCCCCCTCAAATCAAACATAGCACTGCTTACTGAAAGGGCATCAGGAATAGGCCAGAAATGGAAAATATCATTAGCACCATCCAGATACTGTTTGGGATCAGCTGTCACGGAGATAACAGTTTGTAACATCCTAGTCAGAAATATAGCAAAATGTTCTCCTCTACAAGTTTCCCTGTGTCAAGAGATTTACAGTAAAATTGTATAGACCTGGGGAAGTAAATACAACAATGCTATCAGCTGAGCCCTGGGTAGGGCTATTTTATTCTTTTCATAAGTAACCCCAGTTATGCTTAAGATTTAAAGCCCCATTGTACATGCCACCCTTAGTGATGCTGGAAAGATACATTTGTATCTCCATACAATCTGCATATTGCATATTTTATTATAATTTTATATATTGTTGGGTTTGTTGTTATTTTCCTCTCAGGTAATGCAAAATACACGAGACCAAGCGAGATTTGTGGTGGAGGGCATGAAGGGTAAGGACAAGAAAAGTTTTGTTTATCTTTAGTTTTTCTAAAAGTCATATTTCTTGATTTTATAAAGTTAGAGATAAAGCCATAGTTATAGATACACAATTGAAATAATGCAAATAAATTTTTACACATAACATTATAGTACAAATTCAAAAACATGTGATACATAGCTTAGACCTAATGACACAATAGAAACATGTTTTTTTTAGAAGTTAATGCCAGAGATGAATGGAGTGTGGCATAAATGATTTACTATACCTATTACTTGTGTGTCAACTCAGCATGAATGGGTAGCTCAGGCTCTTAAGTTTTAGCAAAAGTAAAGTACAGTGAAAAAAGAAAAAAAAAGAGAAACAGGAATCCACCTCACTCTTTGCCTGGCTTGATCTTGAGTTAAACTCTGCCAAAGAGTGTGGAACAGACTTAATTTTTTGTGTGTGCCATGAGCAATTTATGTAAATGGTCTGTTTGCCATGGGTTTTGTTCCGTTCTGTATTGATATACTATAAGTACTGTTATTGATAAGCATAGCTTTCATATCATCGCATCGCTTCAATTAAGGTATGAGTGAGATTTATGCCTAAATGCAAGTGATATGTTCTTGTAAAGGTAAAAATTGAGATCTATCAAACAAAAGTTTGAGATTGAAAATGTGCTCTGAGGTTTTTGCTGTATCTTATCAGAAATGTGTGTCTAAATTGAAGCATAACCATACAAATGAAACAGATTATATTGATTTTCTCAAAGGTAACAAAAATTGACGTAAGCCAAAATCTTAGTGCAAGTGGCAATGTTACAATGTCATTCAATTTTTTTCTTTTTCTTTTCTTCTTCTGCAGATGAGAGTGGAGACAAGTACAGAATCCTGCTCAAGTCTGTCGTGGATCACTGAAACATTCGTGCGTGATTGGGTTTGACTGTTCTTTTTTTCTTGGGTGTTTAATAACAGTGTGCCATTTATGGACATAATATGATTGTATGTAAGCAATTGGACATATGAATAATATAATGAGTAAATATGACTTGGTCATACCCTAACATGATTTGAAGCAGATGTAAAAATATGTTGTTTTAATTTTCGAGTCATGAGAACGATGTCTTGAGAAATGATATTGATTGACCTTCCAGGCCTGTGATCTGATCCAAGACGGTACAGTGTGTTATTTGTTTATGTGATGGAGGGGAATGTGAAAGCAATATACAATGTATCTGTCAAAGAGAGTTTAACTTGCAGAGAAAAATCTGTTATTGATACATTATTCCTTTTAATGTATCTTTAATAGAGTTCTGGTCTATGCTTAGGGGAAATGGTAGCTCTGAAATTTGGGGCTTTAGCTTCTAATTAAGCCCCCTTTCTCCCTTCTAGCCGCGCCAGTGATCGACCAACTCAAGGGGATACCACTCTGTTGGACCTCTCTTTATATTTAGGAAACACTCTACTAGGAAAGAGCCTCACTTTCTCTGACTGAAGATAACGAGACTACACTTCTCTTGTGTACTAAACATTCAGATGCACGTTAGACGTGAACCAAACCATGTTTTGTTCACTTAGTGAAGGGAAAGATGCAAAGGGACTAGTGGAATTTGGTGTAATTCATCATTCGTGTTCCAAGGACAGAGAATGTCAGTGGCACAATGGTTAGAATAGGGTGTAAGATCACCACTGTAAAGGTGCTGGGTTTGATTCCCGGCACGGACAGGAGATTTTCTGTACCCCCTATGTTAACACGAACTGGAATGGGCAGCTGAGGGCTTGAGTCATGACAAAAATAACATTGCTGCGAGGAAAGTAAAATGGCAACCAATCTCACAAATGCCGTTTCCCTTGTACAATGAGGACCCTTACTCTCGGCTCCTCGGTGCTCTATGGGAAAGCATCAGACAAATCTTACTTTCTCAAATTCATGCCAAGATGTTTATGTGCGGACTATGGGAGCAGAAAGCAGGAAGTAATACGCTTTGTCTGTCTAAATGTTTCTTGTAAAGCAGAAAGTAAAACTATTTGTCTGTCCAATGTTTCTGTAAGGACTTCTGCCCTAGATCTAATAGATTGTAATTCCAGGATAATTTAACATTGGGCAGTTTCAGGTTGTGTTATCCTTTGCCTCTGACCATGTTTGTTGAATTCTTTAGAGAAGTTTAAGGAACCTGAAGGTATATTCCTTCTTCTAAGATATTAATTTGTGTATTAATGATTTTCTTTTCCATGTAGACTGAATTTTTATACTATGAATGAAATAAATATATTTTTTGTAATAAAGTACAATGTATATTTATGTATATTCACTGTCTCTGCAGAATGGTTTATCCCAGAGATTTATCACCAATCAGTTCAGTGACGCTCACATGTTGTATCCAGGGTTCACGGTTTTTACTTTGCTTTTACATCTACTCTCTCTCTCTTTCTCTCTCTATCTTTTTCTATTTCATTTTCTCTTTCCCTCTCTCTCTGATTCTCTACCTCTGTCTCTTTCTCTCTCTCTCTCTCCTCTCTCTCTCTCTCTCTCTCTCTCTCTCTCTCGCTCTCTCTCTCTGATTCTCTCCCTCTACCTCTGTCTCTCTCTTTCTTTCTATCTCTCTGATTCTCTACCTTTGTCTTTTTTTTCTCTTTCTCTGTCTCTGTCTCTCTCTCTCTCTGTCTCTGTCTCTCTCTGTCTCTCTCTCTCTCTCTCTCTCTGATTCTCTCCCTCCTCTTTATTCCCTTCTTTTCTTATTTTATTTCTGAATAAGTAAGCAGGTTAAAATTATGAAATCAACTCTCTCTTTATTCTCTGTGCTAACTTTGAAGAAAAAAAACAAACAAAAATGTGTTAAAAATAATAAGAGTGAAACACTCTCAAAAATGGCCTGTAAAATTATCATGATATAAATATATGTACTGAACTCATTATTTGTACCACATCCAAAATGTTAACCGATTTTACATTTGTTGTTTTCTGTTGAAAAACTCATTCATAATAATGACTTATATACATTCAATTTTTTCTTCTTCTTTATTTCAAGCAGTAAATTCACTTTGTTTTGGTATCTCATGATATTCATAAGATACAGTTATATATCAGGGATTTCTGAACAAACAAATATATATTACCCTGCTCCATTCAAAAGTAATACGTAAACCTAGTGTATTAGATTTAAATGTTTAGGAAATACAGATTCAAAGTGCTTAGTTGTGAGTTTTGGACATTTATAGTAACTGTTTGTCAACCGTATTTAAAGAGAAAAATCAAAGAGTGATGGAAATGGTCTTGTAGTAACGGAAACATAAATTTAGTTTAAATTGTTCGAATTGGCACATGACTATTTATACATTAAGCAGCAACAGTTGTAGTGGATTTTTTAATTAAATTTTTTTATTTAATTTGGCGAGATTCCATGATCATGTCTTGTTTATGTATAACTGCTGAAAACTTAATATGGCTTTTTAAGATTTATAAATTACCATTCTAATACTCCGACCCAAACCATTCATCTTCAGGTCCACATTGGTACCTGTAATATGGCACTTCTTGTTTTTATATTATAGCTAGACAATGCTGATCACAACTTTAACATTATTTTATCATCATACTTACCTCACTCGATGAAATGAAAAGCATTTGACATAGAAACTTTCCTCATGAAAAATCACTCGCTATTTTTTCTATTATTATCATCAGCGCCAACAGGAGATATGTTGGCATGAATGTGCACGTACCTCCATCATTTATAACCAAGTCACCCCCAGGGGTGCATAGCGATATTTTTATCATCATCATCAGGATCAGCTTCATAGTCATCTTTATTTTCTACATTACCATCATAATCGCCACCATTTTATTCTTTTTCATGACCATCATCAGGGGTGTACGATGGCCCCAAGGTAGAAAGCCGGCTTCCGGCGCAAAAGGTTCGTGTTCCGAGTCCTGGCAATTTCGCTCCCTACTGGTTGGGTCGGTGCCAGTTTAATGTGACCGGCTGAGACAGGAGTCATGGTATTTCCACCCTGTCTCGTGAATGGCAGCACATAAAATTGTCAGACGTCAGTCTTGGGGCCCATCTACAATATAGCCTATATAGTGCTGATGTTGGATGTTAAACCAACCCAACTACAATAACTCACCATCATCATCTTTTTCTTATTCATCATCAGTATTGATGTTTGCCAATCATATATTTTTTTTTAAATTTTTTCTTATTACATAGCATTTTAAGCTAGCTGTATGACAAAACTTGTGTATAAAACAACCATATAATGCAGAGCTGCCGTTTTGCCTTGTAAGGTTCAAGAAAATAAGGTACATCTAACTTGTGTACATTCACGTACATTGCACTAAAGCTTCTAAGGTAAGGTCAGGGTTAATAATGTTTTACATGCAATTACATGTTATTCTTACATGTATAGAAATTGTTTCATTTTGTTGACATATTGTTCAATAAGGTAGAAACAATGGCTAGCGTTATATGTAATACTTGTTGCTAATCATTATTACATGAATATGTATGAAGTTTGTTCCATTTTGTTGACACACGTTTCAAATGAGTAACATATGGAAAGCTCGTTGGACTGTCCTTGAAATGGATGTAAAAACCTTTTTTTCCTCTCTGTTGAAAGTCCTACGAATGCTTTTAATTTGAATAAAGAGTACTTGTAATATGCAAAAGAAATGTACAGCTTTTTTTTTCCTTTTGTGTGTGGTTGTTGTCTGACTATGTATGTATGTGTGTCTGTCTGTCTGTCTGTAGGCAGGTAGGTAGGTACGTACGTACTGTACATCCTACAGCTCTGTTGTTTTTCTTCTCCATTTGATTGTCTGTTTCGATGTCTGTATATATGTATATATTACAACTTTTTTTTTCTATATGTGGTTGTCTGTCTCCCTTGTCTGCATGTATGTTTATACATGTATGTATATAATAGTTTTTTTCTGTATGTAGTTGTCTGTATATACATACATGTATAATACAGTTTTTTTTTCTATATGTAGCTGTCTCAATGCCTGTATCCGTCCATGTCTGTCTCTCAATATGCTGCTTTTCTGTCTTTCTTACTGTGTCTGGCTGTTTTTTTCTATCCATGTCTGTGTCTTTCTCTGCCTGTCTCTCTGTCTCAATACACCAGCAAGGACTGCGTCTCAGCCTCGAGGCCTTTAGTAATACCCAGGTATAAAGTCTTTACGTAGCTGCAGAAGAACCATCCATATCAGAAAGAAGAGACAAACTATCCTTACATTTACAATATCTAAAATCTTACCCTGACCATCCTGCTTTTCACCCTTTTCCATCCAAGTTATGTAGAGAGTTCCAATCTTCACTGAACGCGATTCCCACTTATGGAATACATATTCAGCAGCTCCTTGAAATCAACTTAGATACTAACTATTGAAGAAGACACATTTTCTGAAATACCTCCCTGGACGCTGGAAAGACCAGGAAGCATTCTTGACCTGGCAGCTCTCCAGAGGGACAAAACCCCTCCAGATATATAGAGAAAAGTTTGAACAAATCATAGAAAATCATTCCGATCACTAAAGATCTACAGATAAGACCTGTGTCGGAGCTGCCTGCTACTCATCCTCTGCAGACAAATGCTTCTGGGTGAGTGCGAAGGCGTCAATATTTACTGCGGAAGCAGTTGCCCTATGCATGGCACTCGAGGCTGTCTCCACCTCAAGGAAGGAGGATCTTTAGTCTTATGGCCGCACACAGTAATCGCGAAAAGTTATGTACGCATAAGCCCGTTTATATTTTTAGGTCAATGACATGATTATACGGTATTGTGGGAACAAAAGACTTCACATAACTTAGAAAACCAAGAAACACGGTTAAAAAAAATCCAAAAAACGACAAAAAGCAAAACAAAACAAAACAAAGAAACAAAAACAAAAACAAACGACACAACAAAATTATCAATAATAGCTTTAACTAAAGTCTCGGGGCCCGTTAACAATATAACATAGCATATAGTAGTGCCACCGTTGGACGTTAAGCAATAACACACGTAAACTTAACAGCAATGCCAGTACAGTGTCGCACCAACGCCGTCTCGGGATCTGACAGAATGAAGTTCAAGAGTTCTAACCACGGACTGACCCAGGGACTCATAATCCGTACTAATCTTGGAGGTTTATTCCCGAATCACCACAACGCAGGTCTAACTACACACCAGGCCTATGATTACTGTTACAATTACGCTCTGTGTAGGCCTATTAATGGAAACACTGAAAATGAGATATAAGTGGAGATTAGACCTTAAGACATGACCGATTGTTTTAAATTAAAAAAAGGAAATAAAAGGTATTATTTGTCTTCCATGACAAATCAACATTCAATCCGGGTTGTTTGATTAGTTGCTTTCTTAACGTCGAACTTCAGCAACTAGGATAATTATACTTATAGCGGACGAATCCTAAGACCAATGTCTGAAACTTTTAGGATCTGCTACACAGAGACAGAGCAGGGATGGCCAGATTCCTCTCTCAGCTCGTGAAATTCTACATTGAATTCAGAATAGGGTAAAACTAAACGTACATTGTATAGTGAGCCAAGAGAGGACCAGTTTTGTTATATTAAGTATAATTATATTATATTAAGTCATATTAACTTTGTTTTTATAAACATTTTAGTATACAACTTGGATTTTTATCACCCGTCGTCGGCGCATAGCCTACATCACGATACAATTATTATAGTTATGACTTAAAAAAAATACACCCTTAAGTGCAAACAGCTGTTTTAGCCTCATCCCTATTCAACAACGATCCACTTGATCTCTTTGGTTGAAGAAAACGAAAGTCTGTCTTAGTTTAACGTCTCTTAAGTCTTAAGAAAACTACAATACGGCGATGAAAACTACAATACGGCGATGGGACCCCCAGAGCGGGATATCCGGGACTTTGAATGTCACATTCTAGTCTACTGACGCCGATCCAACCAGCAGTGTAAAATGCGGCAACAAGAGTGGGGTTCGAACCCCGGACCCTCCCCCGTCGGAAGTCCACTTGATCTCTGACTCTCAGGCAGGTTTATGTCTCCCAGCCTGTGCGAGTTTCCCGTAAAATCCATGGTTAGGACCTAGAGCGCTAGCCTTGTATTCGGGAATTTCTTGGTCCGATCCCACAATCTGGCAAAATTATTTGCCTCCACTGGTTGAGTCAGTGTCGGTTTATTGTGATTGGATGAGACAGGAGCCCTGGTATCCCCGCACTGCTGCTAAACCTTTGGTTTTCTGGGGAAATCCGTAACCTCCCGGGATTTTCCCAACTTTACTCTACTGGCGTATTTAAATAGGAAGTGGCTATTTTCCCGGTAACCGGGAAAATAGCCAAAAGGCTATTCCTCCGGTATTACCGGGTAAATAGCCACTTCCATTTAAATAAACAAGACTAAAGAGCGAAGGACATTGGTCTACATGTACCGATTTGGATCAAGTGTTCACACAAGTAGGATAGAAGTTTCGAGTGCGTGTAATTGGGTCACTTTCCTTAATAAAACACACGGCGCTCACTTTTTTTTTCACACAGACTTGTCAAGCTTACGCTAAAAAGTATTTGTGCGCATATTTTATTTGAGGTAAAACTTTTCACGTGTTAGTGCTTGGTTGAAGTGATAGCTCTTTCTATAGACGGACCTTCTCATGGTTTTCCAGGATGTGAAAATAAACACTTCAAGCTTGATTTATTGAAAACTACACTGGTACTACAAGGCATAATTGTGAATTATCACCATCAGAGTAATGTTGATGTTATTGATTATTATCTCGTATTATTATTATTATTATTATTATTATTATTATTATTATTATTATTATTATTATTATTATTATTATTATTA
>RQTK01000698.1:221900-237532 GCA_003991915.1 Elysia chlorotica | reverse complement strand
TAATAATAATAATAATAATAATAATAATTGTTCAAAACAAATTTTAAAATTATGCTTTGACAATGATAAAAATATAAAATCTATAATTATTGTTTTAGAATGCAAAACGTGCAGCAAAGAGAAAAAGGTTAAAATAAAAATTACATTTACAGTCTTTTCTTTTTTGAATATTAAATCAAATGCTTTAAAAAATAAATAGAATTTAAAAAATGTAGAAAAAACCCAACAACAACTGTTGAAAAAGACCCAGGTTGTACAAGAGATGCGAGGGTTCCCTTCAAATTATTTTGACTGTGTTGTACGTCACACATACAATCTGGTCTTGTAGTCCACTCATTTCTATGCCGATACATCGACCAAACAGAAAAAAATAGAAAAAAGCAAATCCGTCACTTAACAAGATACATTTTGTATTCCGTAATTAAAAAATTACATAATTGATATGTTTCTGGTTAACTGATAACTCACTTCAATTATCACTACATTCACGCGTCAAAGACGACATAGTACATTCATTTTATCTGCAGAACAAGATAACTATGTGACTGGATAATCCACGCGATGAGAAGATATCAGTGTTTTCCCGCAGTAATCTTACCCTAATTCGTTGACTAAAAGAGGAGTCCCTTAAGAAATAGAAATTATTTGGGTCTTTAGTTTTGATATCCTAAGGAGCGAGGTGATCAAAAGGTAGAGCACCCGGCTTCCAAGAGTAGTGTTCCGTGTTCGATTCCTGCTCTTGCCGCCTCTTGTCTCTAAATTCTACCCCCCCCCCCCTCTCACCGACCCGTTTTCTTCTCTACTGGTTTTGTGGCTGTCAGTTAAGTGTTTGATGAAAGCGGCCAAGTTCTGGACATCAAGCTCTGGAGTCCCCCTGCAATAAAGGACCTTTCTTTGACACCCAGTTGGGTCGATGTCAGTGTAGTTTATATTTAGAGCGATCAAGTCGCGGGAATCCAAAGAGTTCTATTAATAGACACCAATGAGGGAATCACGGCGCTTTGGAGTCCCTCTGCAATAAAGGACCTTTCTTTGACACCTAGTTGGGTCGATGTCATTATAGTTTATATTAAGAGGGGTCAAGTCGCGGGAATCCAGAGAGTTCTATTAATAGACATCCATGCCGGGAATCTCGCTTTGGGGTCTCTCCGGATTTAAGAACCTTTCTTTCAGACGTAGGAGACGTTAAAGTACAAGAGAGTTTCGCTTTTTTTGCAACGAAAACATCCAGTTTACAGAGTCCATTGAAATCTGATTGAAATGCACATTTTCTTACAAGAGAAACTCAAATAAGACTGTTTAATCGCTTCTATAAAACCCAATCTATTACATAGCTGCCAACCTTACGGCAAGAGGCGCGCCTCTTTAAGTTTTCTCAAACACGTCAAATTTAACTAAAGTCTACACTGTGGTGCCTTATTGGGTCGTCAGTTTTTCCCACTTGTTTGTCTGCAGATTCCGTTGCCAAAAATTATAGTCCGAGATCCAGTGATACACGCGTCATGGGAGCATGGGAAGTTCACAACTTACCAGATATGTCTGAGGGTAAGCACTACTTTTTTCATTATTACGTGATATTATTTTTGCTACTATATGTTATTATTACTAGTATTTTCTTATAATTATTATAAGGACAAGTACAAGACTAGTCTCTGGGCTATCACGGTGAGACATGTGAGAGACAGCTAAGCTTGACAAGACAATGGCGTTAAAAAAAAAACAAAACAAATTAAACCCGTTTCTCTGGTCTGCCCGATTGGAAGCCCTCAAACATTAAAAAAAATCATTTGTCCAATTTCGTCCTACTGGTTGCGTCCGCGTCAATGTAATGTGACCAGATGAGACAGTCCTGAATTCCATCAGCTCTAGATTGAATACCCAACGTTTTACCTTGGCGTGTGCACAGAATATCTCTAGTTATAGCTCATGCCTTAGTTTTCTCCTATGTGCCAAGTTCAAGTACATGGTTTAATTTTTTCCTATGTGTCATCCCCAGACGGAGTACACAGCGTTCTACCTTTGCGTGTACACAGAATGCATATGCATCTATAGTTCAAGAACGTGCCTTAGTTTTGTCCTATGTGCCAAGTTTACAGAACATGGTTTACCTTTCTCCTATGTGTCATTCTCAGACGGAGCACCCAGCATTCTACCTTGGCGTGTTGACATAATATCCATCGTTATAGTTCATTACTTAGTTTACTACTATGTGTCATCCCCAGCGGAACACTGTTTTCTACCTTAGCGTGTACACAGAATGCATACGCATCTATAGTTATAGCTCATGCCTTAGTTTTCTCTTATGTGTCATTCTCAGACGGAACACCCTGCGTTCTACCTTGGGGTGTGCACATAATATCTATAGTTATAGTTCATGATATAGTTTTGTCCTATGTGTTATTCTCAGACGGAACACAGAGCGTTCTACCTTAGTGTATACACAGACTGCATATTATGTATCTATAGTTTAAGTTCATGCCTTAGTTTTCTTCTATGTGTCACCCTCAGACGGAGCACCCGGCGTTCTACCTTGGCGCGCGCATAGAACATCTATATTTATAAGAGATGACTTAGTTTCGTCCTATCTGTCAAGTTAAAGTCCATGCCTTAGTTTTCTCCTATGTGTCATCCCCAGACGGAGCACCCAGCATTCTACCTTGGCGTGTTGACATAATATCCATCGTTATAGTTCATTACTTAGTTTACTCCTATGTGTCATCTCCAGCGAACACTGTTTTCTACCTTAGCGTGTACACAGAATGCATATGTATCTATAGTTATAGCTCATGCCTTAGTTTTCTCCTATGTGTCATCCCCAGACGGAACACCCAGCGTTCTACCTTTACGTGTTAACAGAAGATCTATAGTTATAGAATATGACTTAGTTTTGTCCTATGTGCCAAGTCGCAGTACATCGCTTAGTTTTCTCCTATGTGTCATTTTCAGACGGAATACCCAGCGTTCTACCTTGGCGTGTACACAGAATACACATATATCTATAGTTACAGTACATTTGTGTTATATGTGTCATCCCCAGACGGAACACCCTGTTTTCTACCTTAGCGTGTACACAGAATGCATAATTATGTATATATATAGTTAAAGATCAGGACTTAGTTTTCTCCTATGTGTCATCCCCAGACGGAACACCCAGCCTTCTACCTTCATGTGTCTGCCGTCAGACGGCGCTTCTCAGAGCTACTCTGGCTGGACGATCTGCTCAAGACGAGGAACCAGTACGTAGATCTATAACACTGTAACACAGCGCGTCTCCTTATTTCTAGAACGTTCTATCTCATTTTTGAAATACTCAAGATTTAGAGTATTTTAGAAATTAGATAGAATAGTAGAATCATGTGTACAACTGAGCTGACAAGAGCGATGGCTGAATCCACTCGCGCTTCTTTGCGCTTGTAAAAGATTGTGTGTTTTCTATGCTTTGCGTCAATGTTTTTTTCCCCTCTAGCCCTACACTGCTCAACGAAATCCAAGCGTATACATTTACACACTCACTCTAGCTCTCACAATATTTCAGCTTTTCTTTCAAAATTCCATATTGAAACCAACTTCTCTCTAAACCTAGCTATCTGTCTGATCGTTTATGTCTGTGGCAGTGGGCCAACATGCCTGTTTCTGTCTGTCTGCCTGTCTGTCTATCTATGTGTCTATTATCTATATGCCTGTCTGTCTATGTGTCTGTTGCTGTCTGTTTGTAATTCTGTCCGTATGTTTTCTGGTGTGTCTGCCTTACTCTACCCCTCACACACCACCCATCTGCTCTCTCCCTCTCTCTGTCTCTGTCTCTCTCTCTCTCTCTCTCTCTCTCTCTCTCCCTTTCCCTCCCCCTTTCATTTTACCGCACCTTCAATATTTACCTTAATAATATCTTAAGTCCCTAACTAACTAATACATTATCCATGTCGACTCGTTCTATATAAAATTTAATATATTAAAGTTTTGATTATATGCAGCACAATGCAATAAGTGAACTAAGAGTTATTTGAATTAAGTCTTAACTAAAAAAATGGGATATCTGTAATGAATTATTGATTCTATTTATAAACAGTTCCTATTTACCTGTAACTTACAAAGTTAGTTGATGAAACGCTCTAGAAAAATTATTATGGTATAGGTGTGATCCCAGTGGGACTCTCTCATTATTCTCATATTTCCCCCACAGAATAGCTGCCCTGATGCCAGCGCCTCCCCCCAAACGTATCTTCTCCGACAGATTCAATGAAGATCTCCTCAGACAGCGGATGAAGGACATGCAGACATACCTCAACAAGTGAGTACACAAGCTTAGAAATAGTCTTTATTACATGTCCAGACGGGGTCGTTAGCATGACGCACAACAGTATGCATGCAGTATGTAAAGTCAAATATAAATTGTAAGCGTATGCACGCTTCATGCACGAGTCCACCCAGCCCTGCTATTTTCGCTATAGATCATCCTGAAAACAGTGTGAGAGTTTAGGGAGAGGATTCAGTGTATGTGGGTAAGGATAATTCAGGGTGGTCGTTGTAATTAAGTTAATTTAACGTCCAATATCAGCACTATATAGGCTATAGTGTGGACGAGTCCCAAGACTGACGTCGGACAATTTTATGTGCTGCCGCACACGGGACAGTCGGTCACATTAAACTGACACCGACCCAACCAGTAGGGAGCGATATCAGGGGCTCGAACCACAGACCTTTTGCGTTGGAAGCCAATGTACTATCACAGGGCCACAGCCCCCTCCCCCAATTCAGGGTGGAGCTTCCTTCTTCAAATCGTAGTCCATTGTGCAGTAAAAACATACGACTTTATCTCGACTGTATCGCTTGAGAAATAAACTTGAGATTCAGTGAATCGCTTAGGGCACTGGTAGAGCAGGTGTCTTCTTATCTAGTGGTGGTTTCGAGGTTCAATTCCAACCAAGGCAACCTTGTTAATGTTGGTCTATGTCAGTACACTGCATTATGTGGCCAACCAAGTTCCGTCGTAGAATGGGATATAGTTCTTGAAAACTCAAAATAAGAGACGTTTATGCAGAAGACAGTTAGTTACATTGTACTTGTTAGTCTGTGTTAGAGCCGTCCACACCCTAGAGATCCGACATCTTCTTGGATACGCGTTGTTAAACTTCTCCGGGGATGGTAAGCACAAGGTTGTAGTAAGCAGATATTCTCGTAGTACATGCCATTGTTTGTCTTGTTTTAACTGGGCTGCTGTTCCTCGAAGTTGGTCTACTGGTTGTGTCGGTGTCAGTATAATGTGACCGGCTGAGTCATGGTGTCCCCACCCTGTCTCGAGTGTGGCAGCACATACAAGTGTCAGACGTCCGTCTTGGGGCCCGTCCACAATATAGCCTATATAGTGCTGCTGTTGGACGTTAAACTAACCCAACCCAACCCTCGAAGTTGGGTAGGTCTTCATTTAAAGTTTTACGACAAGATCAACACTACTGACCTCTCATACGTCACACGTTCTGTCCTGTCCAGACTGCTGAAGTTTGACGAGGTATTGTCGGACAACGCCTTCCACCTGTTCATACAGACGGACCTCTCAACCGCGGAGCTCACAGACTACTTCGATGGGAAGCTGCCGGAGAATATCATACAGGAGGCGTGGGCCAACATGGGCCATTTTCACTCCAGCTCTTTACTCAGGTACAGATAAAACAGGGAGAGTGGGAGAGAGAGAGAGAATATAGTCCTTGAAAACTTAAAATAAGAGACGTTTAAACAGAATACATTTTGTTACATTGTACTGTATTAGTCAGTGCTAAAGCTTTCCACACCCTAGAGATCCGACATAGATGCCTCCACGGCTTCTTGGATACGCGTTGTTAAACTTCTCCAGGGATGGTAAGTACAACGTTGTAGTAAGCTTAAGACTCGTCTTAAGATATGCGAATAAGAAGCCTTGAGACAAGTTGCTGCTGTTCGTAGGTTGGAAAGGTCTTCGTTTAGAAACTTCAGCTAAATTAGATTTTCCCGATCGCTCTTCTATGTGTCTTACAGTGCATGATATTCTCGTAGTACATAACATTGCGTGTTTTGTTCTAACTGGGCTGATGTCCCTCGAAGTTGGCCTACTAGTTGGGTCGGTGTCAGTATAATGTGACCGGCTGAGACAGGAGTCATGGTATCCCCACCCTGTCTCGTGAGAGAGAGAGAGAGAGAGAGAGAGAGAGAGAGAGAGAGAGAGAGAGAGAGAGAGAGCCCCCATAGCCAACAATATAATAACCAGTTACTAACACAACACGTAAAGAAACTAACAAACATAGATATGTAAACCTAGAGAGAGAGAGACAGAGAGAGAGAGAGAGAAAGAGAAATGAGAGAGTCGTGTACACATGTAATTGTTCAGAGTCTTTATGGTCTCTCTGTCTCTGTTTGGTTCCTTCCCTTTATTTTCTTTATAGGATATCTTTTTCAAAATCTATGCGCTGGCTTTACAAGCCAAAATGATTTTTACTATCATCATAATTGACCTCCAGTCCACCCTTGGCAGGGTATAGACCACGAATCAGGCCAAAAATCCATTTCTATCTTGGGCACGTTTTCAAATTTAACCCCATCCATATCCTGCTCCTGCCTGTCATCTTTTTCAACACCTGCCCATGTGTCACACCCTACCCATGCCTCTTTGTCCTCGAGGATTCCATTTCTGCCTCTTTGTCCTTGGGGGTTCCAGACCCGTAACACCTGCCTTGTGATTCTGATCTATGATTCTCTAAATGTGAAGTTTATCCATCGCCACCCTCTTATACCTATCTCTTCTTTCATGAGTCTCTAACCTGGATAGCCATGTTTAAATCTCGTTTCTTATTTTGTCCCGCCACTATATTTCAGTGATTCTTCTTTTTTTTTTTTCTAAGGGTTTTAAGCAATGATGATTAAAAAGAAATAATCTTTCTCACCTTTTAATTTTCCTAAATTTTCTCATCTTTGGCACAGCAAACCATTATCAGAAGAACCTCGAGAACTTGCGATGAACGAGGAAGACGACGGCATCTTAAGTTCTAGCGACGACTATGCCGTCGCATCGCCCAGCTACTCCCCAATTTCTACGGGAACCAGCAACAACAACAACAACAACAACAACAACAAGAACAACAACAACCACTCGAATAAAACTGGGAGTAATTCAGATAACGCCTCCGCCTACAACTCTATAGGGCACAACATGGAAAACCTGGTCGAAACGAGTTCATCTAGAGCCACCCGAGATATAGCCTAGATGTTGATTTTAGACGTTAGGAAATTAACCAATCAAACCAAACCAACTTCGATGTAAACACAGCCCGCAATAATTATCGACAGTTACTGACGTAAGACGTAAATAAACTTAACAAACCAACTTAGATGTAAACCCAGCGTGCAATACAGTTAATAACTGACATAACACGTAAAGGAACTAACAAACCAAACCAAACCAACTTAGATGTGAACCCAACCATTAACCCAGCGTGCAATACAGTTAATAACTGACGCAAGACGTCAACAAACTAACACAATATAACCAGTTGCTGACGTAACACGTAAAGAAAATAACAAACATAGATACATAAACCTAGCCCACAATATAACCAGTTACTGACGTAAGACATAAAGAAACTAACAAACCAAACCAAACCAACATTGACGTAAACCCAGCCCACATTATAGCCAGTTACTGACATAACACGTAAAGACACTAACAAACCAAACCAAACCAAACCAACTTAGATGTGAATCCAGCCATTAACCCAGCGTGCAATACAGTTAATAACTGACGCCAGACGTCAATAAACGAACAAAACAAACCAAATCAACTTAGATGTGAACCCAGCCCACAATATAACCAGTTAATGACGTAAGACGTACAGAAGCAATTTCATTTAGTTTTTACCTTTACCCCGGCATAGTGCCTAAGAAATCACCACGTCAATTAGTTTTCTCACTGCGTTCTTTCAGTTTCTACTATGATTAGTATAAACTTTTGTGTACTAAAGTACTTTTCATTGTGGATGTACCTTATTTGGTTACCATGGTAATGTCCCAAAATACATTGATGTATTCATTTGCTGCTTTTCCTGTGTAATTTTTGTATATTAATTAACATGTTTTATTTATTGTTCACATAATAAAACCATTATAGCATTTTTCTTTTAATGGTTTCAAATGTATTTTATGCAGGCTTATGACTCTAGAGGAGATATGCTGCAAAAAATAAATGTATTATATGTATTATAATTCTTTTTACCATTATTATTAGTTTTTGTTATTATGTTATCATTATTATTTGTTATTACATTATGATTATTCTTGTTTGTTATTATTATAATTATAATTATTATTATTATTATTATTATTATTATTATTATTATGTTGAATTCTTAAGCTCATTACTACTTGATGTGTTTGATAGGAAAAGCTGAACGTCAATGTAAATGACGGCCACTGTCCTCTGTTGTCATAGTAAAGTTGTTACCCGTCTGTGGAAAAACAATTTTTTTTTTACACAAGTGTGTGCAGCTCAATAATTTCCCTAGGAAAAAGGCACTATAAAATAAACTCAGTTATAATTTATCCATACTACTTAGAATAATGAAGCTTTCTCAGATTGTTGATAAGTTGGCAGTGTTGTTTTTAAAGATACCCAGAATTTCTTGCAGTAGTGGATAAAATTATCTTGTAATCATTATATGTAACGTTCTTGATAAATCATTCTATAACTGACAAAAATATTTTTTGTCTGCATAATTTTGGTCAACTCTGACTGCCGAATAGAAGACTATCCTAAAATATATATAAAAAAAAATTTGATGAAAAGGGATCTTTTTAAATCCCTACATGTTAATAAAGGCTGAACTGTATGTTGTTCTTAATTTTTAAAAATGTGATGAATATTCCTGTGATCTTGAACAAACAAAAATAATAAACACAATGAGATTTTCCTTTTTTTTATATTCATGACTGTGTTTACAGCATTTTGTGATCTCAGGGCTCGAAGTATAAAAAAACGTAATTAAGGCGTCAATATCATTGTATATGAAATGTATATAAAATATCTATGTATGAAACAAAATTTTAGCAGACATAAATGCTGTCGCGTGTTGGGTAAAGTTATACAATGTGTATGATTACAAAAGGATTTCTCTAACAAGGGCACATTATTATCAGACACAGAAAATCCACATTAAAATGAATTCCGATACAAAGTATAAAAAGTTCAAATAGAATTTGTGCACAAAAAAAAACAACAACATGAAAGCATTGCCAGGGACAATACTCTTAAAACAACACCTTATTTTTGATAATTCTTGAAATAAATTCTAATAAAAAAATGAAAATAAAAAGTTTTAAAATAGAATTGGTGCAAACGATGAACAAAAGAAAGAGCATTTTATCAATTAGATCATGGAATCGTTTTGCACAGTTTATTTTATCATAATAGTGATTTACCCTTTCTGAACAGTACACCCAAATTCCAACAGCATCTTCTAGTAACCTCCAAGTCCTGTGCAATACGATCTGCGTATTATGAATTCTACAACATGTATTTTTAGCTTTCATAAGACACGACAGCACCAATATTTGGCCAGAGAAAGCATTCTATAGGATGAGGTATGCGGTACATAAACAAAAAACAAAAATCAAAATTGAGATTCCAACCACTTCAGTAAAATTAATATAGCTCTATCTTGATGATGTTAAAAAAATATGAATTTTCTTTTAGTTTTAAGATCTCACAAAATTTTACTTGGGTCTTTGATTTGTGGGTTTTTTTTTTTCCTGTAGTATTTGAGGTGCTGAACATAATAAATCATTTTTATTGCAAGTAGTGACAAGAACATTATTGGAAAGTGTTTTAAAATACAAGTTCGTTAAAGGGATGACTCCCTATTACTTAGTGAAGTAGTAAAGTTTTACCCTGATCGCTTGAAGAACATAACAAAATGTCAAACTTATCAGGCGAGGAGGAAATCACACAAATACTGCCCAACCGAAGGCACCTTCCCATTGGGAGCATGATGTTCTCTCATTTGCACAAATCTCTTTAAAGCTAGCACTTTAATACATTTTCTTATGTTATTAAAAAAACACCACAGAAATTTGATATAATAATGGCAACACTTAAAAAAAAACCGACTGTATTTCTCAGTATGTTAGTAAATACATTTCAGAGAGATATGAGATCTGATAGGAGCAATAAGTATAACTTGCATTCACAACCAGTTTAATATCAAATTAAATATAAATTGTGTACATAATATTGGAATGTAAGGCAATTTTTTGTGAATAAAAACTCAAACAAACAACTATGATCTCAACTCATAAACTACCATCCCCCCCCACCCCAATAAACTGATCTTTGGATATACATTAACATAGTATAGAGACAATCATTCCAATCAAAGGATGATAAAATCACCAAGTTATAACACTAACAAGTAACATAAACAAAAATATAAGTACATGTATAAAGATTAGAAAGAGAAGCTATCAAAGCGAATGTCTCTCTTAGTTGAACCCTCCCCAGATTCTCAGTAAAAAACCTAGTATTGGATAACTGGACCCCTGAGCAGGATACCTGGGGCTTTGACTACATTAAAATGACAGACTCAAGCAATGAAAAATATTGCTTGCGCAGTATTTGAACCCTGCAAGCTTCCTATTAGAAGCTGCATGCACTACCCTTGGACCACCCGGTGATGATAATAATAAAAATAATAATAATAATAATAATAATAATAATAATAATAATAATATTAATAAAATAAAAAAACAACAACAACAGTACTACGAATAACAGTAATACTATTGTTGATAATACCCATATTTATCATATAGTTGAGCAGTCATAAGCATTTTTGTGCATCAATTTTAATGATTTTGCTTTAAAATACAGCTAGAATTAAATAATAAATCAAAAGTTAATTATACAACTGTTATAAATTGTGCTAAGAGCCTTTTAATCTTTTCTTGAGCATGTTATAGTTGTCCATGGCTGTGCGGTTACTTGGGTCCAGTTGTAAAGCTTTCTGGTACATCTTTTCGGCATCTTTCAACTTGCCCCACCTGTGGTACAGCACTCCTGAAGATACGGTTATGGGTGAAAATCATTTGATATTATGCAGAAATTTTAGAATCAATTCTTGAATTGTCTACTATCCCAGCTTTACAGCTTTATTAGATATAAGCACTTTTGTCAAAGAAAGTGAAGCTCTCTTCTAGTCTACGATTTCCAAGGCCTGCGTTACAAAAAACATTAATAAGAGGTTCTCAGGACACATAACAAAAAACCCCCCCCAAAAATTCAAACAATTTTAAAACTAAAATTTTCAGACATGTACAAAACGAATGTGATTTCAGCGTTAGGCTTTCATCAGTCTCTCTGAAGTATACTATCATGAGACGACCCAATAGAAAAAAAAAACAAAAAAAAAAAACAACACAGCACAGAAATACCTTGATCTTAGAATGCATTGTCACAGGGCTGCTGGGATGGCAATAATTATTTTTTGGTGACTTGAAAATCAAAATGCATTGGCTTGCTTAAATTTAACTAAATAGTAGGATTTTTACAATCATTACATTTATATATTTTCATTGAACTTTCTAAAAAATACTTAATAAATGCAGTTATTATAGCTTATCGACGTTATATTTGGACAATATTGTACTTTGGTTGAGACTTTGCCAATATGCCTTGGATTTAATTTGATAGCACGAAGGAACCATTAAAGAAAAAATAATAAAAAGATACCTTGATCTTAAAACTTTATAAAACCTATGTTTTTTGACAAAACATTGGGGAACCAAGAGTTAGGATCCTTGTACTAGGCAAACAGCATTCATTTGTGAAGTACTTTGCCATTACAAAGCTCCCTGCATTTACTTTCCCCGTTTAAGAGCCTCAGCTACCCATTTTGTGCTGGTTGAAACAAAAGACAAAGAAAAAATTTGTCCACGCTGGGGATCAATCCCTGCACCTTCACAAAGGTGCCCGACGCCCTAACCATTGTGTCAACAGTACTCATAAAAGGGACAAAGTGGTTACCTAGATTGAGGTGTATACCGGCGTGAGTCGGATTCACTTTTATGGCATGAAGAAAAACTCTCTCGCTCTCCTCCCACTTCTCCGCCTTGCCGAGGACGTTTGCTAAGCTGAACAAAACATTCGGCTGGTCGGGCAAGACTTTGAGGGCAGCCTCTCCCATCTTGACAGCTTTCTCATAGTAGCCTAGAAATTAAAAAAAAACAAGTTATTTGTTCAGAAAACTCACAACGTGAATGTTGCTCTCCTTCAGGTTTAGCCAAAATAAAAGACAGACTTCTATAAGAAAAAGTTGTTAAAATAGTGACAAAATTTGAATTGAGGTGATACAAGAACTGCATCATTTCATTACTAGCTTGAAACTTCTGGTAATAGCATTCTTATCTTAAAATTAAAAGTCGAAGGTCCTCTGTAGATAACTCAAACTAAATACCCTTATAAAAGAGCACAAAAGTTTAAAAAAAAGAATGTAAATTTTGTTTTTGATGAAACATTTTCAAAGGCTGACCATTTCAGTGGAGTACGTAAAAACTTGTCTTTCTTTGATTCCTTCAAAACTGGATTACAGAAATCCAATTTTCTCCAATCTCAAACTTCTATTTATCATGTTCAGTTACAGAACTTGTAATTTATTCTCTTGTTTCATCACTGCCTTACTAGGAAAAAAAAATCAAAACGAAACCATAACCTTTCCTTTAGTGAAATAAATAAAGTATTTAATTATCAAGTTCAGAAAATAAGCTATCACGTGGACAGGTCCCAGAACTAACACCAGTTATTTTAACAAGATGAGACAGATAGACAGAGCATACAATTTTTTGGCTTCGTCTGTATGCTATGGAACTTGCATCCCATAACTCTCAAAGAAATGAGTCACTTGATACATTCATAAAAGGAACTTAAAAACTTACCTTTTTAGTACATAATGGTAGTTGAGATTAACCTTTGTTTTCACCATGTAATTAGATACGTTTAACAAAAACTATTGATGATCAGGGCTTTTCTAATTGTTGAAATTATTTTTGTAGTAGTTTTATCAGTATATTAAGACTCCACATATTTTTTATCTATGTACCTAGTTATTAGAAGTATTAGTAAAATACAGATGTGTATTTGATGTAAAGCGCTCTGAGCCTAAGTATAATAGCGTGACTTCCGCCTGATTCACCCAGAATGCCTCACATTTTTCTAAAAAAGATTCCAACCCCAAGACTTGGGAACTAAAATAAAAGATCCACATCTCAAAAACATTTCTTCAAATCCGCCTTTTCCCCCAACCGTATGCAAACAAGGAGAAGCAGAGCAGTGACAAGTCTGGGCAATACCGAGGTTGTCAAGCAGAATGATGGCGTTGTTCCAGGCATTCCAGTGGGTCGGTCTCTGCAGGGTCGCGTTGAGGAAAGCGTCCAGTGCGCTCTGAGACCGGTTTGTGTCCACGTACTGTGTAGGCAGAGCAGAGGATGGACAGAGTCAAGACATGATGAGATAGCAGATTAACTTTTATTCTTTATCAATAGCAGATTAACTTTCATTCTTTATCAATAGCAGATTAACTTTTATTCTTTATCAATAGCAGATTAACTTTTATTCTTTATCAATAGCAGATTAACTTTTATTCTTTATCAATAGCAGATTAACTTTTATTCTTTACCAATAGCAGATTAACTTTTATTCTTTATCAATAGCAGATTAACTTTTATTCTTTACCAATAGCAGATTAACTTTTATTCTTTATCAATAGCAGATTAACTTTCATACTTTATCAATAAACAATAAAAAAGTAAATTTCATCCCATGATGGACAGAGCGTTGGGGAACCAAGTGTCAGGGTTCTAATTGTACTGGACAAACAGCATCTGTGAGGTAGCTTGCCATTATTTTCCTCGGGGCACTTCACTTTTTCCATGACTCAAGAAATCCAGTTACCCATTACCTGCTGGGTTGATACAGATGTTCCAGCAAAATAAATTCAAAGACGCCCAGGATCAGACCCATTACAAAGGGGGCCCATCGCTCTAACCATTGCGCCGATGTTACAATAACCGACTATAAATAAATATAAAATTATCTCTTTTTCAATGTTATCTTTTTGAACCAATAAATATTGCAAAACATAGAAGAAAATAAAGAAAGTATCGCCATGTTTAACTCATTCTAGCTCTATCTGGCTCAAGCTCTACTTAACATCCTCACCAGGTTGCCCAGGTTGTAGTAACAGTCCGGGTAGTTGCGCCTGCACCGCAGCGCCTCCCTGTAGCTGTGCTCCGCCTCCTCGTACTTCCTCAGAGCCGCCTTCACGATTCCGCGGTTCATCCATGCCGCTGCAAAGTCAGGCCTGCACACAGTAGGACAAAACCCAGACAAACAACGATATTACAAACCAACCACCAATAATAATATTAAATAATATTTTTACTATATTTGAAGGCTCAACAGAAAAACAACCAGGGTTCAATAAAAAAAACAAATTTTTTTTCCTAACTACTTTTTGGCTTTTGTGTTGCTCATCAAAATACTAAGCTCGGAGGATGGTCTATCTAAGAGAGTTGCCATTTGGACATTAGCAATACAATGCCTTTGTTACATCAGCTTCACTCTCATGATGAAGTTAAAATTCAAGTACGCCAAATATTTTTGATTGACATTAACTTAAAAAAAAAATTTAAAAAAATAGTAGAATTTGGACTGCCAAACTCAGAAATAAAAATAGTTAAAAAAAATTATCTCCAAAGTACAACAAATGAAATATTAGATTCTGCTTTTGCAGTGACGTTAAGTTATTAAATGTTTAAGAGGAGGACTCATTGATTAGTCCAAGAGCTTTTCAGTTTTTATCTCCTGGCCTTATAGCACACAATCGCACATTTTTGGGGGGTATCTGCCTCCCATGGGGATGTGATCAAGGTGTTAGTCTTAGTAGCAAGTCATGAGCTCTCATTTAGATCTAGATAGTTAAGTTTTTAAGAAATAGACAAGTGAGTAACAAACCCTTAACGGTGCAATAAACCAAATCATGATAAGAGTGTACTAACATAAAAAAATATTAATAAAAAAGCCTTCAAACAAAACATGTCTTCTAACAAAGTGAAGCAACTCAATTAGAATGCCTATGGAATCTACCAACGTCTTCGTTTATTGAGAACCTACGAGATGGAAACAGCCGTGTCCAGAAGTTTCTCTGCCTCCCCCTCTTGGCCTTGGTCTTTCAGGACGTTAGCCAGATTGTTCATGGCCTGGTCATATGTGGGGCTTAACCTGACAGTTTCAACAGAAAATAGTTGATTAAAAACTAGAAAAAAGATCAAATCAATTAAAACAGCATAATTCCTTTTTGTATAGGAAACCTAAAAAATCACTGATGAAAATTAAGGTTTTCCCCGATTTATTTCTTAAAGGAAATAGTTGTAGTTGAGTTAGTTTAACGTCCAACATAAGGACGGACCCCAAGACTGACGTCTGACAATTTCATAAGCTGACACACACGGGCGAGGATACCATGACTCCTGTCTCAGCCGATAACTTCAAAATTGCCAGGGCTCGAAAAATGGACCTTTTGAGTCGGAAGCTGATGTTCTACCTTAGTGCCACCGCACCCCCC
>RQTK01000698.1:183365-221526 GCA_003991915.1 Elysia chlorotica | reverse complement strand
GACCATCGGCTTCCGACTCAAAAGGCCCATGGTTCGAGCCCTGACAATTTTGCTCCCTACTGGTTGGGTCCGTACCAGTTTAAAGTGATCGGCTGAGACAGTAGTCATGGTATCCCTGCCCTGTTTCGTGTGTGGCAGCTTATAAAATTGTCAGACATCAGTCTTGGGGTCCATACACAATAAAGCCTGTATAGTGCTTATGTTGGACGTTAAACCAACTCAACTACAATTATTTCCTTTAAAAAATAAATCGGGGGAAAACATATTATGAGTGTTTTTAGGTTCAGATATACAAAAAGGAATTATATTTTAGCTGTTTTAATTGATTTGATCTTTTTTCAGACTTTCGTGGCCGACTTGAACAACACAATGCCACTCCTCCAGTCTTGACTCCTCTGTATTGACAAAAGGCCAAACAAAAAGCAAAATAATTACAGAGGGTTGGGTTTCTTACTTAATTTTTTAATGTCTAACTAGTACAGACAAAGTACCTGATAAACAAGATGGGCAATTTTAAAATAAGCACACTACATTCTTTTATCCCATATAAACTCATTCTTTCATTTCTTTCTCTCTAACCCTCTTTAATAATTTTCATAAATTTTCTCCTCTCATCATCATCATCATCATCATCATCATCATCATCGGTATTTTGATTAACGTGCAGGTACTGGGGCAACATCCACATCAGTGGACCCCCTTCCAGGTAGCTGGCTTGCTGCACGCATGGCTGATCTCACACCAGATCTCTAAAAAAAAAATATTCCAATACTTTATTTCATTCAGGTTTTTTGTTTATTTAATCTGGGAAATTCTTGGACGCTTTCTTCTTCTCTATTTTCCATTTATATGTTGAAAAATTTTTTTGGAAAGACATGACAATAGTGCTAAAACAAAACAGTGTTGTCCAGAAATCTATAACAAAATGTATAAAGGAAAAGAAAGGTAATCTTTGCAACATAAAATGCTATCACTAAATTTCCTCATAAAATCAAACAAATCAGCCTAAGCTTTCCTTTGAGCAATGCATGGGGCACTAGAAAAGCTAAGGATCGAATTTTGTACCTCCTGCTAATCATCCAGCCCTCTACCAACTGAGCTATATATAGCACGTTAAGGAGGAGAAAAGATATGCAAATTCCTGCTCATAAAATAACAATAAAAAAAACCTAAAGCAAAAAGACAATGCTCAACTCCTATTTACAACAATTGATAGGTCCAAGGATCCATTGTAAAAAATGTATACACAGCAGAGTAATAGGAATAAAATATTCTATAATAAACAAGCTAACAACGAACTTGGCCAATATGGACAATAGAAATATAGAAAACTTTTCTTGAATTGAAAATTTCATCTTTAATAACCCTCAACCCCCAAAAAACAAAAAACAAAAACAGAACAAAAACAAAAAACAAAAAAAAAACAAAACCCAACAAAACAAACAAATAAGCCCGGCTTCATCAGAAAGTTGAATAAAATAAACTAACAGTTTCAAGTTGAGTTCTCCATTGCTGTAACTTCTCACCTCAACAGATCTTGAAACAAAAATAGCAAGTAGTGATGCAAAAGCTACGATGGCTACCTGTGTAAAATGAAAAAAAAAAAAATTACATTCATTTGGATATAGTTATTGTTTTTATTTCTTGTTTATATCTCAAACTCAGAATGATAGATCAGTAGAGAAAGTAATAGGGCAAAAGCTCAACAACTTAATTCAAAGACAGTGTGAAGGTTACACAATTCACCAGATGACACTAATATATAAGGCTCCATCTACACTTTTTGTGCTTTTGAGAAAAATCAAAATCAAAAGTAACAGATTTATGACTAGGGGATTAGTCCTAATGTTTCTGTATTTTAGAACAGGGCTCCAAATCTCTACGTTTTATTTTGTTTTGATACTTCTGACAACAGAGACCCTAATCATGGAGTAATTTCTACGTTTACTAAAACTTTTTAATGCCACCTACGAGTTCATTTCAAAGACAGCTTTAAGGTTCAACAATTCACTCCCCAAATTGCTTTAAAAAGTTTAAAATCGGACAAAAAATGGACACAATACTAAGTCTAACCTGTCTAGCAGCTCTGTTGTTGGAGACTTTTTCAAAGCCGAGAGCTACAAGAATACAGAACCCAGCTGACGGAAGATAGAGGACTCGCTCAGCCACAACAAAACCCACTAGAAAAAGAAGATGAGGAAGAAAAAAAAGAAGATGAAGATGAAAGAGGAAGAAAAAGAAGATGAAGATGAAAGAGGAAGAAGAAGAAAAGGAAAGTAAAAATTATTATCAAAACTATTTCTCTAGGGCTCTTTTCAAAACAGGCTTAGGCTCCGATTACTTCACATTAAAAATACACGTAAATGCAAATTTTCCTATAATGAGATGTTTAAAAACATAAAACTCATTGAACCTTAAACACAGTTATAGTTATAAAGGTCTTACATAAATCAGTGCTAAAAAATAACAATAATAAAGGTTTTCATAAAGTTGCCTCCCTAGGGAGCTTTATGATAGGAAAGGCATCGATTATCATTCATTCTTCCACTACAATGTTTCCTTTTCCCTCCTTGTAACCGGTGTCGTTAGTTCTATAATAAAGATTTCACCATGTCATACCCAAGATGCACCTATAAGGAAAAACCCTTGTGGGCAATTTATACCCCTAAGGAAATTTTCATTTAATGTTTGTGTGTGTGTGTGAGTGTAACCACAGACATAGGCAGATAGTGTAAGAGCAAGAGAGATAGAGGGATACAGGGAGAGAGAGAGAGAGAGAGAGATAGGAAGATTGAGAGAAAGATAGAGAGACAGAAAGGGCTAGTGTTAAAGAGTGTAAGAGAGAGAGAGAGATACAGTTTCATGTCTTCTTCGAAGCAATAAATTAAAGAAAAACAAGCCAACCTTCTAGTGTAGGAATCTTGCGAACAGAGACAGGCCCAGGCCAGCGACATCACCGCCAGCCACAGAGCCAGGACGGCAATCAGCCGAGGGTCGCCCAGCGAGGTGATAGTGGGGACGCAGCCCATCGACCAATCAAAGCAGAGCCAGGTGGGGCACACCAGGATCCAGGCATTGATCGCGTACAGATAGTTGTAGTTCAATGCCTGCGGGGAGAGGATCACCAGATTTATGAATGGGCTAAGAGTAAGAGATTTATACATAGAATTGAGTTGAGTTGGTTTAACGTCCAACATCAGCACTATATAGGCTATATTGTGGACGGACCCCAAGACTGACGTCTGACAAGTTTATGTGGTGCCACACACGAGACAGGGCGGGGATTCCACGACTCCTGTCTCATTCAGTCACATTAAACTAGCACTGAACCAACCAGCAGGGGGTGAAATTGCCAAGGCTCGAACTATGGACCTCCTGCGTCGGAAGCCAATGTTCTACCCCAGGGCTACAGTGTCCCCTAGATTCAAGCACATGTTGTCATGTAAATATCGAGATAACTGTTGTTGCTGGACTAAATAAAGTTTACCCCATACGGTTTGACAGAGTCGCAGCCCATAAAGGTAAGGGTAAATAATAGCAACATTACTAACCCTTCTGCTGACTTTATTGCTTTAGGAGCTTACCAAACCTGAAATAAATCATGTCGCCCTAACTATGTGAACACTACTAACTGCTCTGCTGACATAAACTGCTTTATGAGGTTATTAAAACCTCAAGTAGAAATCATGTCGCGCAAATCATGTCACTAAATTACCAACCCCTCTGCTGACATTATTACTTTAGGATATCAAAACATCAAGGAGAAATCATGTCTTCCACAGTTCTTAGAGAAATTATATTTCTAGATTTTAAACCAAACAGGCAGGTCTGTTTAAATTTCCCTGTTTGGATGGATCCATTCACTTAATCTGTCTCTATTTTTATTCTCACCCTCATCAAGCTGCCGTTCACGAACGAGTGCGGATTATCAAAGACCTGGAAGGTTGGCGGTGAGGAACCCATCACCTGCCAGCGGGCGGTCAGCAGGACGAGGGCGGAGACCAGTAGAACCATGTGACGCTTGACCAGGTCCTTTACACTCGCTCGGTAGTCGGGAGGGTTCTGTGGGGCGGAGACAAAAATAGACTAGAGAACTAAGTTAACCTCTCCACATCACTTGATTCCAAGCCTAATCTTTGTGTGCAAAAACATTTTTTTGGAAAATTTAAAAATTCATAAAATAATGGTAGAAGCTATGATATGCATTATTCTAAAATGGAAGGTGTTTAATGCAAAGATGAGAGAAAGTGTTTAAAGAAAAGATGAGCGTACACAAAGGTTATCAATGCCTACAACATGATGTGATGAGAAAAGATAATAAAAAAGAATGCTCTTCAAAAATGTTTTGAAAACAAGAAGAAAACTTGTAAAAAACACATACATTATTCTCACCCTACCTTTCTTCTCTCGACTCCCAGTCCTTGTAAAATCATGTTCACACCGGTTTTACTCTTATTTTTTTTTTTTAATGTGTGTTACAATTTGAAATTTCCCTCTTTTTACATGCATGGTAAAGGTCAGTTAAGAACTTTACTATTAAAATGAAAAGGCAGATTTCACCAGTACCTTGATCGAAATCCCATTCCTTTGTTGAAGACCTGAGCTTACGGAGTCTGATCGCAGCTTCTCTAGCCCAAACAAAGTTCCGATGTCGATCTCACAGATGAAGAGGATGTCAAAAGCACTGCAGATACCCTACAGGAAAAGGTTGATTAAAAATATAACATACGAGTGGAAAAACAGGAAAGGACAGTAAATGTCTAGTGAAGGAAAAAGTAGAAAACAACAAATATATGAAATAGATATATATATATATATATATAAACACTTAAAAAAACACTTATATACTCAATAGCTAAAGAGAAAGCAAATGACCACAACATAAATCAGAGGAAAAAAGATGCATTGTTTGTTGATTGCTCCACATCCAATCTCAGCAGCTAGGCTTTGTTGTGGACCAACCCTCAAACTGACGTCTGTCAACTTTACATGGTACCACATATACACTTTGACGGGATACCAGGACTTGTCTCAGCATGTCTTGTTATACTGATAGCGACCCAACCAGTGGAGGACCAAATCAGACAAATAAATCTGTCGGATTGTGGGATCAAACCCGTGATTTCCGCGACGAAAGCCAAAGTCACTACCCACCAACATCAAAATACAGCACCTGGACCACACATAAACAAAAAGGTAGACAACTCACAATGAGTTGAGTTAAGTTGGTTTTAACCTCCAACATCAGCACAATATAGGCTATATAGACAACTCACAATGACGGTGATTCCCAGCTCCTTGCTGAATGTAGCCAGACAACACGACAGCATGCTCAGCAAAACCCAGTGTAGAGAAGTTGCAGTTGTAGCAGTGGACTGATCTATTGTACAGCAACCAAAGTGTTTTTTTTTTTAATCATATCAAATTGAAATGTAATGCAATGTGACACAAATAATACAATATTTTATTATCAAATCACACGCTGAAATATGTAAAATTAAATGTAACAAAATACATACAATACATGAGGACTGCAGGAAAAAAAAAGGCAAAGCCACACAAAAAGTAACTCCAGCCTCTGTTGAAATAAAAGACCTGAACTTCTAGGAATCATTTATAAATTTGTGAGTCCCAACATCAGCTTTGTTTCTTGGAAACAGTGTTCAGAGTACTAAATAACTCAGAAAAAATAATGCCATCGCCTCTCTCTCTTTTTATTTTTTTTTAAAACTCCCACTAATTAAGCACACAAAAAAAGAGGTAACATGATGAAATTAAGAACACTAAAATTAGAATTGACACAAATTGAAATTAAACTTACTAAAATGGGTTACATGCTGAAATGGAGCACACTAAAATTAGAAGGGTCACTGTGAAATAAAAAAGGCAATCACTTTGGTATAAACTAGTTACTCAAACGCATTAAATTAAACAGATTGTACCAAGTGGTCGCTTTAGGTCAACACATTATTTCTTTAACAACCCAATTTGCAATTTTATACTTCTTCCAGATCTTTTTACTTTTGAAGAGACATAGTGGGAATACACTTTTTTTTTTCAATGGAAACAATTCCAAATGAACAATTACTTTACAGAACATAAAAAAAAAATTATCATAAAAAGCTAACAAATTTTAAGAGGAATTTGATTTCACCTAGGGTTATGTAACTTTCTTAGAGGGCATTTATAGGTTTTAGTTGATTCATCAATCAATAGCGTTAACAAGTGAGAAATGCTAAATGGTGCAAAATTTAAAAAAAAAGAAAAAAACAAAAAACCTTTTACAAGACTTATAACGTGAGTGCTTGTTGAACATGACCCATGTCTTCTAACAAAGTGGAATAACTTTAGGTGAAATCCCATCCCTCAAAAGCTGGTCTTACCTGAGCAACACCCTTTCACATACAGAAGGAAGGACAGGATGAAGAAGATCGCACACAAAAGATCTGCTCGACCAACAATTCCTGCTACCTGGACATGGGAAAATATATATAATAAAAGAAAAGAAAAACATTATTACATAGCACTTTTTCAAAGCAGTAAACCAAATGCTACATAATTTTCTTTTGTTGTTGTTGCTTTTTCATGCATCTCAATATTATAAAGTACAGTCTGGTAGGTGGGAATGATTCAAAATTAGAATTCTTTGTGTATGTTTATATGCAGCATAATTTACATAAATTTTACGGTCCTGTTCTTTGAAGTAGCTAATTTAATGAGCCACAGTTGCCAGCATACTACTAAGATTCATCCTTCCATTAAAAAAAACATTCATGCTTCACCTTAAGCGACATGGCAACTGAACCACAAAACATAACTCCGTAACAGACCTGAGGTCATTTTTTTTAAACTGAAAAACCATAAGTTGAGTTGAGTTGGTTTAACGTCCAACATCAGCACTATATAGGCTATATTGTGGACGGGTGAAAAACCATATATGTACTGAAAATTGACATCGCTTTTACTACTGAAAGAAAAACAAACGTACACTTTCCGTGTGCACCGGGTGAACAGCAAACAACAGAGTACACAACAAGACTGTCAAGGACACGCCCTCTGGCCGGTAGACCTGAGCATTGCCGCGGTCACTGTGAGACCTCAGACACTGCGGGTCCAGGACGAGCTGGAAGACCAGGAGCATCAGCACGCTGACCACACCGTGCAGGAAGATGTTGACGACGTGGAATCCGATAGGATGGAGGCCGCCAGCAAACCAGTAGTTCCATCTGGGGGAAATTGAATGTTTAGTGACTCACTGTTGTTGTTGAGTTGGTTTAACGTCCAAGATCAGCACTTTATAGGCTATATTTAGTGATTCAATCCTCCAATAACACAAGTTGTAGTTGAGTTGGCTTAACGTGCAATATCAGCATTATATAGACTATATTGTAGACGGGCCCCAAGACTAATGTCTGACAATTTTATAATTATTTATTTTAAGTTTATATTGGTTCAAGATATAATTGAAGTAAAAAAAACGTGCCTAAAACGTTTTGGAGGATTCTATAATTAATAAGAGAAAGAAAAGGGCAGTACCTAAAGTCAATAGCAGTGAAATAACATGACTGGCAGTGTGAGGTGTGGCTTTGGTTTTCCAGTTGATTCCCTGCCCCCCAAAATCAAACATTTTCTTTTCAAATTGAAGATTCTTTACGGTCATAAATGTCGTTTTTTAATAAAACCAGATTATCTCCCCCAAAAAAGAACAGTACCTAAAGGTAACCAAAGCACAGTTTCCCAGTTTCTTTCCCAGAAAATAAATCACATTTTTAATTGAGGATTCTAAAAAATGTTAAATTGCAATTTTAAAAAGCCCCCTTGTCATTTTCCCTTCCCTGAAGAAGCTCCCCCACCGAAAAAAACAACAATAAACAAAAACAAACAATGAACAAAAAAAAACAACGAACAAAAAACCTAGTACCTAAAGGTGAGGACAGTCAGTGGGCGGTACGACTTGTGGCTGTGGTTGCCGAGTTTCTTTCCCCAGAAGTCGTGCTGGAAGAGACTCGAGAGCGGGGTGCTGGGGAGGAGATCTCGGTTGTTCTCGACCGCTTCGCTGTCGTCAAACACAAACTCTCCGTCATAACTGTTGGCAAAGCACAGGACCGCAGCGCAAAACACAGCCAGCGATGCAGGTACAATACTGGGGACAAATGATGGCAAAGTTTTTAAGAAATATTTCAGAAGAATGAAAAACTGTTTACTTACTAAAATCTAAAATTTTCAGTTGAAACTGTTGGCAAAGCTCAGGGGGAAGATCAAAACATAGCCAGCAATGCAGGCAAAATATGGAGGGCGATAGAAAGACAAAAATCTTTCTAAAGACAATATTTCAAAAAGGAATGAGGAACTATCTACTAAAACCTCAATTTCTGTCAAAAAACCTTCACACAGCGCAAAGTGGCAGCACAAAACACAGCATGTGATGCACGTAATATATACTGCACACAAATGTGTTCTGGTCGGAAAAAACCTCGGAACTTTTTCCCACATCATTTCAAAATCAAACTTGATGCAGAGCCAATTTCAAATTAAAAACATGTTAAGAAAACTATCTTTTATACTTAAATAAGTACAAATCTTTGTGCTACAAACATGGATCTTTAAAAAAACCTCTAAAAAAATCTATTACATTTTGACAATTAACTAGTAAACATAATTATGATATTACCCGATGTAGACATTTTTAGTCATAATTCTTTTTTTGTAACCGTTTCCAAAAGTATCCATCTTCATTAAGCATAAGCATCAATGGTAAAGACAATTGTTTAGGCATTCATATTTTCTCCTAAAATTATCATCATCTCGGGTCTATAATACTGTTTTAAAATGTGCTGCAAGTGATTTGTGCAAAAGAAGTGCTCCTAGATACCGAAGGTGAATCATATCTAAGGCCTATGTACAAAGATGGGTCCCAAGACTATCAATCGACGAATTACGTTTTGCCACACAGAGACAACACCAGGGGATTCCACAGCTCCCTATTCCATCTATGGTGTTTTACTGACACCAACATAATTAACAGGGATAAAGAAATTGTAAATAGACTACAGATAGACTTAGCACTGCCTCAGAGCAAGTGTAAATTACCATAACAAATTATGAAGGTTAAGTTCTCTAGTTCTAGTAGGCCTAGGAGGTTCCCATCATTAGGTGGTAGACAATTTTTAAAACTTCAGATGTAGTTTTTGTCCGACTTTAGGCCTACACCTTCTCATGAATACAGCCCCTAGTACGTAGATCTAGATCTAGGCCTGTACTGTGTACAGCAAAAATTGGAGGAAAAAAATAGGCTTAAATCTCTAGATCTAAATGTCTAAATCTAGTGTGTAGCCTTGGCCTATACAATTAAATTTGGACAAAAACGCGTATAGGAAATATCGAAGCAGAATCACTTTAGATATACATTTAGATCTAGATCTATAGAGTTTATAGAATTTAGATTAGATCTAGAGATCTAGAAACCTGTTTCGTAGTCTCACAAAGCCGGTTCTTCTTCCTGTGGCCCTAAGAAGTAAGGAGCGGTATAGTACTCATTATCTTACTGCAAAATGCAATGGAGAAAAGGCTCGAGATTTAGATCTAAATATTGATTACTTTTTCCTCACATTGGGTGCTTTTCTTCTCTTTCTTCAACAATATTTCACTTCTTTTCTGGCTGTTTTGGTTATGTTCAGATTTTCTTTCGAAAACTGGAAAGTGAAAACAAAACTGATGAATGCAAGTAAACAATTCTTGTTATCATGAAAACAGTCGTAGCAGTCGATTTGCACTATCGTTATTGCTGCGGGAGTTTCGGGGTGAGCACCACAGATGATACAATACGGGTGAGCACAGAGTTCTGTTAAAATATCACTCTAAGGGGAAATGGTTGGGGGATGAGTGAGTTTAGTTATTACGGCATGCCAGCAGAGTAACGGCTATTCTGTGCCCATTATGTTCTAAGACAGTATATAGATGAGTGAATTTAGGAGTAGGCTACATGAATTATTTTATTACCAGGGTATCTAGAAAGTTTACTTTCTGTCTCATCTCGCTTCGCTCATTGTGGTTGTTCCTTTATAGGCCCTACAGTAGGTGGACAATGTGATAAAAAAGGGAGTGAGTGAGATTGTTTTTAACGACATGTTGCCATGGTAACGACTATATTGGAATCCAGGTGCACATTTATTTCTGAAGGGTCTTTGAAAAAGAGAACCATCTGATTAGTTCATTTGAATTGCTACATAGATTTGTATTGGTTCTTGAAGTGAATTCTTGTACATGGTCTCCACGACGGGTTTGAATAGGCACACGTGCGCCGCCTATACAGCCAACTACACTTGGCATCCCTTCATGTCTGTAAAATTCCTCCTTGTTGGCATCGGCCTTCCTCTGTTTGGCAAATAGATAGGCTATCTGCGATGACAACAAACGCTTTCGTTAACTGCCTGACTGTCCAAGACACGGACTGTTGGCTGGCTCACCCCAATAAACTCGCCTATGCCATCTTAAAGAGTGTCGCAAGCATAAAACCTCAGTATCAGTTAGACCTGTAACAAAAGAATAACGGACAACAACAGTGCCACAGCAGCAGAAAAACTAGCGGCCATTGACGAAGCTCTAAAGACCATCCAGGAAAAGAAGATGGAAAGAGAAAACATAGTTATACTAACGGACTCCCTGGCAGCAACACTCAGTATAAAAAAACGCAAACAAAATCAACGCCAGGCAAGACCTTACAGAGTTGATCAACATTCGAGCAAACAACCTCCAAGAAAAGAACCAAACCCAAGTGCAGATCTGCTGAATCCCAGCCCACTGTAACATCGAAGGCAACTAAAAAGCTGACCAACAGGCCAAATTAGGCCTCAGCTCCAAGACACGAAGAAAAACAGGACTGGGCCCTAGTGAAGTAAAATCCATAATAAACCAGTACAAAAATAAAAAGTGGCAAGACTTGTGGACCATCAACCCCAAAGGAAGGTTCTTTCACGCCATCGCTCCACAGGTAGTTAAAAATATACTCAACTTCAATATCACAAACAATACAATCAATAGAGCCAGACATGGAGCCCCGACCCTTAAGATTATCAGGAAATGTGAATACTGTGGCACCACTCCATATACGATACAACATATCATAGAAACATGTCCAGCCCACACTCTAACAAGAGACACACTAAAGAGTCAATGCACAAAAGAAAACATCAAATTCTTAACAGAAGAAGTGCTCAAACCAAGAAGCTCATCCACGATAACCAACATGGTTAAAAAACTACTAAAAGGCCTGAAAAATTCCCTCTAAACATCAACCGAGACAGACCTTTTCCTCTACCCCAAATGGGAAAAAAATGTGACAAAATCAATCACGACTGGAAAGCCATTGGCAAAACCTTGTCTTAGGCAAAAAAGATACCCCCCCCCCCCAAACTAGAGGGAGGCAGTGATCCTGACAGAATGAAGCCAGGCATCCTGACCACTCCCAAACCCACCCTCGCAACCGGTCAGCATGTCAAGAGGACGTATAAATCAAAGCCCCGGGACCAAAAAGTTGAAAATAACAACACTGAGCACCCCCTATTTCCTATTTTATTTATTATTTTATTTAGTTATTAATTGCTAGCTAAAGACTTGTGTACACGCTAGTGATTGAGTGAGTTCTAAACGTCTTACGTCATTAGCAAGGCTATTACCATGGACAGGTCTCAAGACTCACGTCTGACAAGATCTGTGTCCCATCCAGACTCATCCACTCACAGTATACTCTACGTCTTGAGCAAGTTCACCCCCCCCTCCCCCCTATACTATGAAAAATCATGGTCATAATAATTATTAGATCAGAATACTACTCAGAGATCATTTGGTGTTAAGTCTTCTCAGCCATCAAAAATCTAAACTGACCCAGTTTTATCTTATCGGTTAACGATATAGTTTACTTTGGTTGCAAACGTGTGTTATGTTAGGAATTATTGCCTTATTTAACCGATGACTAAAGGGGCCTAGACACGTAAAAAAAAGTCGTCCAATATAATTATTCTTTATGATTTGGTAAGGGAAAACCGTTTTTTAATAACGCGGAACCTACGGCTATGCTGATCTTCTAATTGAATTACTTATTAGCGAATATGGGGACTTCCATAACTTTTTACTAATAGATGCGCAACCGCTTGAAGAGTACAGTGAAAGCATATATTTTTTACATTTTTTTCTTTGGAGACATTGTGATTTCTTATTCGATTTATTGTTGTCAACTGTGAAAAAGAAAATTATTTGACGAAAATTATGACAGGAGCCCACACATGGATACAAAATTCGATACCACTTTTATAAAATCGGACAACTTATAAAAATATCCACTAAAGCGTGTTTTAAATACTAGACATCTCACCTAAACACTCTACACACGATCACATTTCTCAATAATGCTTACATGATTGTACATAAATTGAATCAAAATATTGAAGACTTTTTTTCGTGTATGGGCCCCTTAAGCCAACACAAAAAGAGAATGTATAAATACGAAATAAGCAGAAGGATATTTGAAAAAGAGAACAAACTGATTAGTAAATTTAAATAGCAAAATAAATTTAAAAATTGGTACAAGAAGTGAAAAAAACTCAAACAAAAAAAAAAAAAAAAAAAAAAAAAAAAAAAAAAAAAGAAAAAACAAAAAATTGAATATATAAAAATTGCAAAGGTCAAATAAAACACTAAATAAGAATATACTAAAACAAAGACCTTGAAAAATTACGTAGAACAACAGCTCAAACTAACACAAAAATAAACACGGTTTAAACGCTTTTCAAAAATGAGCATGTTCACCTTCACCATAAAACTGTCCCGATTCATTTGGAGAGAGATCAACGCAGAGGCTGCAACTGATTTAGAACTATAGCCTTGTATTTAGAGTACTTTATAATTTGGACGAATTTCTAACGATTATGAATCTGATCTTGATGTTGTGCCTAGACCCGTCTTAGAACTTGTATCTTGTATTTCAATTCCTCAAAGGCAAGAAACTACAACTTTGAACAAGACGCTCAGGTAAATACAAAAATAGAGAAAACCAAAATTTGAGTTAAAAAAAAATTAAAATAATTGTAGGTATATCCAGATGAATCCCGGCTAGAAAAATGTAATTTTGCAGTAAGACTTAATCAGTAACTCATTTGAGCTGGAATAAAGAGGAGGGAGGTGGGGGTGCTGGATTGGAATATCGGCTTTCCATGCAAAAGGTCCGTGGTTCGAGCACTGGCGATTTCGCTCCCTAGTGGTTGGGTCGGTAACAAATTAACGTGACAGACTGAGACGGGAGTCATGGTATCGCAGCCCTGTCTCGTGTGTGGCAGCACATACAATTGTCAGATGTCAGTCTTGAGACCCGTCAACAATATTGCCTTTATAGAGCTGATGTTTGACACTAAATCAACTCAAATACTACAACTACTTGAATAAAGAAGTCTATAATCGCAAAATACAAGTCCCTTATTTCTTAGGGTATCTAATAATTTTGTTGGGTTTTAGAAACAAAAATGCAGAGCAAACTTTTATATTGCATTCCATCCATCTTGATTCCAGCCCGCCACAAATCCCTTAAATGGTGAGTTGATCGTCTATACTGGAAGGGAAGCCGGAAGCCAACTACTTGACCTATTTGGCGATTACTTCTTAACAAGACCTAACAAGACTACAGCTGGCGCTAATCTTCGTCTCAAGTCACCATAAGCTAAGTTTTATTTTACATCCTTCTCAGTTTAAAAATGTATCACGAGAAGATCTATGCTAATTTTAGTGACATTTTTATGTGTGACTGCTAAAAATTAGACAACACTTAGTTTGTAAATGGGGCCGTATGGATTTTTTTTTTTGGAAAGGGAGGGGGTGTGGTGTGTCAGTTTTTTTTTAAATTCATTTTTAGTTTAGACATTGCTGCTGTTAAACAATAATTTGATGCTATATCCTAATTTTAATGCCCCCCCCCCTCCCCCCCATGAAACCCTTCATTAATATTCTTTAATCTGCATAGTGATTTCGCCGCGATATGATCAGAAAAGTAGGTGCGGGGGTTACTACACAGTACTAGGCATAATTTTTTCATTACAAGATCGTCGTGAATTCTGTTTTATCTCTTGCTTCTCCTTTCTTTTCCCCCCTTTTCCCCCCCCTCTCTCTCTCTCTCTCTCTCTCTCTCTCTCTCTCTCTCTCTCGCTGCCACTCTCACGGACCACACGTGTTTATACCTTTGCGTCGTAAATGTTTAGTTTTATCCTTCATTCTTTGTTCATTGGCGTATACTTTGTTTTGAGTTAAGTTTTATAAATTCTCACGACTCTAAACGCCATCCTATCACCAATTTTTGAAGTCCATGAAAATTACTAAATATATTGAAGGCTGACATTTTTTGCCTCTTTTTTAATACAACACTTAGGCTATAACTTTTGAAAATCAAATATATTTGTGTTTAGATTAAGTCTGCAATTGCACTTTGAAGCTGTGTGAATTGTTTGGAAATAATTATTGCAAGAAAAACTTGGTGCGACTGCAACAACTTGTACGCATGTCAAGTTAAACCTATTTAAATTTGAGGCGATTGCCAATTGTCTCTAGATTGCCTCTTTATACCCCCCCCCCCTCCCCCTCTCCCTATATTTCATACAATGTAGCCGTTACTGTGCAAAACAAACTCAAACCCCCATATTTCATGGGAAGAATCCATTCTTCTTACACCATGGGATGCGGCTTCAATCTGAATAACAGAAAAATCTCGTTCCACTGAAAAGAGATCTACACTGTTCCAGAAAATTATTCATCTCCGTTGAAAATTTATTAAAAATCCTTCTAAGCTCCAAGTACCAAACCTCATCTTTAATAATTATTTACCATGGGTCGAAAATCCCATGCTCCATCCATTATCTGTTTATCTAACTCGTTAAGTCAGACTGTTGCAATAAACTGCTTTACTCGTTATTTTATATTTTTCCATTGTTATTTCAAATACCCGTACTTGGATTCGTACATCTTTCTTATATTTCAATATATTAATATAAAACCATGTCATTTTTCAAAAGCTACATTATATTAATTTGCATGTTTCTCCGCAGCTGTAACGACTGTCCCTTTTCATGCAATGATTCCATTCTAATGTTTCTTTCCCAAAACATTTTATTTTAAATCGACATTTTTTATTGTATTAAAATTTTTCATTAATTTTTTTACAGATTACCCTGGAAGTTTATCTCGGCTATTTATCATGCTTGTATTTTTTTATAAAGTTTTGTGATACTACATTTTTTCCAATGAAAAATTGCAAATGTTGCATTTAAAACACAGCCTTTTGTGTTAGGTCCTCAGGTTTATTGGGACTTCTTGCGCCGCTGCAGGGTGAACATTTTTATTGCTGCTCTTTGAAAAATTTGACTCGCACAGTTGGAGAACTCTGGAGAAGATTCCGTTCCTCCGCAGCGTGTATTTCTAATCAATGTTTTACATAATTTGACCTTTTCATCAGATTCTACAGCAATGTTTGATAGTTATTTCGTCTCTGTCTTCACCAATCTATGAAATGCACCATAACTAATGTAATTTTAAACGTCTTAGGAACCATAGCACAACAAAGCTGCCACTGTGCTGACGTGCCGTAAACACTTTTTCAACTCACTACATTCATTATCATTCTACTCTAAAAGGACAAGAAAGTCGTCTCGATACCTAGGTATCTATCTCATTCTTTGTTAAATGCACAACTAAAATGATTCCAACTAGAAATAATCGGGCACATGCAACTCCGTTAACAGGTATAATGGACCAAAAAAGCCTCTATGGAGGCAAACTGAAAGCAGATATTATTACTAAAAGAGATTCAAGCAATTTGTTTTGATAGTCCAATAAGAAAATTGCATTGAAGATTGAATATCTAATTTGACTACATTCAAAATATTTGAAGTTTAGAAAAAAAATGATAAAAAGAAAGGTGACGTAGCTTTGTCTGTAGAGTGGCCAACTCATAATTTATATGCCGGGATTTGAACCCCAGATATGCCACTTTTACTAGTTGAGTTGGTGTCAGTATGATATAACTAAAACTAAAGTACTGGTTAAACCCCAGTTCATAATCCTCCGTCTGCCTTACCCAAAATAAACTGTACACATTATAAATGTGCCAGTTTTTTTGTATGAAAAATATCTCCCTTGACGGAGGAATATATTATTAAAAATCAACCGAAAATATAGATAATAAATTCCAAACGTTTATGACAATAGACAAACGGACAAAGGATGTTTGAAATTCTCGTTAAGATAAAATCTTTTAGTTGACGTTGGTAGTTAAAGAAATGGACCAGCCAACCAAATGATCTATTGGTTGGCGTTAGTGGTTAAGGTATGACCAGACCAACCAACAAATGGTTTACATTAGTGGTTAAGATATGACCAGACCAACCAACAAATGGTTTACATTAGTGGTTAAGATATGACCAGACCAACCAACAAATGGTTTACATTAGTGGTTAAGATATGACCAGACCAACCAACAAATGGTTTACATTAGTGGTTAAGATATGACCAGACCAACCAACAAATGGTTTACATTAGTGGTTAAGATATGACCAGACCAACCAACAAATGGTTTACATTAGTGGTTAAGATATGACCAGACCAACCAACAAATGGTTTACATTAGTGGTTAAGATATGACCAGACCAACCAACAAATGGTTTACATTAGTGGTTAAGATATGACCAGACCAACCAACAAATGGTTTACATTAGTGGTTAAGATATGACCAGACCAACCAACAAATGGTTTACATTAGTGGTTAAGATATGACCAGACCAACCAACAAATGGTTTACATTAGTGGTTAAGATATGACCAGACCAACCAACAAATGGTTCTTGGTTTACATTAGTGGTTAAGATATGACCAGACCAAGTGCTTTGGGTATCGATTGTGGATTTGACCACAATTAAGTTCTCAACACTACCATTTTCTTGTTTTGAAGGTTATTTATTTTTTGAAGACTTCTCCTAGCACAAATTGGGCGTGCATTTTGAACTTCCGAAACCTATATACCCCATTCACATCCTTCACCGTTGCATCAATTTCAAAATATTGTTCACTTTACCTTTTGTTGTTGTTCCCTTTTCACATTTTCTTTGTTTTTTTATTGTGCCTTGCATCTTTTCCCAGTCAGTTTTCTATGTCCTACCGATTGTTATCTCTATTTTACTATACTTTGAGTGAACTTGTTGTTACACTTGTCTTCCCTTAGTTTCTCCATTTGTTTCTGCTTCAATTGGTGTCCTGGTTAGTTATGTCAGTTTTTACTTGACTAAAGAGGTTGCAATGACAGCGCCGTATATTACTTAGTCTTGGCATGTCAGTCAGTTTCTTCTTTTTACAAAGGTTGAATGCCATGGTCTTCCATCTTTCTCGTTGAAGCGCAATCTCGCAGCACTCGTTGCTTTTGATTCCAGTCAAGTCCTTCGAGTTTGTGACCCAACTTATCAGTCTCCTTCTCTACTTCTCGTGCCTTCCATCATACCCTCTACGGTCTTCTTTTGCAATGAACTGTGCCTCTTTTCATATTCGTAATATTTAATCTTTCTCTCTCTCACTCGAGAAGCTTTTTTTGCTTGATTTTTACCACCTCTAGTATCTGCATGGCGCACTCTGGTTCGTGGTCATGGGGGCGACGAGTTCAGCCTCTCTTAATACATCGGAGTCGGTGGTGCTTTCGATTGATCTTTATCGTCATGATCTCTCATTTTGTTTTCCCAACCCATTGGCTTTCTGTTTTCGTTCACATTTTTATCCGTATCTTTATTACCCTCTATATTTGAAGAACTCTATTGCATTCTTTAATATCTGTTCTTGCTTCACATTTCAGCCTTTCCGTTTTTTTTGCCTGTTACCTCCTCCGCAGCACGGAACATACTACAGGCCTTTTTCATTTCACCTTTCGCATGGAAACGTCCGTGCCATTGCTTTGATATATTCATGTTTAGTGAATCATGCGTGTAAGTTTTTCATTTTTTGGAAGGATGTCAGGGCACTGAATCTGCACCTGACTTACAAATAATACTAGATATAATACTGACTGATATTATACATCAGCGCATACTGATGTTTCTGAGACATGTATGCTTGTAACAAAATTTAAAACCACACACGTACAGTTTAAAATTATATACATGTTCCTCCCTTTTTACCGGAGCACTTTATTACAAAACTAACCAATCGGTGAATTAAAGGTGTCATTGTTCCCGTAGGTGTACCGTATTGACTGTTAAGACATATTGGGTACAAGGCAGCAGCTACTTTGCTGGCGTGCTGTGAAAAATAAACTCGACTCCAACTCAACTTTGAAAAGGATACGACTATTCTATCAAAATACAAGTTGATTATCATCTGGGCTAAGTCTTTCTCTCCGGGATAGCCCAGTCACAACTCTTGTTGTGCTCGGTGGAAGCTGAGTCGAGCAGAATGCAGACAGACGTAACGTTTATGAATTTCTTGTCATAAACTCATCTGTTGACCCCTCTTAATTATAAAGCGGGTTCATCATCCATATCAAGTAAAATACAATATGTGGATGCTGATTTCCTTCTGGGTTATACTGTAAATAATGTTTTCTTGGTATCATTTTCAATATTAGTGGATCGTGAAAACGTGGCCAATCTTAGTCTTTGCATTTTGTGGGTGAAGCCAAGAGCGTGTTGAAGCTCCGTTCTGGTGACCTTTTGGTACAGTGCTCTAGCAAGCGCATCGTCAATATCAATACCTTAATAGACAGCATGGTAACTGAAGGATCACGTGATCTTATGGTACCAGAACTAGACGGAGAATCATCCGTACCCCAATGAACATTTCCGGGAAGGGGTTAGAAGATACTGCTATTGCCAGACTTAAGCATGGATAGGACACACACCTGGAATATTACGACTATAACAAAATTAAAAATGTGTCAAATGTTGGGCGGTTAAAATCCGTGTGCCAGAAATACAAACAATAAAAGTTGAAAGTCCGTTGTAATGAATGAACATAAGTCTTGGAATTACTAAATCCTGGTTTTAAAACTTTTTCTTAATCTTGCAAGACTGAAGGAGTTTAGTGATTCTGAGTGATAAATAGAAATATTGACTACGAAGGTTATTGATCTTTGAAGATTAAAAACCAGGTTTTATCTTTTAAGATAGAAAGAAACTGTGAAAAACAGTTTTGGAAATTTGAGAAGCCGGTTTTAAAATCTTGGAAAATCGAAAATGTATTTAAAAAGTGTTGAAAGTTAAAATGTGTGCCAGAAATACAATTTCGAGAGGTGGAAAATGTGAAAGTAAAAAATACAATGTATGAATAATCTCCACCGATTGGAAACCTGGTATCAAAATTGCAATAATCAATAGACCTGGAATGTTGGAAAATCGGTCACAATTACAATCTTCGACTTAAAAAAGATTAACAACCATGTTTCAAAATTACGAATATTGTAGTTTTGAAACAAGGTATTTAACCTTCTAAGCTTATTTGATATAATTAACCTTGGAAGGTTCGAAATCCTGATTCCAAAATACAACTATGATTTATGAATAATCATGAAAGGCTATGAACTCTGAAACCAAAATTGCATGTATTTATAAATGTCGGTTTTAAGCCTGTTGCCAAGTAATGAGTAATCTTGGAAGGTTTGGAACCCTGAGTCAATACAAATACTAATATATTTGGATGGTTTGTAAGAAGGCTAAAAATTCACAAATTTAATAATTTTGGACAGTTGAAAACCAGGTTATAAAACTGCGAAATTTGGAAATCCCGAGTGGAAAATATATTTAAAATCTTAAGAGGTTGTAAGTTCAAATAACAATAGGTAACAATTGGAGTATACGAATGCAAGATCATGCTATCACGATGTTGTACGTATGGCCCTAAAACAGTTCAAAAGCCGGTGTCAAAATTACAAATTGTATTAGTCTTAGAAGGTTACAAACTCAGTTTTACAAAATGTGTATATCAATGTTGGAAGTGTGGAAACTGTGTCCAAAATACAAATAGGAACACTCATTGAATGCTGAAAGCCCTGCTCAAACCACATATACAACTATTTAAGAGTTAAAAGAGCGGTGTCAGAAACGCATTCTTCGAAGGTGGAAAACTATTTAATAATTACAAATAATGGCAATCATGAAAGGTTGGAAACGCAGAGTCAAAATGACAAAATGAAAACTAGTTTTATAATCTTGGAAGGTATAAAACCCGAAGAAAAAATACGAATATTAATAAACGTGGAATGTTGAAAACCCTGAAACAAATATACAAATGAATATTAACCGTGGAAAGAGTGAGCCGAATATACAAATATTCACCCGGAAAAGTTGGAAACAGTTAAGTTTTAAAACACGGGAACTATGACTAATCCTGATTGTGTTAAAAACGTAAAACGAATATTGAATACACTGTACCAGTAAATAAAAAGGTCCAAAAATGTTCGCTCGTATTTGAGTGAATTAAAAGTTTTGAATCGTCAAACTAAAACAAAAGTAGATTTCAGAAAGAGAATCTGGACACCAGAAATCGTACAAATGTTTTATATTAATTGAACTTTAATTCCATATACATTTTCTGTCATAGTTAACTATTCAAAAAAAAAAGCCAATGTTTTCTTCGTGATCCAATTTTCATTGCGTTAATTTCAGTAAGCCATCCATACCAGAGGTATTGCTTTGAAAAGATGTAAAGGTTACAAAATGTGCAATAATGCAACTGGAACTGTCTAGAAACAACGGGTGTGACTTAAGATGCTTGCTGTTAAACTGAATGAAATACTTTTCATACTGCCAACATTTCACAACTATTATCTTTGAAATGCTGGCACCGTGAGTTCAAACCTTGGTGTCACCGCTGTAGATAGGTTTAATTTATAATTATATAGGATGACTGAATTGAGTGCGTCTTAGTTTTTGTAAGATTTGATTAATCTATTAAGTCGTTGAGAAAGCACCCAGTGTAATTGTATCTGATTTATTTTAGAAATAAGCATATTCAAGCTGCCAACTATTAATTTTAATACAAGTAAAATAGGGACGTTACTATCGCTGCATTTCATACCGAATATTGTTCTTCCGTTTCATAGCAATTTGTTTTGTATTTGTCTGCCTGTATCGTTAAATTCTGTCTCCTGTCTGTCTGTCTCTTGTGTGTGTGTGTGTGTGTGTGTGTGCGTGTCTGTCTGTCTGTTTCTGTCTCTGTCTCTCTGTCTGTTTCTTTCTCTCTATCTCTCACTCTCTCCCTCGCTGTATTTAACTGCCTATCCTCGAGTAATTTTTAGCATTTATTGTTACCTTATTGGTATCCGACTTAATTTCGCATTGCTGTTTAAATTCTTTTGACTTAAATTTATTTTTTGTCATTGCTTCCATTTACCTGAAAGACTATTCTTTGAGTAAACATCTGCAAACTTCCGAGTCCCTGACTAGAAACATACAAGATTTTAATGCTTCCACCCCTCAGAAAAATAAAAAAAAATCGCCGTTACTACAAGTGCGATGTATTAACTGTCTAAGACATCATGGCCAACATCAGGCCCACAATATAGCAGTCACTGTGTTGACATGCTGTAAATACTCTAAATCTATTGCTAGTTTTGAGATTCAATTACTAATCAATTTGTATAATCGATTCCTTAAGTTACATTCCTTGACAATTATTAAATAACTTGTAAAACCCTGCAGTATATCTCTATTGTTTCCACAAATGAGATGTAGAAATTCGTTCAAGTGACTGTTTATGCTGATGCTCAGCAATAACCATTTTACGGTTGTTAGTTCCTAAGAAACTGAAACTATTTTCTTTTTCGTTAGTAAAAAATGTTTGGCGATTTGAATTGACGTGTACCATGTTTTGGGGAACGATCTTTGACAATGTGAAATCATAAAAACGTTTATTTATCATCGTGCCATTGTTCGTTACTTTAATTTGAAGCTTCAGAAATGTTGGCGTGTTGCCCCCACTGTTAATGCATCCATCAAATTGAAATGTTAGATTCCCGTTTAGTTGTTCTCACAATGTCCTTGCTGATCGTGCTAAGTTCTATGACTTTCAGCTTCAACAGTAGCTGACTGTTCACGATGTAATTGCATCATAATGAAAGCTTTCTGACGTATTTTCTTTGATAAATATGTTTGCCTTATTGTATTTTAACAGCAATATTTTTCCTTTTTTACATATATAATAAAATGCTACTAAAATGTTCACTAGTTTTAAGCTTCGGCAACTCTATCCTATGAAACATTATTTTAGTTAATGCTCATGTCTTTTCTACATGTCCAGTCATCAACCAGACAGGGAATACCAAAAACCTACCGTTGAGGCTGGAACGAGTGCTTACCAGATGACCCACTGACAAAACAGCTAAGTAAAAAATTGCTGTATATTATAATTTTATTGAATTTTTAAACTAGCATGTCTTTTTATTGTACAGCCCATTAGAAAAGAAAGTTGAACTATGATTTGTGCAATTGTTGATGCTTTTTCGTCTCATATGTGTCAGTGTTCGCGAGAAAATTTTTTTAATGTGCGAAAATGTTGGCATGGTGGCAGCCATGTGGATGCACCCATCGATGTTTAGTTTTTCGCAGGAAAAACATTTCGATGCGGCTTGTGCTGAGAATTATACGACTGTCAAGTGTCGGCAGTAGCTCAACTGTTCACGATGTCATTAGAATCACGACGACAGCTTTCTCGTGAATTTACTTGGACAAATCATGTTTGTCATAATTATTGAGTTTAAACCGCAGTAATATTTTTTAATGATTTTTGTACATTTAAAGTGAAAATGTTACTCGATTATTCACTCTAAGGAAACCCATGTCAGTGTTTAGCTTCGGTAACGTTCTATGAAAAATCGATGCAATGCTCGTCTTTTTCTCAATGACCAGACTTCAACCAGACAGTGCATACTAAAACATACAGTTGAGGCTGGAACGTGTGCCTAAATGACAACCTACTGGCGAAGCTGGAACGAGTGCTTACAAAATGACAACCCTACTGGCAAGGCTGGAACGAGTGCTTACAAAATGACAACCCTAGTGGCGATACAGCTAAGTCCATATTTGATGTATATTATAGTTTTATGGACCTTTTAGACAAGCTATTCAATTTGAAAGAATTATCTTTGTTTTAAAAGTGTAAAGCCAGCTTGGATTTTAAAATGTGCAACAAAAATTGCCAAAGACTATTAAAAGCATAAAGTTAAAATCAATGTTACTAGAAGTATAAATTAACATAGCACATGAAGTCATTGTGCATAGTTTTAAAACAGAAGCTGGTTTCTTGTTACTTAACGTATGAATAAAACTACAAAGGATGTCATAGTATGAAGTTAGTTACTATACCCCCCCCCCCCCTCCGCTTTAAATTTTCAGTCTCAGATAAATTCTTTTTTTTATGATTGTAAGGTTTGTGACGATACCAGAGAAACTATTTATTGTGTGGACGTGCTCAACTGGCGAGGCTTGAACAAGTGCTAGCCAAATGATGATCTACTGCGAAGCTGGAACGATTGCTTACCAAAGAACAACCCACTGGCGAGGCTGCAATGCAACGAGTGCTTATCAGATAACCTACTGGCCAGACAGCTAAGTTTAAAATTGCTGCATATTATAATTCTATTGAAATTTTTAAACAGGCATTTCTATTCATAAGAAATATCCTTCGGTTTTAAAATTTTACAGCAAAAAATGTTAAAAATATGAGAAGCATGTAGTTGGCTTAATGTTTTTAGAAGTATAAATACAGCTCATGAAGTCATTGTAATTGCATTGAAAGCATGAAGCTGTTTTATTTTTACCAAAGTACAAAAAAGAACACAGGAAATGTTTGCTTTTTTAAATTTTACTTTTGTTTATGACACCAGAAAAATTATGCATTTTGTAAAATATTGATGTAACCTCATCTTTTCTTCTCCATGACAAGCCTTCAGCCAGAGTGTATACTAAAACCTACTGTTTAAGCTGGAACGTGTGCCTGAATGACAACCTAATGGCGAGGATGGGATGAGTTCTTACCCAATGACTACCCATTGGCGCGGTTGGGGCAAGTGCCTACGAAATGGCAACCCATTGCCGAGACTAGGAGTGCTTATTAAAGGACAACATATTGGTGATACTGGAACGAGTGCTTTCCAAAAACACACTGTATTTGAAAGAATTATCTTTCTGTTAATGTTACTGAAAGTATAAATACAACACATGAAGCCATTGCACAGCACAACGTCATAGTATTATAAGCATAAAGCTGATTTATTTTTATTTAAAGAAAACAACAAAGGATGTCATAGTATGAAGCTAACTCAAAGCTACTATATGTGTATATTTTCACCTCTTGAACGCCTTTCAATCTTCACTCTCAGCTAAATGTTTGCTTTTCCTATAATTCTACGATTTTTATGACGCCAGAAAAAACTGCATTTTGTACTTGTCCTACTGCCGAGGCTGAAACGAGTGCTGGGCAAATGACAATTCACTGCCGTGGCTGGAACGAGTGCTTATTAAAGGACAACCTATTGGCGATGCTGAAACAGAGTGCTTTTCAAATAACCCACTGCCAAGGCTGGAACGAGTGCTTATCAGATAACCTACAGACGAAAAAGCAAAGTCGAAAATTTGTGTATAATTATTATAATTTTCTGTACTTTTTTAAAACAAGCAATTCTATTTGAAAGAATTGTGTAATTGTTAACGACGTCATTAGAATCACAATTAAAGCATCTTGGTAATTTTTCTTGAATATATGTTTGCCATATGGGTTTTAACCGAAGTAATATTTATCATGATTTTTATTTTTTATTTAAAATAAAATGGTTAATCAAATGTTCAGTTAAAAAAATCATGTCAGTGTTTAGCTTTGGTAACTTTTCTCCTATGAAACATTGATGTGATGGATGCTCATGTCTTTTCTCCATGGCCAGTCTTAAACCAGACAGGGCATGGTAAAACCTACCATTGAGGCTGGAATGTGTGCCTAAATGACAAGCTAAAGCTGAAGTTGGAACGAGTGCTTATGAAATGACAATCCAATGCCAACGCTGAAACGAGTGCTTGCCAAATGAGAACCTACTGCCAACGCTGGATAAGTGAAAAAAATTGTCTTTAAGTTTTAAAATTGTACAGCATACCGTGTTTAGAAACAATATATAAAAATATGAAAGATTATTAAAACATCAACTTGGCTCAGTGTATCTAGAACTATAAATAGTACAGCACAAGAAGACATTGTGTCTCACAATAGAAGAGTGCTTATTAAAGGACAACCTATTGGCAATGCTGTAGCGAGTGCTTTCCAAATAACACACTGTAATAAATTGAAATATTTATTTTTCTGTTTTAAAATGTTATAGTTGGCTTAATGTTTCTAGAAACATAAATACAGCACATGAAGCCATTGCATAGCACAATTTCATAGTATTATAAGCATAAAACTGGTTTATTTTTAATTCAAGGTATAAAGAAAACAACAAAGGATGTGATAGTTTGAAGCTAACTCAAAGCTACTATATTTTCAACTCCTGAAGGCCTTTAAGTTTTCACTCTCAGCTAAACGTTGCTTTTCTTATGATTCTATGATTTTTATGACACCAGAAAAACTATGCATTTTGTACTTGTCCTACTGGCGAGGTTGGAACAAGTGCTGACAAAATGACAACTCACTGCCGAGTCTGAAACAAGTGCTGGCCAAATGACAAGTCACTGCTGAAGCTGGAACGTGTGCTTACGAAATGACAAGCATTTGTCGAGACTAGAACAAGTGCTTATTAAGGGAGAACCTATTGGCGATGGAACAAGAGTTTATTAGATAATCTACCAGCGAGAAAGCAAAGTAAAAAATTGGTGTATATTATAATTTTCTTTTCTTTTTTTAAACAACCAATTCTATTGAAAGAATTGTCTAACTTTTTTAACAACGTCATTAGAATCATGATTAAAACATATTGGTAATTTTTCTTGAACATATGTTTGCCATATGGGTTATAACCAAAGTAATATTTATCATGATTTTTATTTTTCATTTACAATATTGTTAATCGAAAGTCAGTGTTTAGCTTTGGTAACGTTCTTCTATAAAACATTGATGTGATGCTCATGTCTTTTCTCCATGGCCAGACGGCTGGAACAAGCTAAAGGCGAAGCTGGAAGGAGCGCTCATGAAATGACAACCTATTGCCAAGGCTGAACGAGTGCTTGCCAAATGAGAACCTACTGCCAACGCTTGATGAGTGAAACAATTGTCTTTCTGTTTTAAAATTGTACAGCCTACCGTGTTTAGAAACAGTACATAAAAAATTTGAAAGATTATTAAAAATAAGTTGGCTGAGTGTTCCTAGAACTATAAATTGTACAGCACAAGAAGTCTCTGAGCCTCACAATGTCATAGTATTAAAACATGAAGCTGGCTTTTTATTACTTGAAGTATAAAGAAAAGAACAAAGATCATAGCATGAAGCTAACCCACACCCACTCTCCGCCCTTCTATTCTCAGTTTAATGTTTGCTTTGCTTTTGATTCTCTGATTTTGACAACACCAGATAAAACTGAACTGAGCACCCTAAACAGAAATCGTCGTGGTAGATCTAGTGGTAACCAGAGATATGCATCCTACTAGCGCCTCACTTGTTTCACAAAGAGATCTAACTTTATACCTCAGAAGAACCACTCAGACGTATAGGATCAGGTAAAACTTAATTGTTGCAGGATGACAACTTTAAAAAAGTACTAGATTTGATTGTATGCTGTTCTGGAAAATTTTTAGGTGATATTTATACTGTATTGTATTCTGCCGCAGATTTTGTAAAAAAAAAATCGATAAATATTAAATAAATTGCATTTGTTGCATAAGATTCTTCTGTTTCAAATGTTTATATTTTCACTGCATTGCCACATATAACCTGCACAGGTGGAGGGGTGTGGCTGTCTGGCGCAAATGATACATCATTTGTTTTCCTATAAAAGGTTCTTCGGTTCCAAACCCACGATTGATAAAAAATGTCTGATTTTGACCCCTCCTGATAGGTCGGTGTCAACATATGGTCGGTTTCCCAGACCTGTATGGTGTGTGGCAGCACATAATTGTCTGATGGACTTTACCCAACTCAACTCGAGTCATGGTCCTCTCTTTTTCATCCTTCACTCGTCCGTTCTCGCAAACCTAATAAACAAATTAGCTGCTTAGCAAACCAAAAGATTTAAAATCAGTATAACTAAAAGTACGTATAGAGTTTATTTATAGTTATGCTTTCTGCTGTAAAATGTGTCGTTTTAGAGACCATGCAATAAAAATGAAAAATTAACACTGGTTTCGATTTCAAATTTCTATGATTACTGCAATTCCTGGCTCGCCCTTAAAGGATGGCCCTAGCATATCATGTAATAGTAATAGTAAAGGAAGCTAAGCTTAAACTGTGCCGTAAAGTTTCATAATAAAACTATTTGATAACTATTTCCCCCAGGTAAAGACTGGTCATGACAACTTCTTTGCTCTGCACCCAGACTAGCCTTCAGAACGGAAACGCCCTCCAGCTTGAATGAGACAAGCCCAGTGAACACGTCAGCCAGAAACCAACATTGTGTAAATTAAGTTGGTGACAAATCAGATTGACATTGAGGAGCTGCACTGTCTAACACTTCCCAACTGCTCAGATCTACCATTTATGACGGAGGCTAATTATTTCAACACCATCAGATTCTTGTACCAGTCACAGTTCAGTTTGAGTTCAGGTCTGCTACACCATATTATGGCCTGTTTTTCTTGTGATGAGCCAGACATTATTCACAAACTTTATGCAGTACCACTCGAGAAATTAAAAAACTCCGGAAATACATAGAAAACGTAATATTCTGTTAAAACAATGAAAAACTTAATTGTACCAAAATTGAACGTTGTGGTAAAAGCTAAGACATTTTATTGCAGTTCCAAACCTTGGTTGATACTTAACAGTTCAGAGTGGATCCAAAATAAATTCACGTATTTTCTGCTTTGAGAGACCTAAAGAACTATGCGAATGGGTACTTGTTTAACAAGACACTCAATATTTCTCTACATGATTCGGAGAATAGCACATTATTTTAACCTAGGTGGTTTTAGGGTTACTCGTGAACTTCCTTCAACAAGATCAAACCTGGTCGTAATCTTCTGGCGGGCAACTGGCCTTTGTGGTAGAGCGACGGTCTTCCTAACAAGAGATTCCTATTTACAAACCGATTTGGTCACAAATGTATTTGCCCAATATTGATTTTGTCGCTGTGTAGCAGTCGTACATTTGTCAGCCATTAGTATTGGGGCCCGTATATTCTTTGATTATATTGCTGACATTGATATGAATACAACAAAATTACTGTCTTGTCTTATCTGTATCTCTCTGTCTCTCTCACTGTCTTTCTTTCCCTCCCTCTCTCTCTCTCTCTCTCTCTCTCTCTCTCTCTCTCTCTCTCTCTCTCTCTCTCTCTCTCTCTCTCTCTCTCTCTCTCTCTCTCTCTCTCTCTCTCTCTCTTTACTCCCGTACTGTTTCCCTGTCTCTCTAAATACATTTTAATTTGAATCGAGGATAAGATGTATGATTGGCCATGGAACCGACATTGCGAAATTATTGTTATAATCTACACACTTTAAAGGGTTAAGACGCGCTTAGGCTTGAAAAGTAATTTATACCGAGTTCTATGGATTATGTGTCCAAAATAGTCGAAACGATATCAATTGGTTCGATGATTGGGGCTAAGTTCTGATTTTTGTGAGACAATATAACACATGTGTCGGTAATGCTTGAGTATAGAACCTTTGAGATGCATTATTGTTCTCGCGAAAAGCTTTTTGCTTTTTTTTCTTTAATGAAAAGGCGATAAAATGATAAAGCTACCGTGTGGTTCATTTATATAGAATTTTGGATGGAATCGTTGAACTAGTGTTTGTGAACATTCTGTACATTAAAGTAGAAACATAATTTTGTGCGTATCTCTGTTATCAGATGAATCAATGGTATGCGGAGTCGAAACTTCATTTATCTTCCCACCATGGCTTTAGTTGCATTTCAGGATACGACTCAATACAAATCTATGGTTAAATACAAGTTTCTCCAAGAGCGTGGAGGTTTTTTGGCACATTTTGGTTTTACAGTTTACTCTAAACAAAGGTGAACCCTCTTTGAACATTTTAAATTAGTGCAGTTAGTATTGAATTTTTGCGCTGGAGAGGACTTGCTATCACCCTTTGAGCTTGACTTAATTGGCAACATATTCATTTATTTGATCAAATTATACATACTGTTTGAAAAGAAATTAATTGCTTATCGCAAATAATTACGCGCATAACACATTTCACTGTTGTATCCGTGCTGCGTTTATTATTATTTTTAATCGCATGCCAACTAATTCACTAACCTGCACTTCACTAACTGCACTCTACCTCACGTGGTACAACAGTGAAATCAAAGATGCGCCCGTTAGAATATTTATTAGTGTGTTGTCTCCAGCGCAGTTTTTTTTCCTTTAAAGATAAATGAAAAGGTCCTTAATGCATCTTTTTTCCCAGTTTGTTGCTTTCTTTGTACTGAGGTAGAAAACAATCTGTTCAAAATGGATCGAGTTTTATTGTTTCACAGCATCTGAAGTTAAATTTAATGCTTATTACAGGATTGACGTCTTGCTGGAAAATTTAGTACAATTTTTTTAAGTTTGGTTCTGTCATGGCTGAAACCGTTTAGACATCTACAATGAATGTTATTTAAACGCAAAGTAATAATTATAATTGTTTTCTACTCGTCTTCGTATCTAATTTGAACAAAACTGTAGAGTCGAGATCTCTAGTCAATAAATGAAAATAACAGTTCCTGTTTTTAAAAATAAAGAAGAAAAATTCACAATTTTGTAGGAATTTAACGACTGACTTTTAAATGTTATCGTTTAGAAAAAGTAGTTGATCAATGCAGACTTGAAAATGATTTGTTAAGTGGTACTTTTTCTAATTTTAAGGGGATGGTGCCGGTATTGGGGTGTGTATTTGGGGCAGGGGGTGGGGGGGTGTGATGCGAGAGCTTCTGACTTATCATCTTTTTGCTTTTGGTACACCCTGAATTATTTACGGAACCGTGAAATGAAATTGTTTTAACAGTCATATTTTACCTTGGTAAAACACCAACTCAACACTGTATCCATTAGTCTTGTCCTTGTCTGTCAAGTTCTTATTATGTCTCTCTCTTTATCTCTCATTGTATCTTTCTCTGTATCTCCCTCTATATATATCCCTGTACCTTTGTCTCTTGTGAACAAAAAGACACTTTTGCTCTTTATTACCACTCACGTCAATCTCCCCCCCCCCTCCCCCCTCATTTCGGCCGTGCATCAGTGGAATAAATAAATTATGACGCGGCAGCACGTAAAACTGTCAGACGTTTACTTTTGTGTATTTTTTTTTTTTGTTTTTTGGCGGGGGGATAGTAGACCGGTGAAAGTGGTAGAGCCCTGGTCTTCTAATCAACTCAAAAAAAACCCACGATCGTTTGCAATGTATTTGTAAAAAATTGACCCATGCTGGTTAGACCGATATCAGTATGTGACCAGTTAAGACGTCCTGCGATCCCTGCACTGTCTTTCTGTTGTAGCATGTAAAATTGTCAAACGTTAGTCTCGCAATCCGTCCATACTGTAGCCTTACTGCTAACGTTCTAACGTTGGCCGTTTCAAAATCAGCTTAACTCATTATCCAACCTTGTCTATATTCCTGTCCTTTGTGACCTATCATCCTGCCAGTAGGCTTTATTCATTCGATTTGCGCTATTTCATTTTTTACTGATACAAGCCTTAAAGGGTTAGTAATTGTTTTAAATGTGTATGTATACATTTCATTTTAAATTATTCTTTTTTAGGGAAGAGTATAATCGTCAATCTTTGAGTGAAACAACTGCTTGAAAAAATAATGGGACTCCATAGGATAATTATTTTTCACTGTACCTACAAATGTTGTATCAAGTAAATTGTGTTGCCTTCATTTGTTCGAAATGGATTTGGAAAAGGTATTTTAATTTTAGGATAAGGGCCGTGTGGATCATCCCTCTATTCCTTGATAGTCTATTTTTTAAAAATTCTTTTAGATAAAGAAAAGAACAAGAGGTGGTTAATTAAGCACATTTAATTCTCAATGGCTAAAACTTCGATGTCTATGGCTCTTGCATGGTTTTTAAACATCTCAAACTCATTGTGGGAAAATATAGTCAACATGTTATGCTCTAAATCATATTGTTGCATCTGTTTTCTATGTTTATATTATAGTCTAATGAGAAACATGTGCTTTAAAGGTGTCTAAAATGTGAAATGGAACAACAGCCTTTATATTGATCCAATGTATGTTTGACCCTAAAATGATTTATATGATGCTCCATATTGCTGCAATATGTCTGTCTTTATATCAATTTGTAATGCAAGGCCTTTCGTTATTATTGTTAGCTGCGCAATGGCGTACATTTGTACTTATGTAAAATTAAATAGATTAAAAAAATGAAACAAATACCCTGCTTGTATATAAAACTTGAATAATTTCCATACCGTTTTATGTGATTCCCTGCATTGTAGTTGTACATGGAGTCTATCCCCATAGATTCTCTTCGATATGTATCCATTCATTTATTGACTAAGTAAAGCTTTACTTCACTTGTATGTGTATGTGAACATGGGTAGCAATAATAATTTAGCATTGTTCTAGCTAATCACGTTTCTTCTGATCGAATGTAAAGCCAAACATGTTGATACTGATTTTTGGTTGAATGATCATTGTCTAGTTGATCGCCAGTCCAATTATAATGCCTTGGTTAATTTTAATATATCATTAAAATTGTTGCCTGTTTGACGAATGTTTAACAACGCCCAATAATTGTTTATGGTATTGTATATAATTTATCAGTTGCTTTTTCACTTGTTTGTTACATACAATTATAATCGATTTTATCAATGTATGTTTGACCCTAAGATAATTTCTATGGTGCTGCCCATTGTTTCAAATCTATTATTTTTATCGATTTGTAATCGAGTCATGTTAGCTTTTATTAAAGCTGCACATTGACAAATCCAGGTACATTTTTATTTACTTTCCGAAACTGATTAGAATTATATCTATCCAATGATAAACAAATGAATAAACACTTACGTACAAGAATAAAAAATTGAATGATGAAAACCAAAACGCTGTTTGAAGAAAGTTTCTATGTGATTACACAAAATGCTATTGTACCTGAAGCCCGTCCCCACGTTACTTATATTCGATGTGTATTCATTTATATATTGCTTAAATAAAGCTTTCAGTTAAAATTCACCTAAAAGAGGTATAATGCACTTGGTGTTATGGAAATGGTGAACGTTCGTGTTTCAGATTTCGATATTTACCAAATGGTGTGATGATAATTATCTGATCCTAAAAATGTGAGAGACAAAAGAAATGTTCATTGATTTCAGAACAAAGAGTAGCCCCACTGCACCGCTGATAATCAAAACCAGGAAGTAGAAATTGTTCCATCTTACAAGTATCTGGGTATCACAATAGACAACAAACTCTCCTGGCATTCCCATGTAAGGTCCTTATACAAAAACAAGAAAGGAAACCAGAGACTTTATTTAAGAAAACTTGAATCTTTAAAAATACAAAACCACTTTATCAATATGTTTTATAGTGCAACATTACAGTGTTCCTACATTCGGTATTAACTGTTGGGGTGGAAACATCTCAATTGACAAAAATTTATTGAATAGAGTCGTCAAAAAGCTGGAAAAATAACAAATACGGCCCTGCCATCTATCGATGAACTACATTTAAAAAAACTGCGCTTGAAAAATTACTCGTAAATTGAAGGATGATAAGCACCCTCTCCTCTCCCGGTTCGAGAGATCGACACGCAGTGGTATTGACTGCTCTCCCACAAAGCATGCGCAGAAAGGTACAGAAATTCTTTTGTTCCAGCTTCAGTTAAGTGCAGCGGGCCAAAGACCTTATAACTTCCAAGGTCTTTGAGCCGGGCTCATCTCCCTAGAGCCAGTGCCAAATTGCTGAGCCCAGGGCACAGTGCACGCAGCTTCGGCGCTTCGTTTTCGGTTGCAGCACAACGCAAAAGGTCCCGAGTTCGAATCCTGGCTGTTGCAATCCCTACTGGTTGGGTCGGTGTCAGTATAATGTGACCGGCTGAGACAGGAGTCATGGTATCCCCACCCTGTCTCGTGTGTGGCAGCACATAAAAATTGTTAGACGTCCGTCTTGGGGCCCGTCCACGATATAGCCATAAGTTGCTGATGTTGGACGTTAAAAACCCAACCAACCAACCAACCAGGCAGGTAGAGAGAGAGACAGAAAATGAAAAGTATAAATACAGTTCTGTTCTGTTGCAGTAGTTCGGTTCTGCTTTGTCAAACAGACATCTACGTTTTCCCACAGCTTCTATTAGTGCAGACTCCATTGTACAGATCTCAATTTTAAATGCAAAGAAAACACAAAGAAAGGCGCATTAAACAATATCACTATGACAACACGAGACACAAACGAGGTTTCTAGATCTAGATCTACACACACAAACACACCACAACAGTTCAGCCGCGCAGCGAGGCTCGAAATTTTATTTCAGCAGCAAGTACACGCGTGCAGCTTTTTCTGCCCACTGTAGCGCCGTGCATTCAATCTTTTGTAAATAAAATTTGGCGGGGCAAAACGATGTCGCAACCGAAAATGAAGCGCAAGCTGCGTGCACTGTGTCTGCGTGTATGCGTGTGTGTGTGTGTGTGTGTGTGTGTGTTTGCGATGATGAGGGTGCGAATGTTTTTTCCACTTTGACTATGTTAAGGATGTTCTGTTTGTGACTCTGTTCTTGATTTTGGAATGCGCTGTAACCAAACAAAACTTCCCTTGTGGACTAATACAAGTATTATCTATTATCTATGGTGATACTTTAGGTGAACTATAAAGATTGAATGAATTTCAAGATACGAAACAAAAATACCCGTTTTTTTTTTAATTCTTCAGTTTCATTATCATGATAGCAGCATGAACTTATATTTTTTCAAAAATACCTAGATTTTCGTGTTTTTTTCTACAACGTAAAAAGGCCTTAAAACGGATTATTGTTTTACTAAAGAGATAGCCCACTTAAAAACAAAACAAACTCATACTTTCTTTCCGAAAGTCTTATGTGTAAAACGAATGTTATTCTGACAAACTACACTGAGTGATCTCAACTCAACTTACGGTAGTCAATTGATCAACCTCATTATAAAACTTCACTTTGAAATATTCCTACTGTGATACTTGCGGGTTTGAACCCACTCGCCGAGTCTCTTAGCTCTTCAGTTCATTTCTGTTCGACCAATGCTTTTACAGTAATTGGTTTTGAAGAAATGTATATTTAACACACCCCAAAAGAAAAAAGAACCAATATTTGTTATAAAGCATTCCATGAATGTTTAGCAGTGCAAATTGATCTATAGGCAAAATTTGTCTCTTATTGCCCTAGCTAATAGTAACTTATATGCTCGAATGTGAAGCCCATATAGTTTTAATGTCCATTTATGTTAAGTTGTTTCATTAAAAAGTGATGTTTTTTTAAAGGGTGATTACAATTTTTTTCTGCTTCTTGTTTTACAATGAAATGTATATTCAACAGCCCTAAATAAAATGGTTTTGTAGTGCTGTATATTTTATCGCTTGTACTTTTATTTGCTTGCTACATTTTTTTTGCAAAGCACTTCATATAATAATTATTAAAGCAGTTGTCTTCTTCAAAAGGCGTTCATTGTTATTTAGTTTCTATTAATGGTATCATGATTTTGTTTTATATAAACGAGACAATTGTTAAAGAAACGAATGAATAAAACATATGAAAATTAATGAAAAGTAAATTACTAACAACAAATACACATGGGATAAAAAGACAATACGGTTACATTTTAAATTATAAAACGTAATTAAAAACAACCATGCAATTTAAATTGTTTCAACACGAGTGATTTATTTGACTATGATTGAATGAACTGTCTAGAACATTATAAGATAAGATGAATCTTTCTTTCTTCCTTTGAAGAAAATCGACTCGGGCATGTTACATGTATTACTTTTATTAAACACATTATAGTTACAATAAACTGATATGGTTACACAAAACCCCCAAAACTATACAAATTTTGGGAGGAACTAAAATCGATACACATTTTTGGAGAAACATCAAACATTACATTAACCAAGAAGTATTTATTGAAGCATATACCCCCCCCCCCACACACACACACAGAGCCACACATACACAGTTACAAGCTCGCATACACGCAATTGTTTTATGACGAGTTCCTCAGTTGACGTGAGCCTGATAGTACAATTGAGTTATTGTAGTGGTCTGTTCTAGCTTAAAGTTGAATCATACGACCTCTACACGTTGGATGGTTGATGTCTTTGGTTATTTATATCTAGATATTTTTTTCAAAAGTAGACGCTTATAAAGATCAATGAAAGGTGGTAGGTCCAGTTAAAAGTATTATACCCGCTGTTTTGACCAATCTATCAATTTTAGTCTTTATCTTTTGAAAGAGCTGTGCCTACTCAACAAGTGATACCAAAACAAATAATATTTTCTATGGTTGCCTTGTAGAATCAAGTCAATAGTTTTGTCAACATTATTGAGTTTTTTTCTTAAAAGTAATCCTTTGGTTTTACTTTTACATAGATGATAAATATGAACATGCCAGCTTAACTTGGAATCTATTGTCAGCCCTAAATATTTGTAGCTGTCGAATATTGTAACTTTTATCTTCAATTGAGATGGAATCACACTATCTTTTTTATCCTAAAAGAAAAAAAAATCATTTTTTTGGTTTATCTACATTTAGTGAGAGGATGGTCTCTCTACACCAGTCGTAAAATCTTTTTTTTTTACCTCAGCTTTACAACCGTCCTCTGGGGTGCTTAAAAGGCATTGCAGAGTTGTGTCATCGGCAAATTTAATAAGGCGAGTGTTTTCTTCGGTGGCCCTCTAATCATTAGTGTACATTAAATATAGTACTGGAGATAGAACACAAACTTGAGGTGCGCCCGTGTTTGTAACCATCTTTTCTTAGCATGTTCCATTGATATAAACAAGCTAGGGCCTGATTGTGAAGAACTCTAAGATCCAGTGAATAGTGCAGGTGTTAATCTTCAAAGCTAATTTTTTACACAAAAGAATGAGATTGGATTGTGTTAAAAGTAGATGAAAAATCTATTAAGATAACTCTTGCAAACGTTTTAGGCGCTTCAAGGAGTTTTGTGATGTTATTAGAGAAAACTAACAAGTCATCCTCTACACTTTTATATACATAAATCATCATACCAGAGTTTAACGATTTGAATGTATATATAATCTGGGTTTTCAAAGACTCTTAAGAGACCAAACATGAAAAGTACAGTTTTTCTCAATTCAAATCGCGACATAAATATGATATTTAAAAAAAAAATATTGACCGTTAAAGAAAGTGTTAAATGTAAACATTGGCACTTGATTTTATGTTAAACTCAAATCAGGCATGGTTTTGGCTTCTTCTGTAGGATGTTTTTGTTGCCTACTTCACTCTAGAATCTTCATCTTCATGCAAGTGCTATTTTTTAATGTTACCGTCTTCTTCTTTTTCTGTTGAATAGGTTCCGATTCTTCTGCACGCACGACTTGTAAAAGAAACTAACGTAAACAATTCAGTATCTACTAAGAGTTGTAAGGTACAACGTCTCCATAGCTTGAGATTCGTCGTAAACTATAAGAATGCGAAGCTTGCGACGAGTCGTAAGCTATGACGACGTTGTACTTACGACCTACGCTTAATGCACATTTTAGACGGCATGGTATTTAATCAGATCATCTAGGTTTTATAAATTTCATTGCACTAGTACAAAAAAGAAAGCATGTTTGGATTAACCATTAAATCGCCATGCGGCTTTTATGAAAGCGTAGCCAGGGTTGTAATATTTTGATACACACTTGTTCTCGGGAATTTTGCTCTCATTACATCAAAGTTCTATCTGAAAATTCGAACTCAAATAAAAATCACAAACAGTCCGAAGGAGATGCAACAATCACAACATGATAGATACATTTACATATTTTTTTAAAAATAACAAATTATAAAATGGTATAGCCAACAGTTGTTTCAGTAAGATTTTGTCTCAAACTTGGACATCCCTGTTAAATATTACCGCTTCTCAGTCATCTACTGTACAGTGATTATTATTAAAAGGAAAAATCATAGCTACCCGAAGCTTTAATAACGTTGATCGTGTCGAATAATTAGGAATGTGAAACATAGCGTAGTTGGAAGGGTTGGATGGGTTGATTTAAAGACCAACACCGGCAGTATATAGACTATATTGTGGAAGGGTCTCAAGACTGACGTCTGACAAGTTTATGTACTGCCACGCATGAGACAGGGCGGGGATACCATTACTCCTGTCTCAACGGGTCACATTAAACTGACACCGACCTAACCAGTAGAGAGTGCAATCGCCAGGGATCGAACCTGGACGTTTTGCGTCACGAGCCGATGTTCTACCCCAGGGCCACCGCACCCTCCGCGTAGTTGGAAGGTATGGGCTCTACTTTGTGTTTTAGTCAGCTCACCAAGTAAGGCGAATGATTTATTCCAAAAGCTATGACTTATTTATGTCTTTAAAAAGAACATAAAGCCCACAGATAGACTTTTTTAGATCTACTGCAAGATGAAACTGTGACGGGTGTAGAAACAGACTAATTGTTTCAAATTAAGTGAAAACTTTTGGTAAAGTCACAGTTTCTATGTTGCGCGACAGTGAACCTTTTGTTTACTTACAATAACGTTTGAAACATCTCTCGCTTTGACAATATCACACTTAAACTATCTGGAAAGACTTATAATGACATGACAAACATCAAGAAGAAAATATCACCACCTTAAACCTCCGCGCCAAGGGCCGCTATAGACAGTGTATACGGAAAAATTTCGGTGGTTTCCCTTTTCCAATTTTTTTTCTCTTGTCTTCACATCATCTGCTGTAATCTGTAAGGTATATGGAGCATTATTTGTGATTGCGATTGTATTAGTAGTAGTAGTAGTAGTAGTAGTAGTAGTAGTAGTAGTAGTAGTAGTAGTAGTAGTAGTAGTAGTAGTAGTAGTAGT